>JAAEAF010000066.1:0-430000 GCA_011037195.1 Triatoma infestans
AACAAATGGAAGTCTGATGGGGCGAGGTCGGGGTGTAGGGGGATGTGGAAGAATCTCCCACCTCACTTTCTTTGTGGGCATCCGTAAGTTGTTTTGGAACCCATCTCGCACAAGTTTTCTTGTACTGGAGCTTACTCTGAATAATGTTATGGACAGTTCCAACACTCGCGTGCACTTCATCAGCTATCAGTTCAACAATAATATGCCTGTTCTTCGGAATTAACGCGTTTATGCGAGATTCGAGGAAGTTGCAACTTCAAGCGGTAGTCCACTTCGTTGCTCGGATCAGGCATTACACGGCCACTTTTAAACTGTTCTATCCAATTGTAAACGTTCGAACGGTTCAAACAATTATTCCCTACACTTTCAACATTCTTTCGTGGATTTCACTACCTTTGATACTCTCTGCAACTGAAAATCTAATCACTGAGCGTTGTTCTTCCGAAGTGCAATGCTTGTTGAGCTGACTCGCCATTGTTAACTGAATACAATTGAGGTATCTTACCAAATACTCTCGAACAACTGATGAGAAGCTAAATCCAAGGATGCCAACTTGACGCACTGAAACTACTGTATTGATTAAACAAACCGTTTCTGAACTATAGTGATTTGTCTCGTTACTTAGTGAATGACCCTCGTAAGTTGTTAACCTAAGAATTATTATTAGATATTACATATTATTAACCTAAGAATTTCATTCTCAAGACTGTAAAAAACCTAAACTCTCAACATAATATACAATTGCAAAGCGGAAATAAAATTAAAATTGCATTATCAGGAAATAAATAAACCCTGGTGAAAACAATAACTTTCCTGGTCAATAAGATGTGAAATCATTAAGGGGCAACATTCTAATTTTATGTATATACAACATAAATGTACATGTTTCTAATCTCCAAAGTGCATAACTTCTTATTCTGAATACTTGTTTACAATAATTATAAACAGGGTCGTTTGTTCGATAGATTTTATTTAGAGTAAGGCTTCAAACCAATCCTTATCAGTTCGCAAGGATTCTAGAAGACTGCTAATATAATATTTTCATAAAGATTATGATACTTTAAATTCAAAAATGAGAAATTTAAAATCAAATCAAAAGATCCTATTTTAGACAGTTTTACTAGCTGGAATTATTAATATATGTTAACCTGCAATTATTCTTACTTTATAATATTACTATTACTATCTAAATAAAATTTGCCTGATCTAAAATTACTAACAGAAAATTAAATTATTTTTTAAAACAAAAAGATTATATCAAATGCAAAAGTCACTGGAATTGACAGAATGTAGTCTAGTGAATAGTGGCCCCATTTTTGATGCCTAAAGTCCTTGACTCAACGGTAAGGAAATTAAAGTTCAGCAGATTCCGTGTATTGCACTACCGCAACAATGAGATTTGCATGTGCTCTGTTACGATTATCTGTACTAGCCTAGCATAAAATAATCTCATATTTACTACTTTGGTAACAATATTTAAATACCATTTTTGAATTTACCGATAACGTTCATATAAAAAAAATAATGTTAAATTAGATGCCTCGCAGTGGCGCTTTAGAACCATGCCCAAAAGAAAGCCCAAAATGTACACAAATAATTCAACACATTGAGACGAATGATGTTTTCAGGATTGACTAACCTGTCATATTCTTGATTTTCGAAGTAGTTGCAACAACTCGGACAACTAGAGATGTAGCACCATGAGGACCTAATCTTAGTTTTTCGGCTACAAAAGGCTGACTACTACCTAAAAAATGGGCTCCACTGCTTAAAGTGAGGAGTGCATTTACCTGAAAAAGAGAAATCCTAAGTATTAACAAATTTTAATATAATTACTGTAAACAGAAATAAAAGCCAGTATATTCTAGAAGTAGCTTTATTTTAGCAGTATGGATTTTGCTATCGCAACGTTGAAAAATCTCCCTGCATGAGCATATAAAATGTACACTCTTTAGTATAAGGTAGACTAAAATTTCTTGAACTTCGGCAACTGAAGGAATCACAGCCGGACTTTGGTCGCAAAGATACGAAAGTTGAATACATATACGTTCAAAATACTATATGTGCTGAGAGTTTACATACACTAAGTATTGAATATGTAGCTGGGTCCGCAATTCGCAATCTTCATTTTTGTGGTTCTGTCCGGTTTCGGATTCTCATCCATCGTCATAATAAGGCTATCCATCAATTAGTGTAGAGAGATGACTTCTAACTTGTGAACCAACAGTGCGGTGCATGATATAAACATTAAGTTGAAGTCATCTCTCTACACGAATTGATTGAAAACTTTACTCTGAAGAAAATCCGAAACTGGTCGGAACCAAAATAATGAAGCATGCTGCGACGGATAAAATCGTAAATACACTTAGTACTTAGGAAAAATACAATGTTTACCATGCCATTAACCCACTTATTTTGGCTGGTGTGTAAATGTTTACACATATCTTACCTCCACGACCCATTTAACCCTCTACTCTCAGCTAGTATGATTAGAGAACTATTATAAGTTCATTTTTAGCTAAAGTACGAGTATTATATGGATATTGGGTAAATTTTGAAAGTGCTTTCCCTTTTTTTGATTACAGGCTTTCAATAATTATTTTTTATTCTTAAATACATTAGAAATAAAAACATAATTTTTAAATCAAATTATTAACAAAAATGTCATATTCCTAATATACTTGACAGTGCTCAAATGACGATGGTGATATGCCTTAAAAGACTTAATATAAAAGAAATAATATCTTTAATAACTTAGACTTTAAAAAGACTTTTTTTAACATAAAATAAAGTACCAAACAGGAATAAATACTATCTGCACGTCAAATGTATTTACATTGATTGTACTCATATCGAAGTTCAAGATATTTTGGTCGACTTACATGTCTCGAAAACGGATAGAATAATCTTCTAAAAGATAGCAATGCAGCCTTATGGAAAATTCAGTGAATTTCGTATGCTGATTCAAAAATAAAAATTAACTAACATCAATGCAAGAATTGAGATTATTGCCAATCTTGATATCCACTTCAAGACTTTCACCAACTCGAAAAGCTGCTGGTAAACGGAAATCAACTTCAAGTGGTTGGAACACTGTAATGCTTAATGGTGAAGAGAAACGTAATCCAAGTGACGGTGAAACAGACAACGCCCATAGTGACCATTTTCCAGGTTCTGGTGGCGATCCAATTTGAACACCTCGTGCTTCTATATCTACTCTGTAAAAATATTCATGAACTCTGAACATATAGAACATTTTGAAATAATCAAAATTATGTGCATAATTCATTTATAACATTCAAAATAAATAAATAAACCTACGTATAATTGAAACATGACCATAACCAAAGCTGGTCTAAACCTTGATCTGACATAACACTGTGTTTTGTTGGTGGTCTATGACCTCTAATCTCTTGCCAAATATTGTCTTGTGTACAATCTTTTTGATAGAAACCCACACCAGCTTCAGTAAAGTCCAATTCAACTCCACCAGACCTAAGTTTAAATACAAACAGATTTCAAATTACACTGTCAAAGTGACAGAATACAGGTTCATGTCACAACTTGAAATCCATAGCTACCAGCTTCGAAGCTTTCATTCTTTTGTTACATATTAAGAAATGCAAACTCTACGAACGAACATGAACTAACACGCATATATTAAGTTACTAACATGCTAATTAAGTTTCCTAATAAACTTACATTTTAGTAAATCTTTGTTCTGCACCTCTGCCACCAACCAGACATACCAATGAATCTAAATCAGACAGTATTTCCACGTCCATCATTTCTTCAGGATACCAGAATTTCTTCTGCTCTAAATTCACAGTTACCTGGACAATTATTTTTGATTGTTAATAAAAAGAAAATATTATAATCGTGTCAAATTTTCGATATCGAGTTTCCACCCGGAAATAACTGTTTTGAGGTCCCCTGAGTTCCTAAAAGTGGTTTTTAGCAATTGGTCTATGTGTGGTGAGGCAGCATGTCACAAAAAGAAAAACGTTTTTCGTAAAAATCGTTCAACCAGGAAGTTGCCACTTTACTGAATGGTTTTTTTTTGTTCAGTTTTTTGTGATTTTCTCGAAAAATGCTCCAAAAATTTTCTTTAAACTAGGAATGTGAACTACATATACATATAAAGAGCTACAACTTTTATTTGAAACATTTCTCCTGGACAAGTCATTTAAGGGGGCTGGCTTTTGGGGGTGGGGTTATGTTTTCTTCTAAAGTACTATCATAGTTGATTATATAATTCTACCATCTAAACAAAATAAATTAGAAATAAATAGATTGCTAAAATTCCGATTTTCAAGTAAATTAGTAAACCAGAAGTGCGTTTTTATTGAACAGTTTTTTTTTTCAGTTTAAGCGATTTTCTAGATAAACAACAACGACGAATTTCAGTAAATTTGGTATACTAATTATAAATTTTTTACCACCAGATTGTTTTACATTGGATTTATTGCATTCTATTTATTTTTCACTTTTATAAGTTATTAATTACTGACTCATCTCTATTCGTAAAAACTAAAGTTAAACAAATAAATTATAACTATAGTAGGAGTAGTAGTAAATTTCAATCAGAATTGATAAGACGAAAATGAAACTTAGACAGCCTAAGAACTTTGAAGAAAACTGTGCAGTATTTTCAAATAGATATGAAAAAATAAAAAAAAATCAACCAGTAAAATCCGCACTTTTGTACCCGAAATCCTCACATGTTAGTTAGTTACGCAATGATGGTATCTGAACAGAATATCAAGTTCGAGCTTTCTATGATTTTTCATTTTTGACAAATTTCGTTCACATTACATACCACAGAGTTGAAACTGCAATTTTGAAAATTTAATAGGATCTCCATACTTTCTCTTATAGCAACCAGAGAAAGTAAAAAAAAAAATAAAAAATATATTACAGAAATACAAAAACTTTGTTTGATAAAAACAAGATCTCGAAACTTTTGTCAAACCTACATTATACGTATGCCTGATGTTATAGTATTTTTTTTTTTTTTTAAAGAATAAAGTATACAAAATGAAAAATACAAACATCATAACATCTAGTATATCCTGTTTAGAAATGGTTATATGAGAAATATGGGTCAACAGTTTGCTGTGTTGATATTTTGTTTTGTCTTTGTTTCTTCTTCTTTTTTCAGTCTCCTATTTAACCTCTTTATTCTCCTCCAGTTTTTCTCTATCTTGTGGAAATGTATTGTCTTACCATAGGGCGGATAAAGAAGGGTGAAGTTTTCTTTTTCTTTGTTCGAAAGGAATCGTATCCAGGAATAAATGGACCAAACAATAGAAGATAGAGAGAAAGGAAAAGAAGGTTGATAGTGGAAAGGCTTCTTTTAATAACAATATTGCAGAAACCAGAAGAGTTTGACCTTTACACTCTTTAACTGAAAGACAGATCTTTTATTGGATAATTCAGTATTCTTTTCTTAACTCAATTTGTATTATTAATGTAAATTTTTTATCCATAACTTATATGACCAATGTGAAGGTTAATGCAAAAATTGTCCACTTTTTCAATGCAAAATTTTTTTTTTAAATTGTACATCATATTGATACAACAATATAATATTATTTTTAAGTCTCTTCATAAAATGATTTAATGTCATCATCATTATAAATGTAAGACCCACTCAAAATGCAATGAATACACTGAAGTCTGAATTATATTTTTACACCAATATTGAGAAAAGAGTACAACCTCATATACGCGAAAAAATATTTTCTTCTATTTTCACAATTTAAACAACAAAAAAAAAAAAATAAAAGGTGGAAGAGTTATTAAAAGCTTTAAAATAAATTGGATACATGAATTGTAAGCTCTTTGGAGTTTAGTATTCAGTTCATCAGTGAGGTAAATTATAAACTAAACACTAGTAATCTAGATGAGGAGAAACACAAGAGATGAAATTAGTAATTTACAAAGATCTGTAGATAACACATGTCTGTTACATTTTATCAAGTAAAGGGTTTTGTAAATTCTGTTAGAAATCTCTGTATGTAGTAGAGTCAGTCCAAATAGGGCGGCCGTGTGGATGATAGGCGCTTTTGTGCAAGATAAATTCCAACACCCACCATCCTATTCAATGAAATAAAATCTGGTGTGAAGCAATTACACGACTTGCTCTCTTAATGCAATTATTACAGACATAAAAGTGACACATTTTCATTGAATTGGAATCTTTATACCGAGTTTATTTGCTTTTAAGAATGCTTTATGTTAGGTACTGATAGAGAGCAGCACATGGTACATTACAAAAATATGGTGGCTAAAACTCACACGACTTACCCTTACTCTTGTTAGTGTAACTTGATAAATTTCTTTAAATTTCCAATTTTGCTCATTTATTCTAGAAGTGGTGGGGGGGATAAGTATCAAGCTACCAAACAAAGTAGGTAGGGAAAAGAAGAGCGCGCCAATTGAGTTGAACAAAACCCATATATTTGAAATTTAATGTCACAGATTCCGTAAAATTCAATCTAAAATCATTTCTTTTTTTTTGAAAATTTTTTCAAATAAACGTGATAGGTTTATTTATATCTTTGCAGTTAGCATTCTAAGTTTAAAGCAAATCGTTGTACTCATTTTCGTGATATTACAAAAAAAACTTTGCATTTCCGGTTTACCCGATTTTCTTCAAATTTAGAATCTTGTAATGCTTCAAAGGTGTGTTAGTATTATATAAATGGGGTAGAACGATAATTTGAATTAAAATATTACTTTAGTGGAAAGATTAACGTTACTGTTCCCCTAGAACCCTAAAAAAAAAAATCAATTTTTTATTTTTGAATTGAAACCACACCACCTCGCCCTTTTACTTATTTGGCCTAATTTCAGCGACACCACAGACCTCCTCAGCTACTTTACATATTCGGGCTTTAATTGACCTCCACAGTTCATCTATGTCAAGGCTACCAGTAACATTCCTCAATTCTGTCTCAATTCTTGTTGCGTACTGTTCCATCTTCTCTTCCTGCTTTAGATGATTTACAGTATTCTATCATACACTTAATGTTTCGCTTTTCTAGGCCTTATAATTTTGGTGTCCGCCACCAACAGTGGACTGTTGCTCTGCAACAGTTCATAGAGCAGTGACAACGCATTAACAACCTTTCTCTTTACTCACTCTAGTCTATGATCCGTACCCAGTTCGGCACCTCCTATTACTTTGACATCAGTGAAGCATAGTGGCGTATCTGCCTATCATAGACAAAATAGTTTATTACACTTTTGCCTTCCCTTCCTTCTGCAGAAAAAGTAATTTTATGTTTGTTTTTGTGTTTATAGAATGAATTTCCTTAGCCCATCATTTTCTGCAGGATTCAATTAACCTCTGGCCATTGTCGTTTTTGATGTCTTCTCCCCCCTTCCCAGTATCCTATTACTCCATGAGCACGATGGTGCTCATTACCAGTTCTTGCATTCAGATCTCCAAATAGAATTATTTTCCTATTCTTATTCCTAGCTTTATCAATCGAATTTTGGAGATCATTGTAGAATTAGTCTTTTTCTACTACCGCAGAGTTATCTGTTGGGGGTATCTCTTAGTCCCCTAAGAGCCCTATGTCTGCACTAATTATCCTTGAGTTTACTGGTTCCCACTCGTCAATCCTAGCAAACACTTTATCCTTTAAAACCATTCCCACTCCCTCTTTAGCTCGTTCTCGTTGATTCTTGATAGGAATCAACTCGGGAAAAAATAAGGGTATACCCATTTGCTATATTTGTCTGACCGTTTCCCTTTCTTTTCTCAACCCAAACAGATATATTTTGTATCTTTCCATCTCTTCCATCTCTTCCACCAATTCCACCTCCTTTCCTGTCATCGATTTAATATCCCACGTTGACATTCGTAGGTCCTTGTCCAAGCTATTACCAACATTCTGTCCATTATTGAGGCCACTTTTATTTCTCTGAATTATTCATACTTCAGACGAGGGATTGGCCCAGTGCTGAAGGCCCCTATATACCCTGGGGCACGGGTCCCCAGTTGTTATTCGGTTGCCGGGGCCCTAGATGAGCTGCCTTCTCTTCGACTTTGGAGTCCCATCCACCCCCGCAGTTAAATAGCAGTACCGCTGGTCTCCAGTTCCGCCTTTTGGTTTGATGACATCGACCCCTCCGACAATTACCTTCTTCGGCCCCACGCCTCTACTGACAGCGCTGCTGCCCACCATCAGAGATGTTTTTCGACCTCTCGGTCTAGTTCTTTAGTCGCCTCTTACGACATCCTGGGCGGAAGCGGACCTATTCTAACCCCAGCCCGCAGGGCCTTGCCTTCCTGGATATTCTGCTGCATTTGACTCGGTCTCCAGACATGAAATATGGCAAGCTCTGATGCGCAGAGAATACCTCAAGTTTAATACAAGAAATCAAATCGGTGTAGCAGGACCCTAAAGGTGTAGAAAGGCTAAAGGAAAGGGAATCAGAACCTTTCCACTTGCTAAAAGGAGTCAAGTAGGGAGAATGCTTAAGCCCACTATTGTTCATAATCTATATGGACGAAATTTGGAAAATATGTAAGAGAAGGACTCCTAGAACCTTCATCGGATACCGAAACATAACATCGGTAAAAGCATAGGCTCTGATCTATGCTGACGATGTAGTACTAATAGGAAATACACAAGAGCAACTCCAGACAGCAGTGACTGAATGGTGGGAAGAGCTGCGCCACAAAGGATTGATCATTAATACCTCCAAAAGGTGAGGTAACATGCGTAGGGAGAGATGAGAAATCATCGTTCCGAATTATATGCAATGGAGACTCTGCGGACAGTCACTGACTTTGAATATCTAGGATCGGTGATCAGTCGGGATGGCAGAATTGATCAGGAGGTATTAAATAGGATAAAGAAAGCTAACGGCATATTCTACCAAATAAGCAACACACTGATTGGAAAGCAGGAGTTAAGCCCTGATGCTAAATTGGTCTATATAAAACGGTGTTCTTTCCTGTGCTCCTTTATGGCGCTGAAAGCTGGACGATGCTGGATAGGCAAGCCAGTAAGCTGTCGACCGTAGAAATGCGCTTCCTGGGTAAAACTAGGAGGGATTGTATAGGAATGCGCGAATTAGAGAAGATCTCCAGGTACCGCCAGAGCGGCAAATTTTGGAAGCCCAACAGTTTGGATGGTTTGGCCATGTTTTGAAAATGGAGCCAAACAAATGGTCGAGGCCAGACCCATTGGCAAGAGAGCAAGAGGTAGACCTCGACTCATCTATGAAGAATACGAGTATTGAAAAACTCGGCCAGGCAAGAGGGGAATCTCTTATGCGGATAAGAAGGATGGCACGGGATCGGGACCGATGGAAGTGCTGGATTGGGGCTGCTTCTCCACGCCTCACGGCACAAAGGAGATAGGGAAAAAAGAAGAAGAATTGAAACCCACGAAGTTTCAAATAAAAGTTAAAGGCATTTATGTATGATGTAATAGGATCCGAAGAGAGGGATCCATAGCAGAGAGAGAGAGAGAGAGACATAAAAATTGACAGAATCACTCACTAGTTTAGGCCAGACTAAAGTGGGAGAATCTGTTTAAATACAACTACGTGGGAGGGTCCTTCCAGGAGTCTTGCAACAGTTCATAGAGCAGTGACAACGCCATTTCTCAACCCTTTCTCTTTGCTCACTCAAACTCTCTCACTACCACTTTGTAAAGTCCACGCAGTTGATGTCGCCTCTCTATTATACAGTGTTCAGATTTATTTCCAGTTCATTTATCTTTCTAACCCAATTCTCTCCTTCTCATAGCCATTATATATGAAGATAGTATAGGAAGTTTAAAGAAAATCGCCTTGGCGCAATCGTTGGAGCCATTTTCGAGAAAATCCGGAAAAAAATCCATTTAGTAAAATTCTCTTTTCCAGTCGGTGGGCCCACATTTGGAAATCACCCTAACTGGATGCAATATTGGTATGTAAACGCAATATCATGTTTGAACTTCTTGCAATGTTTCATTTTTTTTAGATTAACATAGACAAGTTGTGCAGTGAGAGTGACAAAACACCTTAGAAAACATGTATTTCCAGTGACAACTGAATTTCAAAAAATTGACACAATTTTCCTCAATCAGCAGTGTGAAAGAAAAAATAATCCTCTCTTATTTATATAACAAATATATACAATCAGGACGTATTCAAATTCCAATGGAGTGATTTAGAAATCTAAACATTTTTTTTTTAATAGATAAAGGTAAATTTTTACTGTTTTTCATAAAATAGTCTGTTTGAGGATTCTGTAAAAGTTTCATTTCAGATAATTACAATCAATCCCAAAATCTCATACGGTCTACTTATTTCTACAAAATTTACATTCATCTAAACTATTTGTTTTTATTTAAATTTTATTACTTTTTATTTAAATTATCGTGGTGACATGGCGCCCCCTTGCAGTGGCGCCTTTGTGCGGTGCACACCATCACCCATAGGAGGCAGCCCTATTCCCAAGAAAGTATACTGGTAAGAATGACACCTAAATTATAGGAGAATTAAAATGGGGAATAGGTATTCCATTAAGCTCCAGATAAGGTAAATTATGAAAGTTAATTCTGTTAATAAATGCGTAGGAGAGAAGGATTAGGGAGAAAATAATTTCTAAAAAAAAAAACACTTTTTCTGACTCACGAGACCTCAAAAGATGTATATTTCCGGTGAAAACTCAAGTTCGAAAATTTGACACGATCACACAATACTTCTGTCTTTTCCACAGCAGAGAAAGTAAAAAAAAAAAAAAAAAAAAAAAAAAATGAGGTAAGATATTCTTATTCATTAAACAAAATGTAAAATTTCAATTTTATTAAACATCTTCTTCATAATTAATAACAGTGAGTAACTTTAGAAGCAGTTTTGCAAGGTGGTATCTCAATTAATAATCCAAAATTGAGCGGGTAACTTGATACTTAACTTGGTATGCTGAATTAAAATGGAATGTTAGCCTCGGTTCAGGTCAACAGACCATTTACTTGAAATATATTTTAAACAAATTATACTAAAAGGAAATACTTATTCTTTATAACTTTCTAATTTGTAAATGGAGTTAAAAAAAAAAAATGATGAAAGCAATTAGAAGTAAATTAATTGAATAAATTTAATGCAGCCTTTTTCCTGTTTTTCTTATATATACTTTTCCTTCTTTAATGTTATTAATTTATAAAATTTTCATTTGACTGTAAGACTAACCTGTTTCTGCAGAAGTTTCACATCAAAAGAGATGACATCTGAAATTGGTTCTCCTCCGTCTGTGACATAATACACTAACAGATGACTAAGTGGCGCCATTGCTGCACTCACTTTGAACCTGTTAACAGTGAATTTATTTTATTACTTTTATAAGAAAATTTTATAATCTTAAGCTAATTTTGATATATCAAGTTTTTTTTTTTTATATATAAAAAAAGTAATTAGGCTTGCATTACTAGTTGGTGGGGATTACACTTGTACCTCAAAAGACAACATACTATGATAGTAGTCAGAGCCCTCTATCTCAACATCTTGGAAAACTTGTAACAGCAATTTAAATTTAAGCCTAAACACATATGTCTCCAGGAACACCCATAAAACTAATTTCCCCGTAAATGTTTTTAAATATACAGCAATAAAAAATACCCCCAGCAATGTTATGGAAAATGAAAAAATATCCAGCAATAAAAAAAAAGTTTGTTGCATTAATTTTATATAAATGCGTTGAAAGAAATGTTGTAATTATTGCCAAACTGTCGATTCGAATTAAAATAATTTATATAAAAGTTGCTTAATTTTTTTTTAATTATCCTATATTCCTAAGGCCTTAAAATATATTTATATTAATATACATGTGATGCGGCCCGCCTAAATTTTACCAGTTATCAAGTGGTAAAGACAGACACGGCGGTTGTTTAATGAGTCGGTGGACTATATCATAATAGTGTAAAACATACACAGGGGTGCCAAGCGTTTCGTTTCGAGCGGCGGTTTTAAAACAGAGTCGATAGGTGATTGCCGTGAGGAATCGAGTCGGTTTAACTTAACCGAAGTCACCCGAAGGGTGTTCTAACGTGTTCATATGGCTCTGTTCAGACAAAGGCATTTGTGGACTCGTTTTGTTTAGAAATGGCTGGAAAAAATTTGATGCAGAAAAGCATAAACGAAGTAGAAAATCGACCGGCACTTTGGGATATGAGGAAAAAGTATCCTTCTTTGTTAGCTTTTCTTGGCAAATTGTGAGTAACTCATCAAAAGTACTTCGCGACAACCTTAGTGAAGTTGAAAAATTTTTCATCGTCTCTTTGTACTTCAGCAAACAACATATGAAAATGCCCTTTTTGTTGCCTTTCTTTGATAATTGGATGTATCCACATTTTTCGTTTTTTTTTTATAAATTTTCCAATGCAAATACAATATTGACAAATACACCACGTCGTCCATACTGCAAACCGCATCGATCACTGCACAAATCGCTTAATAAAACAGCTTAATGTGATTTGTTAGAACACTATCGACTCGTGAAACACTTCGGTTAAAACCACCGCCTGTCTTTACCCTAATATACTGTAACGCAGCCAGTGGTGCCATCTAGGAGAGAAAATAGGAACTTCAAGTTCTCTTAGTGGCCGCTAGGAAGCGCTGGCGGCGCGCTCTAGTTCTTTCTGGAAGGATTGAGAAGATTCTCCACCGGTATAAATAGTGGGACCACAGAGAGTTGGGAGAGTTTTATCCAGTTACAAACGAAGTCACTAGTTTGTGAAAAGTGTATAAAAAGTGGACAAAGTGAACTTTTGTGGTTTAAACTGTGAAGTAATTATTATTAAGTGTTGTATTTTGTAATTTATTGTTTATAACAATAAATTGGTGTTTTCTTTATTGAAGTTTAGAGTATTTTATCTATACGAATCCACTTAAAACTAGTTGCAGTGGCTAGTTTAGAGGGAAAAACGTTACAATACTATACGATTCTATCATTTATATAATTAAAGCGTGATTATTTGTCGCCCGATGGAGTATATATTATTAAAATTAGTGTGATTCAACCAGAGGTAAAAATATGATGAATTACTGCAAACGTTTCGATAAATTTATTATATTTTTCATAGCCTACAAAGTTTTGGTTATGTTACAATCCTTTAAAACATACTAGGGATTCTTGAAATTCAAATAAAACACAAAAAATAAAATTGCAGAAAAGAATGTGAAATAAAAAGTTCATATAATAATAATAGTCCAATCAAAATTTCTTGAACATTAACAATTGAAGGAATGACAGTCGTATTAGATCGAAGGAATAGGAATGTTATCGATTACTTAAACGTTAAAAATACTTTATATTGCTGGGAGGTTACATACACTAAGTACTTACAAAAAATGCTATGTTTACAAAAAGATATTTCTTTCTTCAAAAAAGGCTTTTAATTAGCGGGAATAAACATCTGTTAACTTTATCTTATATAACGTTTTTGATTTAACTGTATGCCTGCTTGAACAGCACTCATTTCAAAGTTTCAAGATATTTTGTTCGACCTCTAATAAAAATTCAATGTATTTTCCAAATTCCCAGTTTAAAGGAAATCGGTTTACCGGAAGTGCGATTCTTATTGCCTGATTATATCTCAGATGCATATATATATAAATAAATTAATAAATCAGAAGCACATAAATTACAGTATGAGAAAGTCATGTAAGGTGTTTTACAATAGATTTTTTTTTTTCCTTCTTTCTCCTTTATGTTTCTCATAAATATTTGATAAAAATAATAATAAAATTGTAAAAAATGACAGCACCGTTGGAAATAAAAAAAAATAATAATAAGAAGAGGTATGTCCATCTTATTCCAGGGTGACCTCATCAATTATTACCAGTTCAGAAGACTTTTCAGAGTGCTGTGGGGAAAAGAGGAACACTATAAATGAATAAATAAGTTTGTGAAGAAGTCCTGGCTTTACTCCACCACTGCCACTACTATTCTTACTGCCAATGGAATTGGCAAATAGAAAATTTATTTCTAGAAATGTTATAATTTATGTAGCAGTTTTCCATTTCTTCTCTCGCTGTTATTACTATTATCTTTTATTATCTTTTATTATTATTATTATTTTTTTGGTTGTTTAGAAATGAAGTTTGTTTACTTTACTTTCTTATATACAAAATAAACAGAAATAAAATTAATAATTCAAGATTTTCCATATTGATGTAAACATTTATAATTAGGTTAAATCAAAAGTAAAAGTTTATGCTTGAATAGAAATAATGTTAAAAGTTTTATTATGTAACTAGTTCTGAATTATTAAGTTTGGCCAAAAGTATGTGCTTACTTTTATTATATTAATATTATTATTAACAGAAGTTTGTTTATAAAAACAAGTAGAGCCTTAGACAGTCAGATTTGTTTTTCTGCTATCTATTTACCTGAATGTTCAGACCTCCTCCTCTGAGTATTATCTTTCTCTCTCTCTTCATTTATTTTAATCATTTCACTCCTGTTCAAAGCGGTCGCCTGCACTTGGGTAACTAAAGAAATTCGCAGTCTTATGAAGGAAAGAAACAATTTGCGTAAAGCACTTATCCAATCAAAATCCTGCGTTCAGTTTCTTTCCTGCGTTCTTGGTTTATGTCGGAGCCTCCCTTTAAACGGATGCATCTCTTGCGTATGTCTTGAGTCAGCTTCTATCGGGTTATGACCTTTTGAAGGTCATGAACTTTCCAAATATTTCTGGTAATACATCTTAAAATTGATCAAATGATTTAAAAACACTGCGCTCAATGATTATTGACAGACGGAAGTTAGAAAAAAAAGAAAAGGAAATGCAAACAACAACCAGTCACAATAAACAAAACAAGTTTTCTAAGAAAATCACAAGCTGTAGAAGTTAATTAAAAAAAAATATATATTAAACGTCAAAAATATCAAAAACCAAATGAATCACCTTTTTCCCATTTTAAAAATATCTCCTATTTTTCACAGTGGCATTTTCTTCTAGTTGATTAAAGTATTTACCTGGAAGTTTAATTGGCTGCCACTGGTTGGTTGCCGCCGTCACGTGCTGGCTGTCTATTGTCTAAAATGTGATTTGTGTCTCTCAAGTTTATTCAGGCTCACATATCTGTCGTATTCTTTTACTTTGAAGCCGGATTTTTCAATTATATTATGAACGTTGGTTTTTTTTTTTTTACAATTTACAAAGTTTGTTGGGTTGACTTTTAGATTTTCATTGATTTTGGTATTGTTAGTTTTTTTTTTAAATCTGCTGTGAAACACTCACGCGACTTTCTCTTACTGCAGTTAACAAAATTATAATTGACAAATATTTTTCAACTTACAATTTTGATTCTTAAATGTTTATTAGTCTTCAGTATTATATTAATGGGGGAATATAAACTTAATAAAATTACTTTTTTGAGAAAAGCAAAACCTGCACCTCCCCCCCAAACTTCTTTAAATGAACTTTCTCAGATAAAAGTTTCCAGCCAAATGATACGTCTCTGTATTCATAGTTAGTGAAACAAATTGAATGAAATCCGTCAGTGGAGAAAATCGCAAAAACTGGAAAAAACTGTTCAGTAAAAACGTATTTCTGGATGTAACAGGATCCGAAGAGAGGGGAGAGACAGTCTCACTCACTAGTTTAGGCCAGACTAGAGTGGGGAGAAACTGTTTAAATACACCTGTGTCAGCCATAGGAGGAGGAGTCTACCGACAGTCTTGCAACAGAGTTCATACAACAGTCACAACGCGTCATCAACCTTTCTCTTTACCTCTCACTACCATTTTATATATTTTAGTGTAAAGTCCAGGCAGTTTGCGTTACTTTTCGATTACATAGTGTTCACCCATACTTCTACTTTATTTATCTATACAACCCATTTTCTCTCCTTCTGAAACCCATTATACTGGATTTTCTTCAAACTGGGAATTTTGGTAAATATTTAATTCTAGTTAGGTAATATTATAGAATGAACAGAGTACTAGGAACGAATATTGAATACATACACATGGAGAAACTGTAGCGGTTTATAGTATAGCCTCTTATAGTAACATTAAGAAGACACAGCAGTCTTATTTGTAAAAAAAAAAATAATTGCAGAGGTGATGCTAAGAAGTACTAAAGATTGCAATTATCCACAGATAAGAACTTCAAGATAATAAAAGCAATTAAATGGTTAAGAAAATTTATGTCCCAGACTTTCGCAATGAGAGGAATAATTTCATTGCGAAAAAACCTGAAGCAGTGAGGAATTACTGACATTACACTGTAAGACCTGCTTAGTCTCTTTATTATGTAAGAAAGGCAAAATAGTTATGGCACATGGAAAAGATGCTCCGAGAGAGAAATAGCAAATCAGAAGATGTTGAAAATGACAAGAACGATGGGGAAAATTACCTCTATGAGACAGACTTTAGAAGAACTGGCGCATAAAGGCGAACGACTGACAGGAATAGCAGCAACTCATTGATAAGCTCCGGTCTTATAACAGAATTGTAGCCTAGAGGGGTAGATCGAGAGAAAAGCTTAGTATGTGGCTTTAGAAATGTATAAGGGTTTAGATAACCACAAGCTAAGCTCTCAATCGATACAGAAGATATGACAGCCGGAAGTTCCAGATATGAGAGTGCCTGGCTAGGTGAAACAAAGTGGGAGATCCAAGTTTTCGAGAGAGGGCATTTGACTAGTCATTCATTGGCTTGCTTGCTTGATCATAAGCAAAGACAGTTGACTGAAGACTTCTACAACTAGATCGCTATGGCGCTAAGGACATTGTTAGAAGAAATCACTACTTGAAAACCCAATTTCAGTATTTGAAGTTGCTCTACAAACTAGAAAATAAAGAGTGCCTTCTATTCTAATAGAGGCAAGGATTTTTCAAAAAATCGCCTTATCACTAGCCACAGACGTAATTGCAGATACAGGTAATGGACATGTGATGTCACACAGATAGTCGTCAACTTGGAATCCAAAAATGAAATTAGTCTGAAAGGTAAAAAATAAAAAATAAAAAAAGTTTATAAAAATTGTATAAGTTGGTATTCTCAATATGACGCTATTCTCAATTTCTCAATATTATGTAAGAGATTTTCTAAACTCCACACAATCTAGTTTCTAAAATAGCTTCCTATAACAGTTATTACAAACTTTACAGACGTTTTATTCAAGAGCTTATCCAAGTTCTTTAACAAAGTTTGCAAAGAGGGCGTTAACTTACAAATAAGTTAAAAATATAAATTGAATGACATTTCTATTACGAAAAAAACTGAATAAAAAAAACTTCTAATAAACTGGTTTATTAAATTGTTAAGAAACAGCTGTATAATAGATTCCCTAAGTCATGCTTCATTAAATTATTACTAATGAATTCAATTTTAGATTCTAATAATGTGAAACATAATTGTATAACCCAGGTAAAACTATTATTAAAACAGTAAGGTTTAGTTCTAAAATTAAAACGAAAGATCCGCTCTGTTGGGCATTAAGGAACATGCCATTAAATGGTATACTGATGGGTCTAAGCCCTTGAGGGGACTGCGGCGGGGGTGGTCGGTCCAAGGATCAAGCACTCGGGACCCATGGGTAAATTTCCCAGCATCTTCCAGGCGGAGACATACGCTATTGGAACATGTGTACAATTTAACCTCGATAGGGGATTTGAGGAACCAGGAGATTGTCATCCTTTCCGATAGTCAAGCAGCCATTAGAACATTAAGTGCATCAGTTATCAACTCTAAAATGGTATGGGAATGCGTAGATAAACTTAATAACCTAGGCAGGAGGAATAAAGTTACCCTTTGGTGGGTGCCGGGGCATGTTGGCATTGAAGGGAATGAGATGGCCGACGCCCTGGCCAAGAAAGGCGCTACAACCCCGCTTCTAGGGCCGGAACCTTCCTGTGAGGTTAGCGACCAGTTTCTGTTGGAGGAACTTAGGAAGGAAGAGGAGACGAGGAGATCTTAACTTGGTACTCCCTCCCCGGTTTGCGGCAGGCCAAGATCTGCTTGGGAAATTATAACCGACGGAGGTCGGAGGCCTGCATTGGATTGAACAAGAACAAGCTCCGCGTTCTTACGGGTTTCCTCACGGGGCATTGCCGCCTTAGTAGAGGACACCTGGAGAAGCTGGGTTTGGAAAGTGACAGCTCATGCAGATTCTGTGGGAAGCTGGAGGAAACTCCATTACATCTCCTAACAAACTACGAGGTTAGAGGTGGAGGAGGGGGATATACCCTCTCTAGAGCCTGTCAGAGACCTGGGATTCCTCAGGGATCTCAACCTGATTGAGGTTTTGTAGAACGGATGTTCAGCTAGCACATCTGCTCGTGTGCTGTGGGCAAGCCTGCGGCATCCAGTGGCACATTAGACCGGAAAGGGACGCAGTGCATTGGCCCCTTCAAAAAAAGTTTAGCTATTGATACAATTGATTTGGACTCGAGAAATGTTAAGCAAAATGAAAACTTACATATTATGTAATTATAAAAATATGTTAATTCAGTTTAGACCAGTTGAAAACTCTTCACATCTGTATGCTCTCTAAAGATTATGTAGATTTCTTATAGTAACTGTTTCTCTATTTCTTAATTAGAAAAAAGATATTTAGCTAGTATAGATACTGTAGGAAAAGTTTTTTATTTATTTTGAATTCTGCATTCTTTATGTATTTTGAATTAATTTTATTGCTTGCTCCCTAATTAAGGTACTTTTTGTTATCATACCTGTACTTAGCGGTAACTTAACAATTTTCCTTACTATCTTTATTTGGTCTCCGGACAGTGTTGTCTCGCTATAGACCACACTTGCCCATCACCAGACAGTGAGCTGTAAGAGGCTCCTAGGAAGAAAAAAAACTAGGGGGTAGTACTGGACTCGAACCCGAAACCTCCGCGTGAGAGTCCAACACGCTACCAATGAGCTAATCCCTTCTCTATATCAGCTATCTTATTTCTTAATATTTTCTTGCACAAGTAACAATTTTCATTAATTTCTTTATCCATCTTTTGTCTAGCCATCCTCCAACTATTTATGTATTATGATGGAATGGCAACTGATGTAAATGAATAAAATAAAGATAAATAAAATGAAAATCTGCTCTATAAAGTTACACATCTCAGACTGAGACAGATTTTCTCCAAATTCGGAATTCTAGTATTACTTCTAATGTATATTATAACTGTACATTATACAGTTGGAAGAATCATACATTTTTATGACATGATACTTTAGAGGAAAGCTTTTTAGAGAGAAACACTTCATTGAAATAAACAATACAAGTGGTGCTGGTCAACTATATTGGCTTGCTCGAACACAGCGTACATAATCAGTCAAAGATATTAACTTAAACCGCAAAAGAGGGCACAATATAAAAGTAACAACAGATCCTCCACTTAACATTAGGAAATTGTCAGCATTAAATAACATAAAAAGCAGTATATGTAACACAATAAAATTAATAATTAATTTAGCGTCAGTGAAAAAACATTATGACAAAAATGTCTAAGTCAAAATATAGATAATTTGAATAAATATAAACACAAACAGTAAGAAAACAGTAAAATAAAAATAAGACAAAACAGTCTTGGTCGTTAGTTCAGGTAAGAGATTATGCTGGTAAGAGCTAAGCACCGTATATGTGATGATGGACTATGCCCAAAGAGTCGATTATAATCAACTTCGCAAGATTGTGGAAGTAAGTGGAATGGATGCCCAGTTTCCTGAAGAAGTCAGCAGTTTCTTTGGGGATTGTTCCCCGAGTTCCAAACCACAATCCTACAACAGCATACTGCCGCTCGCCATATTCTTCGCGGAACTTTTCTTTAAGGAAGGGAATACATTTATCATATATTCCCTTCTTCTCCTGATTCACTTTCTCCGCCTGCTTTGGGTCGTTCGTCTCAAACCTTATCGTAGGGTCAACAATAAGTGCCTCTTTACTCCTTTTCAGGAAAGCTACTATGTCAGCATAACGTGTTGACCCATCGGTATCGATGCAGTATACTTCCTCATGACAAACGTACCCTATTTCTCTCAACTTATCGGAGATCCAGTGTTTCACATTGTGGTGGCGGCGTGTGACTAAAAGCATGTTGTATGGACAACTGCCCAAAACATGGGCTAGGGTTTCTGTCTCCCGGCCGCATCTGCGGCAGAGGGTCCCAACATCTCCTTGACTATTCCGGCCAACTCCAGGTACTCCTCGCAGGGGGGCATAATTTATATTAAGCTTAAGGGCATTCGACCACTCTGAGCCGGTAAGCATCAGCTTGCCATTTATGAAACTATTGGCTTTCGGTTCTTCCTTATAGTGCAGGATACCTATACCCTGCCACTTGCAGCTCGCCCATTCGTTGAAAGCCTCCTCTCTAAGAGACTTTCTTATGTTTCTCACACTACGAAGATCTTCCGGTGTGAACTTCACCACGTTGAGCCTTGTCGCACACTCCCTAACTTCTTCAGCATAATTAAAAGTAGCCTGGAACACAGCATCACCCACCGTGGCTAGCCGGTGTGCAATTGAAAGATGCTGTAAGGGAGCTTCCCACTGACACCGCAAGAGTCACAGGCCTCGAAAACGTCGAGGAGCATAAAACATAGCAGTCGAAGAGCTAGCCGGGAGTCCCAACATCGCCTTTACACTCCTTCGAATTATTGTGTCAACACCCTCCAAGAGGGTAGTTGGCAATTTGACTAGCGGCGCACATTGAAAAGGATAGGAGAGAGCTGGAAAAACGTACTGATTTATAATATTCAATTTCTGCTCCGGCTTTAGAAGGTTTGAAGTGGTCAATTTATTCATGTTGTCGGTGAGTCGAGTTATAGCATCCTCATCACGCGTTAACTCTTCTTTGTAGCTGCATCCAAGATATTTTATGACTTCTCCTTCGCCAATAGATTCTATTACATCCCCGTTCTCGAGAACCAGACTGGATTCGTGAAGCCTTCCTCTGTTGATTACTATAGATGTGCTCTTCTGAGGGTTAACTGCTAAGCCAATCTCCGTAAATATTCTATTGATACACATGATGGTTCTCTCTGCCGCTTTAGAGTTACAAGCTGTCACCGCTTGATCGTCCGCAAATCCCGTCAGTATGACGTTATCGTGAGCAGCGCTCAACCTATACCCATACTGATTTGAGAAATCAGGGTCGCAGATCTCATGATAGAGATGGTCAATAGATAGATTGAAGAGGCTAGATGATAATGGCCCGCCTTGTGGAACTCCCCTCTTCACCGAAATTGGTTCAGTTCCTTGCGTTCCAACAGCTATTGTAACCCTATTGTTTCCTAACAGCGAAGAGATCAACTTGGTGAGGTCCAAAGAGACTCCTCGAGCTTCCAGGGACCTGACTATGTGCGCATGACCTACATTATCAAAAGCTCCAGTGACATCGAGAAAAGCTACCGTGCAGTCATTCTTCTTACATTTGGCATCCTTAAGCACAGCATTAATAATCCTGGAGTTCACATGGCATCCTGGAAGACCTTTAATGAATCCTCTCTGACAAGAATGAAAGCTAATCTGGCGCCTCAGCTCATGGTCCAAAACTTTCTCAATTATCCGACGGACTATGGAATAAACAGTGATGGGTCTCCAAGTGGATATGCTACTAGCCACTCCTTTTCCTTTATGTATAAGAATGGTGCGCCCTCTGCGTAGAGGTTCAGGAACATACGAAGTCCTAAGCATAATCTGCACAATATCTTTGATTATGTGGGGAATACCAAGAACCTTGACAGTTCGAATGAGTACGCCATCGGGACCAGGTGAGATATCGAGAGAAGTAGATTTTATAGCGCTGTGTACAGTCTGAAGATCTACTGTCATTATATTAGGGTTGGAAAGAACTGTTTCGTAAGTTTCTCTCTCATTATTGTTAGGCTGTTCAAAAATAGCCTTCAAATGTGCTTCCAGTTTATCAATATGTATCGGGCACTGCTTAGGGGCCCCAGAGTTCATAATGTCTTGAACAACTCTTTTCCTCCTATTATAGTAGTTGTACTGAGCTACCTCGTATTGGTATTGCTCTTGACGTTTCGCATGAGCAGCCCTGTTAGCCCTCTGAGGATTTGAGGTCTTACTTGCACCTTTACATTTTGATGCTATCTTGTTGGCCTTTCTCAACCTGTAAAAGCGAATAGCAGGGTGCTGTGGGCCGGGTAAATCAGCATTGACATCCCGAAGAAAGGCAAGAAAATCAGAGATTGCCTCGTCAATTTCTTCCAAATTAAAGTCCTTGCGATTCAGGAGATCCTTGAACTTGGTACCCCAAAGGTCCACCTTACCTTTGATACCTTGTTTACTACAGCGTTCCCCTTCACTAGATTGCGCCTTGCTCTTTAGGATGGATTGTAGCTTGATATTGTTCGCCTCCAAAGGGTGCTTCTTAGAACAGTGAAGAAGCAGTCCTCTTTTACTTTTAAATGTCATTTTGCAAATGTCACATCCATTTTGGGCCGCTTGCACCGTACTAATGGTTTCTAATTCCTCATTTGCCTGAGATTCCACACTTTCTCGTATCTCATCGCTGGTTCCTTGTCCATTAACACGTTCCGGCTTTGCATGAGGCTTCCGAGGAAAAACGTCACTAACAGAAACGACCTTGCCCAGCGTTCTACCAGTTTCATCTTCCCACTCTACTTTCACTAACTGGTTGCCTTCACTGGGGTTGACCCCGCTGCTAATGGACATGAGAGAAACAACAACGGCTTCCTGAACCGGTCCGCCAGTTCTCATCACCCATACCGACTGTCCAACTTCTATGATTTTTTTGTCTATGCAGCCATCCATTCTGCATCTACTCCGGGTAACAATTTAGACTCAATAACACTAATGACGAACGACAAGTAAATATGTACACAAACATAAATTTATATATAAATAACGATAGCACTCATATAACAGATAAATAAATAAATAAATAAGTAAATAAATAAATGGCTATTTACAATATATACAGTGGGCTAGGCCTAAAAGGCTTTGCCCTCGCTCTAAAAAGAGCGGGTTGGTGCCTCCGCTACCTCTGTGAGTGATAAGTGATTTCTCCCTTCGGCCCAGAAATAATAAAAAACAAAACTTCTGGTTACCGGCCCCGGCGACGCGGACGCAGGAGAACCACTCGCAAAAAAAAGGTTTGCCTATTCCTCTTTAGAAGGATATGCACGTAGTCAAAAATCTATCAAGATGTTAGCCAATACTAACAGCCAAAATTTCTATATTCGATATAATCGCAGTTACAAATATCTTTACGAGAGGCGCGGGGCCAACTATTCGCCGCACAACCCTTTCCACTAAAACGCATTTTTGCAAGAAAATGTTTCAAATAAAGGTGATAGATATTTATGCGGTAGAAGGTGTACGATGTTTAAAGAAAATCGTTGGAGCTGTTTTTGTTTTTTGAGAAAATTACAAAAAATTGAAAAAAAAAAAAATCAGCAAAATTGGACTTCCAGATTTTGCCCGACATCTTCGTGTCTAATCGGTATACCAAGCTTACTGCGATTATTCGTTTTCGAGATATTTTGTCCATGTACGTGAGAGAGAAATCATTTGTTAAAAAAATTTTTTTCATTATTAGGAAACTTCATTAATGTATTTTTGTAGAATACTCAATTTTGAAAATCTAACAGAATAACAAAGTAAATAGTATTTTATAATAGAAGTGAAGAATATCATTTACCATTTACTTTGTTTTTAGCCTTCCATCTGTGTGCCTCTAAAAGTGGAAAACTAGAATTTACCATCAGGTAAAGAGATAATGGTAACAGTAAGACAAGAACACTGAGTGTAAAGTAAATAATTACATTATCCGGCTAACACAACTATGAGAACCAATGTAAGTTATACACTGTTATTGGTAATACAACTAGGTCAGGGATCTTAACTAATAAATTGAATTTGTTTGAATAGTTTGCCCAGGGGGAGGTTGAAACTAAATTCCCAACTCAATATACACATTGCTATTAGATATTATTTGGATCAATACGTAACAGATGATAAATCTAAAATGGAGGTAAGCTGCTGTGTTAGAAGTATAGTGTGGAGTTGGTTAGAAAGAAGCGAGGACCTTAATGATTTATTGTGGCTTTCTTTCTCTTGGGTGAGCAAAGTTAGTGCACAGAATTCCAGCTGTCATGTGTTGCCAGTGGGTTTGCTAAACCCAATTAGTTGGCCACATCAACTACTTTTCTGTGCCATGAATATTCAAGGTGTCACACTGTAGGTAAGTATTTTTACGCTGGGATATTCGCAGAGACGTTAAGATCCCTGAGGAACTGGCTAGAGGTTATGGATGTTGAACATTGAGGTTACCATTATATGAACATTGAAATTTAAAAAAATTAAAATCTGGCGTGAATTTACTCACACGACTTTTACTCATTCATGTTAGTACAATTATAAATAAAATGACAAAACAGCCTTTAAACTCCAGTTTTTCATATTTGTCCTAACATAATATAGAGATGTGGTGGTGGGGATAAGTACCTACCTAACCTAACCTTGGTGGCAGGTAGAGAAACGATTTCTTAGGTTTCCGCGGCCATTTTTCAAGAAAAACACTTGAGTTTCCGGGTTTAGACCCAGTACGTCAGAGCTTTACTAGAGCTCACTAAAAACATTTGGAATTTAACGCCACAAATTGCGCACAGCTATTCAATTTCTTCAAATCAATTTTTTTTTTTTGTTTAAATGTTACAAATACAAGTGATACGTTATAATATGTCTGTGTAGTTAGCATACCAAGTTCAGAGGAAATCGTTATAGACGTTTCCTTTGACAACAAAAAAAAACAAAAAAAACTTGAAAACCTATTTTGTGAAATTCCAATCCCGGTTATCCGATTTTTTTTTTAAATTTGAAACTCTAATGATGCTTCTAATGTATATTAATATTATGTAAGGAATAGAACAATATACTCGTATTATTACATTGAAGTGTTACTTTAGAGGAAAGCATTTGGAATTTAACGCCACAAAAATTGCATTTTTTAGAAAGAAAATTGCTGCCGGAGTTCCTCAGGGTTCAATCATCGGCCCGGTGCTCTTTCTTATATATTTTAACACGCTGCCTAAAAACGTTAGCTTGGCCTTATATGCTGACGACGTTGCTCTGTATGCTTCCTCATGGAGAATTGACACAATCGCGTCCAGATTGTCAGAAGCAATGGCCTGCATCAGCAGATATTGTGATAGGTGGAAAATTAAAATCAATAGCAGCAAAACCGAAGCTATCTTATTTTCCAAACGCAGGCCCGTACTTTGGAAAGAAGTACACTTCCAAGGGCAGGCAGTGCCTTGGTCTAACACCGTTCGCTATCTAGGTGTCACTCTTGACCGTAAACTTACCTTTACACCTCACGTAAGGGAACGTATTAACAAAGGCAAGGCGGCGATCCGAACACTATTTCCGCTACTTTGCAGAGAGTCTAAACTGGCCCCTAGTAACAAGCTGTTGCTATATAAAGTTGTTGCCAAACCCATGCTACTGTATGCATGCCCCTCCTGGAGTATTACCTGCAGAACTAATATCGATGGCCTGCAGATAATCCAGAACAAGTTTTTAAGGCTAGCAACGAACTCGCCACGGTACACTAGAATTAATGATTTGCACGTGTATTGCAAAGTGGACAAAATTGACGTATGCATTTTCCTCGCAACTGAAAAGTTTTTTACCTTTACCAGTCTCAGTAATAACTCGCTTTGTAGGAACATAGGGGACTATGACTTTAGAGTTGAGTGCAGGCATCGCAGGGTGAGAAACATGCTCACATAAAGGGAGTTTGTATTGCTTGGGGTTTTTGCCATTTTTTCCCCCTTAATATAACTGTTTCGTTTGTCTAACTCTGTATTCTTAATAATGTAAATAGTTAGGAGGTTATAGTATAAACTAAACTCCATGTAAAAACTGTATATATGTATATATAATATTTTGAAATAAATGATTACTATAGGAAAGCATGAGCGCTACTGTTCCCTTCGAACCCCAACCCCCCAAAAATCAATTTTCCCGGGTAAATGTTTCAAATAAATTAAAGAAAATAATTGCAGCAGTTTTCAAGAAACTTCCAAAAAAAAAAAAAAAAAAATAATTAAAAAAATATCTTTAATAAAATGGTTCTGGTTGACCAATTTTGACAAAAAAAGTCTTATTATCCTATGGGAACTTAAAACGAAATATCAAGTTTGCAGTTTCTGTGATTTCTCGTTTTTGAGTTATACTGATCATAGTCATAAAACATGCACGTAAGCGAAAGAGATAAATTTCTAAAAAAAAACCTTGGTTTCGTACTCAATGGGCTTCAAATTTTGGAAATTTGACATGATTAATGGATTATATTGTAGACCAACAGAGAACGCTAAAAACATTGAAACCAACCCCATTTATTAACAAATGAAAATTAAAGCCACAAATTCCGGAGAGCTATCAAAAAAATCAATCTGTAGGAAAAATGTTACAAATAAAACTGAGAGCTTTATATCTTCGCCACTAGCAAAGAAAGCAGCCAGAGGCAGAAAGAAGTTTAAAGAAATCGTTATAGATGCTTTCGAGAAAATTTTTAAAAAATTTAAAAACCTTTTTTTTGTAAAATCGCCACTTCCGGTTATCCGATTTCCTTCAAATTTGGAATTCTATCAATGCTTCTAAGGTATATTAATATTATATAGACCAGTGAACCTTTTCTTGCCCTAGGCACAACAAAGTTCTTCCCAAAATTTCGTGGCTCACCAAATGTAAATTATGTATACTATATACAAAATAGAAGGCATAAAGATTTTTTATTCTTTTTTATTTGAAAACTTATATAACATAATGTAAAAAAAAGTGTAATTAATGTGATACCTGAGCTTGTTCCAATGAAGACAAATGCTTTATATGCGGCTCGATATTTGACAGTACAACCCGAAGTTCTTGATCAAGACCATTTAAGTGCGACCGCTTATGCATTTTTAATTAACACTAGTGTTGAAAAACTTTGTTCACATAAATATGTTGTTGAAAATGGGGGGGGGGGGGGTAGAATTGAAATAGCACAGTCTGAAATCCTAACGGAAATCCAGAAAGTATCCAATGGAACTTCAACAAAGTGAAGTTTTAGCGTCCCGTCGTTAATAAATTCAATAAATTCCTCTCGAATTTACAGAGAATGTGCATCTGCAGAATTTATATAGCATTGGTTGCAAAAAGATTTCGAATCCAATCCTACGTATTGTTCCTTATATTAACTGGACAAAAATAGTGGTCTCAAATTTTACCATTTTTGTTATTATCTGGTATTTTATCCGTCGTAGCATGCATATTTATTTTTCTTCCTGACCGGTTTCGGATTTTCATCCATCTTCAGAGCAAATTCACCAAGTTCGTGTAGATAGTTCATTTCTACATAATGTTTCTGTTACTTGTTACACACTTGTGTTACGTAATGTTTCTGCTACTTGTTGGTTGTATATAATTATGTACAACCAACAAGTGTGAGTAAACAAGTAATACAAACATTACGTTGAAGTGAACTCTCTACACAAACTTGGTGCTCTGACGATGGATGAAAATCGGAAACCGGTCAGGAAGAAAATAAATATGCATGCTACGACGGATAAAATACCAGATGTTATCCAGCATTGCGGATCCAACCCACATATTTTTGTTATTATTTATTTATTATACACGATGAGCCACATGCGGCGCGTGACTGGCTACCCTTCTGGGTTGTACCTACTATTATGCTATGGGTGCGGCGGCACATCGGTTTAAATATCTGGTATAGTCGCACTTCCGGTTGATGAAGTTTGTATAAAATCTTCATTCCTAGTACCTAAACAGAGTATCGAATTTGAACTTCTTGCGATTTCTCATTTTTCTTTTTTTGAGATATTTTATTCACATTCACAAACGCACCCACACACACACAAACACACACACACAAACACACACACAGAGCACTCAGAGAACCTCAAAACACGTATTTCCGGTGGAAACTCAATTTCACAAAATTTAAACGCTCACAATTCTTGCTCATACCAAGGGGATAAGAGAAAATAAAAATTTCCCAAACATTTTCTAAAATAACGATCTTTATCAAGGAGTTCTGTGTTGCTAATACAATATTCAGAAATTTAACTCTATTTTTTTTTTTTTTTTTAAAAAGGAAAACATTATCAGCCACAAATGTAATGCAAATTATAAAATTGGATAATCAATAGAGAGATCCCTTAAGTTTGACAAGTTCAAATAAGACTTAGAAAAAAAAAAACTGCAAGAAAAAAGAAAGGAGAATTGGATAAAGTATTG
This sequence comes from Triatoma infestans, assembly GCA_011037195.1. Classification (NCBI taxonomy): domain Eukaryota; kingdom Metazoa; phylum Arthropoda; class Insecta; order Hemiptera; family Reduviidae; genus Triatoma; species Triatoma infestans. The sequence goes on from JAAEAF010000066.1 coordinate 28,257, forward strand.
AATTTCCGTTTCTAAAAGTCAGAGCACGAGCATGACCTACATTTGTATTCCAGACATAGGAGACAACATCGTGCACACAGAGCAAGAGTGACTGAGAGGATGGGTGTTGGGGGAAAGAGGACAGGCCTAACTTTTTCAAAGGCAAACTTGAAGAAGGTGTGAGGATAACATAGTGCGAGAGTGGAGGCGGCAAATGCGATGAAGAAACAAGGGAGCGGCAAGTAAAAAAAAAGAAAAAGAAAGGCAAGAGAAAAAGAAGAAGAATGAGAGAGAGATAGAGGGAGAGACACGGTCCAGGGTTACTATGTTACAGCCATCCAGCCAACGTGACGTTACATATTTGCATAGAATGTTTGCGGTAGTGATCAGCTTAAGGGAGAGGCTGGTGGAGCACTCTTTGCCAAAATCATCAACCAAAAATAGTCACCTTGGCCAAGATCTTCCACTGCCTACCTTCATCTCCTCCCCGCCCCGTTCACCTGCCCTAACCACACTCTGTCCACCCAAATATCCAGCCAAAGAATTTTTTTTTTCCCCCATCCTACAAATTTCTTTTAACCAAGGATTTATTTTTCAGTAAAAATCCAGCCCTACCCTAGAAACCACCCACTATAATTATGATCGTTTTAAAACCCTGTTAACCTTATTAAGTAATCATTAGCACTGTAATCAATTTGAAATTAACCTAGTTTCAACAGTGGAAAATCAATGGAGTATATTAGCTACCTTTTTCTGACTCTCACTCTTTCCCCTATTGTTGGTAACAGGAAGGAAATAATGCGTTCATTCCACATTTTTCATCTTGAATTTTCATCAGAAATATTAATGTTTTGATTTTCCTTGAATGAGCAAAAAATATTTTATACCGAATCTAACGTTATACACTTCCTATGTGTAGGTATATATATGAGAATAAGACCAATAAAATTCGAAAAATCGCAAAAAATACCAGATTTGCTCTTTAGTTAATGACCATCGTATCCAACACGAAAATTTCGATTATTATTATATAACTGGGTGCTAAGGCGTGGGACCTAAGCCTATGTGGCTTTTATCTCCCCAATTCCCCCCCCATCATATGTAGTCTACCGGTTTGTCTACAGTATCCTAAAATATCTTTCAGCTCCAACCCTCCCAGGCAATCCTGCGAGGAGAGTGATGCCCACCCAAATACGCGAAACCAAGAACCAGCGAAACGAGGACACTGACATAAATAGTGATACACCGTTTCCCTAACTCCATCATCACAGTTCTCACATATGGGACTAGACGTCCTCCCTATATTATGCAAATGACTAGACACTGTGTGTCCAGCCACTACACCCACCAAGGTCCTCAGTCCTACTCCAGTCCAAGTCCTGTCCCTATCAAGGGACAGGAGGTAGTCTGAAACGCCCTGCTTAAGTATCTTTGATAAATCTTTTAGCCTGGAGGCACCCCTGCGTTCCTCCCAGTATTTCTCCAAAATTCTCGTCTCCCAAAGACTAATCTGACTATCACAGAACCTCTTAGTGACGGCAAGCGTTGGCTCGGGACCCCAAAAAGGTAAGGAGAATCCCTCCCTAGCCAGCCAATCCGTCTTCTCATTGCCCTCTATTCCCGCATGTCCGGGTATCCAACAGAGTCGCATCTTACCCCTCCGAGCTAAGGTATTAAGCCTTCTCCTAGATTCTCCCACCAATTTGGAACTCTAATACGGCTTGCTCAAAGCCCTCAGTGCGGCCGGATTGTCAGAGAATATCCGCACCTCTTTAATATCTCCCTGCCACTCTCCCGCAAGGCAGCAGCATTCAATAATCCAATGACTTCAAACTGAAAGATAGTGGCCATATCTCCCAGTCGAACTCCTGCAACCATGCTCCCCCTCCTGACAGACCAGTTTCCTTCTGTCTAGAGCCATCCGAATAGCAGCGAATAATGCCGTTACACGCCTCCATTAGCCTTGTGAGAGTATTCTCCCTATTTCTTGCTCGTCTTATCAATTTTAGAGAGCAGGAACTGGTTCATCTGCCAAATCTTATCCTCGATCCTAGTGTGATCCCCCGAAAGGTTCTCACCTATGCTCCCTTACATCTCATTCTAACCCTTCATTGCCTTGCCTATAACCAAGTTAGCTCCAACAACTACTCCAGTGTCGATGACGGTGACGTCCTCATTGCGCCAGTTATAGCCAAGCAGGCCTTACGCTGCACTGCCTGCAACGTCTTCCTGTTTCTCCCTATCAACCGTCCACCATACCACAGCAGCGTAGAGTATCCTTGTCTTCACCAACTTCTCATGGATCCAAAATTTCGATTAAATTCCATTAACCAGAAAATGCGTCTTTAATAATAATTGTTTTATACTAACTCTTACTCCTCCTGGTAGGAGGAAGTATTGTGAATTGTGTCAAATTATAGAAATTTAGTTTTTCATCGGAAATACATGTTTTGAGGTTTCCCGAGCAAATGTTTTTAGCGAATGATCGTGTGAGTATGTGTGCATGAGCAAAATATCTCAAAAACGAAAAATTAAAAGAAGCTTCTTAAATACGAAGGTTTCGGGCAAAATCCATCAATAGGTTAGAGTGCGACTTTAATTGAATAATAAATTTCAGTTTTTCTTTAAATTTCAAATACTATCTACCCACTTAGGAATATACCAATCACTTTTTATTTAAAATAATTTTTTGATAAAAAATCATTTGTTTACGAGTTCTTGGGGAACAATAGCGTTAAGCTTCCCATTAAAGTACCATTTCAATACAATGTATGGTTCTATAACTTATGTAATATTGAAAAACACTTGAGATTCCGGGTTGAGATCGCGTCAGTGATTTGCTAAAAACCGGACCTTTCGTACATGTTGCAATAAGCTTCTTCAGGGTAGTTGGTGTAACTTTCTCGCAATAAGGTGTTTGCCTTATTGGCTTTCAAGGTCAACCTCGGTTTTTTTAGCAAACCACTGACGCGGTCACAACCCGGAAACTCTAATGTTTTACATGAAAATTGCCGCGGAAAAACCTAAAATATTATATTCCCTCTCTCCAACCGCTCAGTGCCCACCACAACAATAACCCTTCCATTTTAACCACTTACACCAACCATTCAAAACGTCTTCTATCCGAATCCTTACAAATTCACCTTCATCCGAATTCTATTAATTCTCAAAAACACAAAGAAATCATAACTTCAACTTACAACAATATTTTGCTAACCCTAAAAAAAAGATGCCAGTAATTTGTTCTTCCAAATTTGAAATTGCCGCGGTTCATTACAAACATTTTTCTTATCCCTCCCACCTTTTAACAGGTTTTTGTAAATTAAAAAAAAAAAAAAAAATTACTCTCTCTTTATTTCAGTCTCAACGTTCTCAACGTCCACTCCTCTCCCACCCTAAAGGTATCATTATCTGTTTTATTTTCTCTTATTGTTAATATCATTTTATTTAATTTACTATTACTTCTGTTTTATAATTTCTTCTGTTAATATTTCTTTGATTTAAATTTTTTTTTTTTTCTTATAAATCTATGCACTTTTCTATAACTACTAGACTGTAAAATACTGTATTTTCTCCAATAAATTTTTACAGAGCTCCTGAAGAATGGCACCCGAATAAAATATAGTACCCGAAACGTAGAGCAACAAAGAATTCTTTTTCTTTAAAAACACCTCCAGCCATTGCCGTACAAACATCCCACTAAAATATTATATAATATTAATATTAATTAGTAGCATTGCTAGAATTCCAAATTTTAAGAAAGTACGGCTTTAACAGAGTAGGTTGAGTTTTTTTAGAATATTCTACAAGAGGACAATTTGAGCAAAAAAAGTCAATGTTGCGCAACATCCTGGCACTATGAAGGAATAATTAATCACGAAGGGTTCGCGATGGATTTTCCATGAAAACAAACGCTTTGAAGTTCTCTGACTTCGGCCAGAATCGGTCGACCGGATGTACCGAATTTATTAAATTTGATTTTTTTTCCCCCACTGTTTTGCGATTTTCTCGAAAACGGTTTAAACGATTTTTTAAAAATAAACTTGTTATATTAACTAATAAAATAAGTTACAATTTTTATTGGTAACATTTTTTCGTGAACCATGGGAGAGGGGGTGAGTGACGTTAGGCTTTCCTCTAAAGTACCTGGAGCGTCCTAAGAGAGAATAAATAAGAGACTAAATTCATTAAAATGTTAATAATCGAACAAACAACCGTACCAAATAACCATTATATTCTCTCGCCCTAATTATTACCATACAACATGCTTTCTCTTGTGTGTTGATTTTGTCTCTCGATCGTCCGTACTTTGAACTTGCTATTTGTTTTACACCTTTTGAACAAAGAGTCATCTTCAAACATACAGTTCAGTTACTCTGAAGTGCGCACATTAGTTACATGAGTTTGTTACCAATTTTATGTGGCCACACCTTCTAACATTAATCGACCTTTTTGTATGTCTGTGTATTCATCACCTAGTTCAACCATTGTGGGACTTGTGATACCATCCATTCTCCTCTTTAACCTTTTGTACATCAGCTTACCATCATCAGCAACAACAACATCATTATTTTATATCAACCATAATCTACCAGAGCGTATGTACGTGAATAAGGAAGACAACAGCACAGCTCAAGTAAAATTCCTTTTATCTATTAATTTAATGCGAGAGAGAGATATAACATAACATAAAATCATATTTCAATTAATAGATGCAAATATTTTCATCTTTCATATTATACTATTGTAAGTTTTCAATCTTCCTTTAAATCTATGTTAAAATACAGTCCACTTTAAAAGAGCCAGTATCACTTTATTTTATTTTATTAACAGTGCAATAACCATAGAGGAGAGATTTAATCTATCTATTAGGCGTACCAGTGCCATTTCAATATATATATGCTCACCTTTAATTAAATGTAATTCCTGTTTAATTTTATTTTTGTTATTGGACTTAATGTCTGTGTTTTGTAAAAATAAATAAATATATTACGATTCTATCGTCAATTATATCATATTACTAAACATTTAATATGTTTATCTGAAGAAGACTTTTTCTGCCTAATTATTTTATATTTTTACAAACTACGTACATTTTCAATTATATATTATAACCATTTCCGGGCTATTTAGAAAATTTATTGGGTTCCAGATCTTCAGGTAGTTGGGCGCCCAGGCTTATAAGCCAATGATTTAAATAAAAATTATAAAAATCAGAAGAAATTAAGATAGAAATAAACGAAACTATTTACAAGTAGAGACAAGATTTTTTCATTCAGGTAGTATAAATGGAAATGAAAAATGTACATGGAAAATCAAGAATACATATATTTTCCAAGCAAAAGATAATAGAAATAATAAATAAGGTATAACCTTTACAAAAAATGTTATCAGACGAAATATACGTATACACATACCATACATGAAGATAAGTACACAATACGAAAATCAGAGAAAGTTATCGCAATGTCCGGAAAGGTACGACGGATAACGGGAAAATTCGGTACCACAACTTCGCCGGCAAAATGCTTTTAGAGAGCTCATGAGACAGTTGTTACTACCAACTGCACTTTTTCATACTCTCCCCTACTGGATTGGGGAGAAGGCCAGACTGTAACTCGCCTTTGCCCCACTTCTTAATTCTAGGGCCATCTAGCGCCTGATGCGCGTACTTGGTTACAATATGAAACTTCCAGATGGATAATAACCGTATAAATAAATAAATCAGAACTATTTAAATGCAGGAAGAGAAGGCCGTGTGAGTGTGTCATATCATTAATTTTTTTGTTGTTTAGTTTAATTTATTCCTGGTATGATTACCGATTTAACCTTTTAGAGGTTTATTTTTCAATTCTAATTTAGATGAAACATCAGTTTTATAACTTACTAGCTAAACCCTGCCACGCTTCGCTGTGGCTCATTCTGATTTTAATTATTAGGGAAGTAAATAGAAGTATTACAGTTAACATAGATTCAGTAAGAAATCACATCATTCAATTTAATACCCTACTTTGCGTTGCTGTGAACTGAAAGGAAAGAAAGAAAAAATGTTTTTAACTGGAAGTCTTTTTTTATTGTAAAGCTAGTGAATGGACTACATTTTTTGTTTGTCCGTTTTCTGCATAAACATAAAGATCAGATGGTTTTTCCGACTCTGGAGCATGCGACATATAAATGAGAACATTTATGAATGTCACATGAGAGAAGCATTCGTTTTCTAAATTCAAACCGCACACTTGGTAAGATTGTCCTTGCGCTTTATTGATAGTCATAGCGAACGCACGGGTATTGGAAATTGAAGTCGTTTGAACTCGAACGCCTTATCTGTCTGAATGAGTGGTATTCGTGGAAGTAGTACGTCTTCACCTTTATGAGGTCCAATTAGAATTGTTGCTTCAATTAGATTATTCATCAATTTTGTAACTACTTATCGTGTACCATTGCATAACTTTGGCTGATTGATGTTTCGGAGAAGTCTTTCAATGTATGGTCTAATGCTTCCAATGACTTCTTGTGAGCCATTGCACACTTATCCCATACAATGATTTTGCACGCCCGAAGAACCTTTCCCATTCCTGATGTTTTAGAAATGTTATATATTGGGTTTCTGAGAAGTGCATGTTTAGGGACAGTTTAGGAGGTGAATGCGCTGTTCTTTCTCCTTCCATCAACGTAGCAGCAATACCTGAAGAAGCAAGTGCTAACGCAAAATGACCGTTTGAATGGATTTTTTAGCAAGGATTAAGGAAATTAAGAACGTTTTTCCAGTTCCACCAAAAAGTTTTTCCAGTTGGAGCGGCCAAAAAGTACAATCCACCGGATTGGTTGGCCACAGCTTGTATGATGCTATCAAATGTATCTTTTGTTCTTGAAGGAGTTTCAGTATTTTCTTGGACGAACAGCTGTAAGACATTTCTGATGTATGACTGCTCTCTGACCAGCTCTCTCTAATGTTGCATTGATCGACCTATTCGGTGCTGTTACTCCCAATAGAGCCCAACTACTTGCCACACATTGCAAGATAAAGATCCTCAATGAAGATTACCGCTTCATTGTATATTTCTTCCGTGAAATCCAAACCATGATTATGTGTTTCTTGACGCATTCTGTGTAGAATATCTTCGGCCATGTGGTCTTTGCATTTCTCCAATTGTAGTGGTTGTGGCGGGAAACATATAGTTAAAATAATTGCGAACAGCGTACGTATTTGAAGTGGATTAGAAGTAGCCGATGAATCTTCAATTGACTTATCCCAATGATTGTCTTTTTCCAGCAAATTAAGTGCCTCGTACGCTCTCCGATACGTATTATATACTATTCCATCCACTGTTCGCAAGTGTATAAATGATGTTGGACCACGAACGGTAATCAGAAGCAAACGTAAATAAAAGCATTCTGCGTGGTTCGGATGTATAGTGTATATTCTTCCTAAAGCATAAGATGAAAATATTCCAGGCTGTACAACTACTGCTTGGCCTCTCTATCTTCTTTCGAAATTCTTTCGTGTTGCGTTCCAAGTGTAATAAGTCGTAATGTCTGCATACATTAAAGTTTTTGCAAAGTGTTTGACATAATTGAAAAAACGCTGTTATGTGTGCTCCCATATATGCAATAAACAAAAAATAAAGGTAATAATAAAAAGTATTATTATTATATTAAAAACACCATCACTCACTCGGCCAGCTCGGCAAACTGCGCGAGCCTGGTGTGAGGTACATATAAGTAATTGAGAAAGAGGTTCAGAGAGCGCACCTCCATCGCAACGCGTCTGCGTCTGTCTATTTCTGCCAACTTTGCGAAACGCTCGAAATTTCCCGTTTCCGCGGAAACTTCGGAATAAAAAGAATATATAAACACTCTTATATATAAATCCAACGTTGTGTAAAAATTGCAAGTCAATCCCATCGACTACTTTTCGAGTTTTGCGGCCACAAACATACGGATGCTGAATTTTTATATATATAGATTAATATTAATTACTAGTTAAATTCTTTTATTTTCTTTATTTTTTCTATAAATAAATATCACATGTATATTGTAATAAAGAATAAAGTAAAACTAAGTTTGTAATGTAAAAAAAATTTATACAATTCATAATATTCAATATTCTAAAATAATAAATAATTTTTTAATTAATTTCAATGAAAATTAAAAGAAAGCCAGAAAGAAAAAAAAAATTATAATTACGTACTCCATTTAAGTAATAAAAACTTTATTAATTTAAATAAAAAGCTGTAAGCAGCTAGAATACAGACTGAAAGATTAAGAGAAAGAGTGGGAGGATAAAGAGAATGAAGCAAAAAATGGAAGAAGTTAAAGTTAAAGAATAGAAACCAGGAGAAGTGAGAAGAAAAACTCTCTCTTTTTTTTCTGGGGCCTAAATTAAAAACAACCCATTGAAATTATGGCAGAGCAAGAAGAGAGAAGAGGAGGTGGATGTAGTTTATAAGCGATGGAGAAGAACTGGCCGGCCCTAGACGGTGGGGGAAAGGTGGCCACCGCTCTCAGAACAATGGAAGAGTTTTGTGAACAAGTTGGCAGGATGCAAAAAGGGAAAAAAGTGTGAAGTTCAAAAAACTTGTTCTGTAGACAGGAGAGAAGAAGAAAAAAAAAAAGAATAAAAATAAAGTGATAAGCGAACAAAAAAATGTTTTAAAAATGGAGAATAACTACAAAAAAAAAAAAAAAAAAAATGTGATGACGTAATTCATTTGGATTTTATTGGTAGAAATGATTATAATTATGTCAGTTTTTTAATTGAATTTAAAAAACGAAATAATTAACTTTGATATACTAACTTTTTTTTTTAATTTAATTTATACTTTTCCTAATTAGTGTAAAGGAAAATCTAATCTGAAATGCTCACACGATTTTCTCTTACTGCTGCCAATACTTTATGTATGAGGTGACGAATTTTCTTTCTACTTCAAATTTTAACCTAACACAAATGTAGAGAGGAACTGGCGGAACTCTGAAGTCAGGGTGCGTGTTACAATTTCTCCCATCAGCCTACTAGATTTTACCCAAGGCGGTAGTAATTGAAGTGATCTGTAATGTGATAACAAGAAGGAGTGATAACAAGAAGGAAAATATATAATTTTTAATTATAAAAAATTATAACAGTAGTGCCAGCCAGACGCTATTGTTAAGGTCAAGAGCCGCGGTCAGTGTACGGTCAAAGGGACCGCCAAGGAAAGGAACCGCCAAAGACCCAGTCCTTTAAAAGGGTCATTATACGGTCAGTATACAGAAGCCGCCTGGCCAATATACAAAAATCAACAAATCACTCAAAAGACCGACCACCTGGCTACAGTCCTTTGATAGCTACCATCACCTGTAGCCACACCTGTTCGCCGACCTATTCAAGACCTAGGGTCAACACACGGCAATAAACAAACACTCAAAAGACCGACCACCCGGATACAGTCTTTTGATAACCGCCAACACCTGTTGCCAGACCTATTCAAGACCTAGGGTCAACACACGGCAAGAGATGTTTTAGTGTGACCCGTAACTACAGACTTGTCAATGTGTGAGTGATGGCAATATAACGTCTTTCAACAGGAAGTGGGGAGGATTATTCTTCAGTATTTTATCAGCGTAACATCAAGATTCTACCAGTGACATATATTTATTTATCATCATTATAGTTGTGCATTCTAGTTACAATTTAAATCATTTTAAATTAATTGTAGTTTATCTTTTCAAACGTTTAAATTATTGTTAAAATATATATATATATATCTAATTTCGTAAATTAGTAATTCATATTCTGAGTAACAAGTCTCTAAAAATCTCTAATTAACTCCCAACTATTCATCGCATCATAACCCTCACCAAGACATCTGAACCCATTACAGATTACATTGTAATCCAGAAGACAGTGCCAACAACATTGAATCAACCCCACCCACATAATATTTGAAATTTAACGTCATTAAATTTGCCAGAACCCGCTAAAAAAAAAAAAAAATTCCCAGCAAAATATTTCAAATAAAAGTGATTGGTATTTTTTTACAGGAAGTCTTTAAATAGTATACGGAAGTAAATTTTTTCTAGTCAGAGTTGTTTTTCAATTAAGTAAAAATACCAAAAAATTTAACCCTTCAAATAATATAAATTTTATTTTTATCTTTTCCTTATTTCCTCGACGTTTCGGCGTATGAGCTACGCCTTTTTCAAGAGGATAAAATATTTAACATAAAAACTGTAAAAAAAAAAAAAAAAATCTGGTGTGAAACACTCACACAACTTTCTCTTACACCAGTTCTCAAAATTATAATTGACAAATTTTAATAGTTTGTGAACCAAAATTTAATGAAATTCGTCGAAAACTGAAAAAAAAAAACAGTCCAGTAAAAGCGCACTTCCGGTTTACTAATTTTCCTTGAAACTCGGAATTTTGGCCAAATTATTTTATTTCTAATTAATTTTGTTTGGATGATAGAATTTTATAATCAACTATGATAGCACTTTAGAGAAAAACATAACCCCACCCGCTCCTCCAAAAGTGCCCTTAAATGAATTTTCCCAGAGAAACATTTCAAATAAAAGTTGTAGCTCTTGGTATGTGTAGTTGATATAGCAAGTTTGAAGAAAATCGTTGGAATCATTTTTGAGAAAAAACGCAAAAAAGTAAAAAAAGAAACAAGTAAAATGGTACTTTCGGTTGAGGAATTGCGACAGATGACCCACTGTCGGATGCCACGGTGATACCTAAATGGAATATCAAGTTTCAACTTTCTACGGTTTTTAGTTTTTGAGCTATGCTGCTCACATACACACACACACACACACACACACACACACACAGAGACATAAACACACATAGACCATTGGCTAAATAAACCAATTTTTTGGACTCAGAGGATCTCAAAACGGATATTTCCGGTGAAAACTCGATATCGAAAATTTGACACGATTACAATACTTTCATTACTAGAGGAGTGAGAGAAAGTAAAAAAAAGAATATTAGAATAATACATTTTGATAATGATACAAACTATTTCCTCTTGAAAACGGCCAAGACGCCGAAACGTCGAGGAAATAAGGAATAGATAAAAATAAAATTTATATTATTTGAAGGTTTAAATTTTTTTGTATTTTTTCAATTGAAAAAGAATCCTGACTGAAAATATTTATAAAGTACAAAAGCCATCAACTCTAAAAAAGAAAACAGTATACGGAAGATTTAAAGGAAATCGTTGAAACTTTTTTTTAAGAAAATCGCAAAAAACTGGAAAAAAAAAACGTTCTTAAAGGCGCACTTCTGGTTGATAAATTTTGCGCAAAATCTTCTACTATGTGCTAATCTATGTATGTGAAAAACGAAAAATCGTAGAAAGTTCAAACTTGATATTCCCTTTAGGTATCACCATTAGAATTAAATTTGTTGTCGAAATTCTGAGTTTGAAAAAATCGGATGACCGGAAGTGCGTTTACTTTATCATTTTACTAAATAATTTTTTCATTTTTCTTTGCAATTTCCTCAAAAATCGCTGCTCCAACGATTTTCTTGAAACTTCCCATATAAACTACACAAACAAAGATCTATAACTTTTATTTAAAATATTTCTCTGGGAAAATTTATTTAAGGGCACTTTTAGGGGAGGGGTGGGGTTATGTTTGCCTCTAAAGTGCTATCATAGTTGATTATACAATTCTATCATCCAAACAAAATTAATTAGAAATAAATATATTGCCAAAATTCTAAGTATTAAGAAAATTAGTAAGCCGGAAGTGCGCTTTTACTGAACAGTTTTTTCAGTTTTCGACGAATTTCATTATATTTGGTTCACAAACTATAAAATTTATCAATTACAATTTTGAAAACTGGAGTAAGAGAAAGTTGTGTGAATGTTTCACACCAGATTTTTTTAGAAAATGATCGCGGTAATAATATTCTTAAAACTAATGAATACTAATTGCCACAGATATAAACAAACTTATACATTTTTTTAGAAAGAGAAAAGGTTTCCGTGGCGCAATCTGTGGATATTAATTTTCAAATGTTACTGAAGTTTGATATCTAGGCTCAGACTCTTTTCGACTACAATATCAATCTCACACTCTTAATTCTATCTGCCATTTGTGGGTTAGTTAACCGACATGTACTCACAAATCCCACCTATATTTATGAGATTAGGGCAATTAAACTGCGTGGGGGGGGGGGGGGATATTTCCAAGTTTAAAAGAATATTTCTCCACTTTTATAAAGATATTAAGTGTAATTAAAAGAACGATGTGTGAGTGTTTCACATCAGATTAGAGAGGGGGGAAAAAAGGAAAAAATAATGTTGATGAAAAAATCTCTGGGAGAAACAGCAGCTAAAAAAAAAAAAAAATCAACTTAAAATGTTGAGGTAGAAATAATTTTCAGTGAAATGTCAAACAATCTGCTTCTGAAGATTAAAATAAATTCTTGTAGTTTAGTAAAAATACAAGAAACTGAGAATAAATTTAATTTAAAAAAATAGTGAAGCAAAAATTAAAACAAAAAAAAAACTGTAGAGAAGTTGGTTATTTGCTTAATGTACGAAATTTAACAGAAATAATATTAACAGTTGGAAGGTGTAGGCAAATAGAGATTCGTATTAAGTAACCAAGCTGTTGTGTCTTAAGTAAACCCAACTCTACTAATGTAGAATACTGAGTTTTGTATATATATCTATATATATAAAACAGTTGAGTGAAATTTGCACACCTTTAATTAAGTCTAATGATTGGGCACTTTAATTAAAATAAAGTAGGACACAACGTTTTCTTACCTTGATTTTAACCAATTTATAAGAAAAGTTGGGTATAAATTTTACTTCCACTCCTCTTTAAACACACACACACACACACACACACACGCACACGCGTAAACATTCAATTACTTCTAAAGTGGAGAAAAAAAACAAACACACACACACACACACACACACAACACCAAAACTTTAACGGAAAGAGGGGCAAGGATTCCGTTATCCAATTATCTGTTACATTATTAATATTTCTTAATATAATAAATAATACGGTTTTCCTTTTCCAAAATATTCCAAGATAAATATTGGCAATAAAATTATGGCCCCTTAATTATATTAATCATCCAACTGGAAAATTATAATGAAATGAAATTCAATATATAATATTTCTGTTTAAAATAAATAAGATTTCCTAATAATTGTTAAAATTAAGGAGAATTTAATGATTTTCTTTCTCTTTGTTCAATAGGAAATAATGAGAGATCGTTTCGATTCTGGAAAATTGAGTTTCCAACAAAAATATATATTATAAGGATCCCTAAGTAATCTAAAAAAGTGTTTTAGCGAAGGATTTGATGTATGACCAAAATATATTTAAAACTTGATATTCCCGTTTGGTTATCACCAGAGGATTAATAAAAAGTTGAGAATAATGAAATGGTCGCGGTTGGATAAATTGAGTCGCTTGACGGCTAGTCAGAACTCTTGTAGATTAGCTACAGTGGCCAGCTTGGAAACAGTGAGGATATCACTTTAGAGAAGCTGTAACCCCACCCCTCCCCTAAAACTGCCCTTAAATGAATTTTCCCAGAGAAATATTTTAAATAAAAGATGTAGATCTTTGGATGTTTAGTTTACATACGAAGTTCAAGAAAATCGTCGGAGCCATTTTTGAGAAAACGCGAAAAAGAGAAAAAATCATTTAGTAAAGTGTTGGAAACAAACGCACTTCCGGTTATCCGATTTTTTCAAACTCGGAATTTCAACAACATATTTAATTCTAATTAACACTATTTAGATGACAGAATTGTCAAATAAACTGAAATAGCATTTAAGATGAAAACCTAACCCCACCCCTCCCCCTGCCCTTAAATGAATTTTCCCAGAGAAATGTTTCAAATAAAAGTTTTAGCTCTTTCGTGTGTGTAGGTGATATACTTTGTTTAAAGAAAATCGTCGGAGTCATTTTTGAGAAACTCGCAAAAACCTTAAAAATCCAACTAGTAAAGTGGTATTAAGGTTTCGACAGATAACGCAACGTCAGATTCCATAGTGATACCTAATCGTAATATCAAGTTTCAACTTTTTAGTTTTTCGTTTTTGAGTATGCTGTTCACATACAAACGCACACACACATCATTTGCTAAAAACTACTTTTTTGGATTCAGGAGACCTTAAAACGGATATTTCCGGTGAAAACTCGATATCGAAAATTTGACACGATTACAATACTTCCTCTTGCTAGGAGTAAGAGAAAGTAAAAAGTTGGGGGGTTGAACAAGACGCATTTTTACTGAACAGTTTTTCCAATGTTGAAAATTTGACACGGTTTTAATATCTTCCTCTTTTAGCTGTAAGAGAGAGCATAATATTATAAAAGGACTGTAGAGGGGGAGGGGGAGAGAGTGAGCAAACATCAATAAAAGAAAGGAGATAATATATATATAAGTAATAGGTATACCGATTTTTATTGTTTTCCAATAATATTTAAAGCGGCTGATATGTATGCATGTATATATATGTAAGTGTAATAAAGAAAATCCAATTCTTTTTACAGATACTGTAAACTGTAATAACTTTAAACATTATTATATCTTCCAATGCCATGCTTGGTTATAATAATAATAAAAAAAAAATTTTTTTCTTTTATCTCACCCCTCCAAGTTTTATTATCTGTAAATTTATTTATTTTTTATATTTTTCTTCCATTTAAATATTTTATTTATTTATTTATTTTTTTTGTAATTTTTTCTACTATCCACTGTACACAATATAGTTTTTCTTTTTTTTTATTATTAAAAATTTTACACTATTCATGTGCATCCCATAAACATTAACTTTGGGATAAACTTTGGGTCGGTTTATACGATATATTTTTTTAATTTTTTTTCTAACATTTATTAACCCCATAAAAACGAATTGTTACTACGATAAAACTTAGCTATAAAATATTATAACATAATCTCAAGTGGGATATGCATTTTTAGATTAAAGTCATATAGATATTTTTTTAAATTTTTTTATTAATATATTTACTTTCTCTCACTTCTAGTAAGAGGAAGTATTGTAATCGTGTCAAATTTTCGATATCAAGTTTTCACCGGAAATATCCGTTTTGAGGTCACCTGAATCCCAAAAAAGTGGTATTTTGCAAATGTTCTGTGTGTATGTATGTGAATAGCATAGCTTCTTAAAAACGAAAAAACAGTAGCAAGTTGATTCTTGATATTCCGTTTAGGTATCACAATGGGATCTGACAGTACGTTATATGTCAAAATTCCTTAACCGGAAGTACCACTTTACTAGTTTTTTTTTTTGTTTACTTCCTTGCAACGTTCTCAAAAATGGTTCCGACGATTTTCTTCAAACATGGTATATCAACTACACATACAAAGAGCTACAACTTTTATTTGAAACTTTTCTCCGGAAAAATTCATTTAAGGGTACTTTGGGGGGAGGGGTGGGGCTTTCCTCTAAAGTGCTATTTCAGTTTTTTATACAATTCTGTCATCTAAAAATATTAATTACAATTAAATATGGTGTTGAAATTCCGAGTTTGAAAAAAAATCGGAAGAGCGTATTATTCAGATTTCTGGTAATTTTTTTACTTTCCTACGATTTTCACAAAAATGGTTCCAACAATTTTCTTCAAACTTGTTATATCAACATTACATACAATGATCTATAACTTTTATATAAAACATTTCTCTGTGAAAAATTCATTTAAGAGCACTTTTGGGAGAGGGATGGGATTAGGTTTTCCTCTAAAG
Source organism: Triatoma infestans (assembly GCA_011037195.1). Lineage (NCBI taxonomy): Eukaryota > Metazoa > Arthropoda > Insecta > Hemiptera > Reduviidae > Triatoma > Triatoma infestans. The sequence continues at coordinate 43,972 of JAAEAF010000066.1, forward strand.
TGCTATCATAGTTGATTATACAATTTTACCATCCAAACAAAATTAATTAGAAATAAATAGATAGCCGAAATTCTGAGTTTCAAGAAAATTAGTAAACCGGAAGTGATCTTTTACTGAACATTTTTTTCACTTTTCGACAAACTCCAACGAATTTCATCAAATTTGGTACACAAACTCTAAAATTTGTCAATTATAATTCTGAGAACTGGCGTAAGAGATTAAAAACATTTTTTTTAACAAGGATAAAAACTTCCGCCTTTACAGCTTCTTTTCCAAGAATATTTGGAAAACCTTTGATAACCTCTGTATAATTTTGTGTAATAAAATTAAAAAAAAAAAAAAATACGTTGAAGAGAAATCCTGAAGTGTTTACACTTCGTTAAGTTTACAAGAAGTGGATCAAATTCTTTCCCTCTCTCTCTCGCGCGCGTGCCGCTCCCTCTCTCTCTCTCTCCCGCCCTATTTAAACAGGAAGGCGGGTAATATTACAGGAACAACATTCTTCAGGTTATAAATTTTCCTTTGAACTTGATACTTGAAGCATTTAAATATATTCCCATAATGGTACAATCTTGGGATAAAATATTCCAATTTACATTTCTTGTTAAAGGATTTAATTTCTCGCTCTAAATACTAAGAAATAAGGATTTTCCCAGACAATTTGTTGACAGTCTATTTATCCGTATAATTTAAATTAAATTTTATCTCTGGTTGGACCAGATCTTCTTGACAAATTTAACGTAATAAACCAGAAAAAAAATCGATGAATTTTTTGACAATATTCCAAATTACATATTTAAGTTAAAATATTGTATAATATCACCCATCACTATTCTTAGTTTCAGTTTGGGAGATAAGGCCGAAAGTCATGTACAATTGAGGGGGCGGCCATAAAGTATTCCCAACAAGAGGTTTCTGCCAACATGAAATTGTTTGTTATGTTGGCCATATATTTCAAATAAACTCATTATTATTGGAGGTAAACTTTAAACTATTATTTATATCAAGAGCAAGGAGACTTGGACTGCAAGTCCGAATAATCCGAAGATCCGAATAATCAAAGATTCATAGGATCCGAAGAGAGGAGAAGCACATTAAGTGAATCAAATTTAGTTACTCCCCAACTAGGCCAGACTCATATAAATAGAGCGACAGCAGCACAGTTTTACAAGAGTTTACGACCAGTTAAAAACCAGTCAGAAACCTTCTCATCACTCATCCAGTCTGTCTTTATATACGTATATATATATTTATTGTAACGCAGCCAGTGGTGCCATCTAGGAGAGAAGGCAGGTACCTAAGGTTCTCCTAGTGGCCGCTGAGAATGCTGGCGGCGCTCTAGTTCTCTCTAGAGGAATCGAGGATGTTCTAGAAGATTCCCCACCGGTATAAATATTGGGACCACAGAGAGTTGAGAGAGTTTCTACTTACAGACAAGTGTATGTTTGTGGAAAGTGTATAAAAAGTGAACAAATTGAACTTTTATTGTTTAAACTGTGAAGTAATTATTATTAAGTGTTGTATTTTGTAATTTATTGTGTATAACAATAAATTGTTGTTTCCTTTATTGAAGTTTAGAGTATTTCATATATATGAACCACTTAAAACTAGTTGCAGTAGCTAGTTTAGAGGGAAAAACGTTACAACATATATATATATATCTCTCACGCTACCTAACTTCTATATAACTTGTAATGTCCTTGCAGTTTCTGTTTCTTTCATTATACAGTGTTCAGCATATATTTTTTCTAAATCCATTTTCTCTCCTTCTCACATCAATTATATTGATGGCGGCGGTGGGATAATGTATATTCGATTATTTAGGAGAAATAAACTGATGATGTAGAAGGTTGCTGACTGGTTGTTAATTGGTCGTAAGCTGTCCTCCGGGGTACTGACGTATCACAGGAACTGACGTATTTTTACTGATAAAACATGCTCTAATCCAATGTGCGGATATTAAAAATCTAGAAGTATCTCAGAACTGCATACTTCTAGAAACAAATGGCGTTAGTTTCCGGCACTTCCCATCGCCCACCCTGCGGGGTGCAATCAGCCTCTGGCTCTCCAGGTTGGGGAATCCCTCACCCAACCCACTCCGATCCTGATCCTTTCCCCTTGCAGGGTTGCCTGTAAGTATCCTGGGTTACTAACACCCCTGTTCTTCAGGCAATGGACAGGAATTAGTAGATGGACTGACTCATCCATCAGGCGTGCGATCAGTCACGCTAGCTCGTTAGAGCTGAAACACTGAACTACGGGCGCAAGCTACTATCCGAGCCAATTGCTTGCAATTGAGGTAGGATTCGTAGTGGTCGTGGTTTAAACAGCAGCTCCAAGGACTGCGGTCATGAGTTGAGCGGGAGGAGTCTCGCGATATAAAATACCCCCGGAACCAGCCCGTAAGTTGGTAGCGCATTTGCTGGGTGTGCGCGGTTTACCAAAGCCTGCTAAAGTTGGCCTTCTCTAGCTTCTGGAGTGAAGTGTGATCTTCATGTGACCACTTTGCGCGTTGGTTGAGCGTATCTCAACCTGCCCTTAAATGGGTCAAGCGGGGGTGTGCCCTAGGGCACCTCTGCCAGTGAGAGGCCTTGCACTACAGCCACCCACTGGTAGTGACAGCCTTCTCTTGTTAAACGATCCCGTTGCTTGCAACGGGGGACCGGTATACCCGCGAGGGTCGGCACGGTCTAAAAAGATCCCTTAGTACCGTACGGGAACAGGCTTAAGGAGGGAAGAATGTCCTCCGGGGTACCGGCAAGTATTCCTAGGTCACTGCACCTCTGTCCACTAGGCACTGGACAGAAATCAGTAGATGGAAGGTAACCATCGGGTGTGCGATCAGTCACACAATGCTTGTTAGCAGGCATTGTGTGCGATAAGTCACACTGTGTCTGTTGATGAGCATGAAATACTGAACTACGGTAGCAAGCGCCAATGTTCCAAGCCCAATTGCTTGCGATTGAGGTCGGACTCGTAGTGGTCGTGGTTTAACCAACAACTCCAATGACTTCGGTTATGAGTTGAGCGGGAGGAGACTCGCAATATAAATTCAACCCCGGTGCCAGCCCGTAGCTGGAAGTGCACTTGCTAGATGTGCGCGGTCCACCGGAGCCTGCTAGAGTGCCTTCTCTAGCTTCTGGTAGTGGAGTGTGACCACTATGTGCGACCACTCTGCGCCCTGGTTGAGCGTATCTCAACCTACCCTTAAATGGGTCAAGCGGGGGAGTGCCCGGGGTGGCACTTCTGCCATGGAGAGGCCTTGCACTACAGCCTCTCCCTGGCAGTGACATCCTTCTCTTGTATAACGACTCCGTGCTTGCACGGGGGGGACTGGTATACCCCATAAAGGGTAGGAACGGTCTTAGAAGAACCCCTAGTACCGTGAGGGAAAGGGAAAGAGGGAAAGAATGTCTTCCAATCTACTCTGCTGTCGCATTATTTATATGAAACTGGCCTAGGTGGGGAGTAACTACATTTGATTAATTTAATATGCTTCACCGCTCTTGGGATCCTATGAATCATTGATGATTCAGAACCCATTACACAAACATCCAGGAGGCAAGGATGCGGAATGAAAACGGTACAAACAACGTATCTTCAAATTCCTGCAGTGCTCTAGACAGAATCTAATTTGAAATTCTATAAAAAATAAAAAAAAAAAAATTGGCGGACTCTGTGCCAATGACAGTGTTGGGTATTTTGAGTTCTTAAATAGAGAACGGTGGCTCTCAAAAGTAATAGGCTGACGATTCTTGATGGAAGAGAAACAACCCACTTTAGAATAGTATTACTTTTTCATACCCCTAATAAGAGTAGTTATCGTGTCAAATTTTCAATATCGAGTTTTCACCGGAAATATCCGTTTTGAGGTCTCCCGAGTCCAAAAAAGTGGTTTTTAGCAAATGGTCTGTGTGTGTGTGTGTGTGTGTATATATGTGAATAGCATAGATCAAAAACGAAAAATCGCAGAAACTTATAACTTGATATTCCGTTTCGGTATCACCATGGGATCTGACGTTATCTGTCCAAATTCCTCAACCGGAAGTACCGCTATACTGAATGTTTATTTTCACCTTTTTTTTTTTTACAATTTTCTCGAAAATGGTTCCATCCTTTGAAACTTGGCATATCAACTACACATACAGATCTATAAGTTTTATTCGAAACATTTCCCGGGGAAAATGCATTTAGTGGGGGTTAAGTTGTCCTCTAAAGTGCTATTTCAGTTTATTATACAATTCTTTATCATCTAAAGAATATTAATTAGAATTAAATATGTTGTTGAAATTCCGAATTTGAAGAAAATCAGAAGACGGATGTGCATTTTTACTGAGAAGTATTTTTCACTTTTTTGCCCTTTTCTCCACGATTTTCTTTAAACTAAGTATGTTAACTACACATATAAAGAGCTACAACTTTTATTTGTAACATTTCTCCGGGTGAACTCATTTAAGCGAGCCTTTGGAGATGAGGGAGGGTTATGTTTGCCTCTAAAGTGCTATCTTAGTTGATTATAAAATTCTATCATGTAGACAAAATTAATTAGAAATAAATAGATTGCCAAAATTCCGTGTTTCAAGAAAAATTAATAAACCGGAAGTGTGCTTTTACTAAACAGTTTTTTTCGATTTTTACTGATTTTCTTCATAAAAACACCGAGGAATTTTATTAAATTTGATATACTAACTATAAAGTTGGTCAAATTACAATTTGGAAAACTGGAGTAAGAGAAAGTTGTGTGAGTGTTTCAGACCAAATTTTGTTTTTGTTATTGTTCTATAGTAACAATATGGTTTTGATGAAATCTAGAGGCATCTTTCGAGACAATTTTTGAAAGAAAAGATTGTTATTTTGGTTTGTAATGTTGGTATTTCAATATTCACGGAATCCAATTTGAATAAAATGGTTGAATAAAAAAAAGTTTCATGAATAATAGTAAATCACTCGAATTTGTAGATAAGAAAACAAAACAGGAAGATAATAATTTTTAAGAAATACTAAGTTTTACAAAAAAAAAAAAAAAATATGAAATAACTAAGAATAAATACGTATATTCATAGACGTATAGAGAGGCTATAAGAACTGTCAGTTTTACATCTTTACATTCAAATCATCCTATCTACCCAGAAATACTTACATTCAACAGATCCTTTGATGTCCAATTTCCTTTCCAACTGTGAATTTCCTGTGATCGTACAGCCCCCCCCCCCGAGCAAATGTTACAATAATTTTTCTTTGAATTTCACATAATATACGTCTTTTCAAATAGAAAAGTATACTTTTCTTACTAATAGAAAAGATGTGACAAAAACACAAAATAAAAAAGTGATTTTTAAGAAAATTATAATTTTGTCAATGTCTGTCCGTTCTTCTCAGTCTAGTTAAAACTACTAAAAAGAATAATTTCAAAGTATATATATTGAAAAATCTGATTCAAAATTCTATCATGACTTTCTCTTACTCACGTTAGTACAGTTATATATATATTGAATTGGAATTTATCATTTTATATATTATAGCTATATATATATATATATATATATATATGATATATAATGATAAAGTTTCTTTAAACTCAAATTATACATATTTGTTCTAACATAAATATAGAGGTGGGGGGAAAAGATAAATAACTACTAACTCTGAAAGGTAGAGAAGTGATTATATTGTGGACTTGCAAAGCGCATCAATAACCCTCAACCAAACTGCATATAACATTTTTTGAAATCTGACGCCTCAAATTCTGCAATATTAACTAAAATTAATTGTTTTTTTCTATTTTTTGGGGGGAAAATATTTCAAATAAAAGTGATACGATTATATCTGTGCACTTAGCATATCAAGATTAAAGGAAATCGTTATAGTTGTTTCTGAGATAATCCCCCCCCCAAACACAAATACGTAAAATTGCACTTCCGGTTAGCCGATATGCTTCAAATTTGGAATTCTATCATGATAGATATTAATGTATATGCAAAAAGTGTACGAAATTTAAAGTAAATCGAGAAAAACTAAAAAAAAAAAAAAAAAAAAAATAGTAATGGCGAACTTCCGGTTGATTTGGATTTTGTCGGAAACAGCGTTCGTGTCAGATGCGGTGCGGTACGGAGTTTGAACTTTCTGCTTTTCATTTTTGAGATTTTTTTGTATGGTTGTACATTAGTATTATTAAACCGGGTGCCTAGTGGCAAGGGACCTAAGCCTATATGGCTTTTATCCCCCTCGATACCCCCCTGCCCAATTCAACCCCTTAAATAATCTCCCCCGGTAGACTACCGGTCAATCTACAATATCCCAAGATATCCTTCAACTCCAACTCACCCAGACAATCCTACGAGAGTGCTACTCTCCCAAATAAATACACGAAACCTAGTACCAGAGCGAAACGGGGACACTGACATAATTAGTAATACACCGTTTCCCTAATTCCATCATCACAGTTCTGACAAAAGGGACTAGATGTTCTCCCTGTATTAAACAAGAGACTAGACACCCAAGCGTGTCCAGTCACTAACCCAACCAAGGTCTTCAGGCATGTCCTACTAAGGGACAGGAGGTAATCCGAAACTCCCTGTTTGAATCCTTTTATAAATCATTTACCTTGCAGGCACCCCTGCGTGTCCCCCCACAGCATTTCTCCAAGACTCTCGTCTCCCAAAGACTAATCTGTTTATCGCGAAACCTCTGAGTGTCGGCAAGGGCTGTTTCAGGACCACACAATGGTAATGATGATCCCTCCCTAGCCAACTGGTCCGCCCTCTCATTGCCCTCTATTTCCGCATGTCCGGGTATCCAATAGAGACGCACCTTACCCCTCCGAGTTAAGGCGTTTGCACATACATATATATATATATATATACACCAATTTCTAAAAACAACTTTTTTGGACTCAGGGGACCTCTAAATATATATTTCCGGTGAAAACTCGATATAAAAAATTTGACAAGATCTTACTAATAATAATTATAATTTACAATATAGTCTAAACGGAAAATATTGTATTTATCTGGTTTATATATTATTCATTTATTTATTTCATCCACCATCGACAACCTGGTGGAACCCAAAATTCCTTCCTTCCAACAACTCCTAGCATTTCAATCATCTTCACGGATTTCCCGTGCCAATTATTTATATAAATCAATTATTTATATAAATAATTGATTTATAGAAATCATTAAATTATGTATTCAGAATATATTTTATTGTTTATATGTAATATTGAACTATCATGAAAACAATAACAAGAATTCAAGTAAACAGATATGTTGTATAATTTGTAACTAAAACTGGAAATTTATTTACAATATTTACGACTGTGATCAGTAAATGAAAAATAGTGTATTGTTAGAATAATAGAGTTACATTGATTGTAGATAGTTTACAAAGGGGACAAATCATATGGCCAGACATGACTGCGCGTACTACTGTACTACATAGTCCACATGTTGTGTTATATATGATACCAGTAAATATCTATATACATATATATGTTTCCAAACATAATACACAACATGTTTTATATAAATAGACTTGTATGTATGTTTTATATAGGGTGTTTCAGGGTTAAGTAGCCAAACTGAAAATTTGAACTAAGGACCTCGAAACAAGAAAAAAATTTCCTATGGTGCTATGCCCGCAAACGCTTTGTTTAGGAGATATTCACACCTAAAGATTTTCATTGTTATGAATTATTTAGGCATAGTAAATAAATAAAACTTATTTTATTTGTTCCAACTACTTTATTTATTAAATGTAAACATTAACATTCATATTAAATGTTGTTCAAAGTGATTTCCTTGAGCATTAAGACAGGCTCGGCATCTTTCTTCAACAGCAGCAGTGACCAAACTGAAAATATGAACTAAGGACCTCAAAACAAGAAACAAGATTAGTGAGAGAAACGAGATAGAATACTAATATGACCTTGTCTCTAATATACCCCTTTACGAAATGAAGAAAGAAGTGCGACCATATTTCAATATTTTGATGATAGTCCATCTGCCAGTGTACGAAGAGCTGGAGCAGAATTAAATGTTACACCAACTACAGTATGGAGAACTCTCATTGCAGATGGACGTCATCCATATCATTATCAACGGGTACAAAATTTATTACCGCAAGATTTACGGCAAAGAAGAAATTTTTCAGATTGGTATTTAAATCAAGCTGATCACAATCCACACTTTTCAGGAGAAATTTTGTGGACAGATGAAGCTACCTTCACAAGAAGAGGTATCTTCAATCAGAAAAATAATCATCTCTGGTTGCATGAAAATCCCCATGCAATTCGTCAGCATCATTTTCAGCACGAGTTTCAGTGCAATGTGTGGTTGGGGATAATAGACAATATTTTAATAGGTCCGCATTTCTTACCACCTCGACTCAATGCGGACACATTTTTGGAATTTCTTAATAATGATTACTATGATTTAGTTGAAGATATTCCACTACAACTGAGAAGGAACATGTGGTTTCAATTAGATGGTTGTCCTGCATATTACGGAAGAGGTCCACGACAATGGCTAAATGTAAATTATCCCAACCAATGGATTGGCCGAGCAGGACCAGTGGCTTGGCCTGCTCACTCTCCAGACCTGACACCACTGGATTTTTTTGTTTGGGGTGACATTAAACAAAAAGTCTATGCAAGGCCGGTCAATGACCTTAATTCTTTACGAAGAAGGATAATTGAATCTTGTGAAACAATAACACATATCCAGTGCCGTTCTGCCACTGCTGCTGTTGAAGAAAGATGCCGAGCTTGTCTTAATGCTCAAGGAAATCACTTAGACAACATTTAATATGAATGTTAATGTTTACATTTAATAAGTAAAGTAGTTGGAACAAATAAAATCAGTTTTATTTATTTACTATGCCTAAATAATTCGTAACAATGAAAATCTTTAGGTGTGAATATCTCCTAAACAAAGCGTTTGCGGACATAGCACCATAGGAAATTTTTTTCTTGTTTTGAGGTCCTTAGTTCAAATTTTCAGTTTGGCTACTTAACCCTGAAACACCCTGTACATATACAAACAAAAACAGAGCTTAACTTAGTCATAATTTATTTAACTGTTTTTGACTTATGAACATTCGTTTCCGTTAGTTTTCTGTTAATTAAACGGGGATATAGTACAAACCAATTAATCTTAGCAAGTTGAAAAAAAGGATCCTTATATTATGGGCCAATAGAGCGCTCTAAAAACAACTATATAATTTTTTGGGGGGAAAATTGTTTCTAATAAAAGTAATATATTTTTATCTTTGAAAATTAAAACAAATACGTAATAGAAGTTTTGTACAAAAATACAAAAAAACTTAAATACCACTATTTAGTAAAGTCGTATTTCCGGTAAGCCGACTTTCTTCAAATTTGGAATTTCTAGGAATACTTTTATTGAGTATAGTAATATTATATCGGTGTGAGAACTATATATTGTATCGAATTTTGGTATTTTATAGGGAACCTTAACAGTTACTGTTCCCTATAAAATACTAAGTACTTTGTCCGGAAAAATGTTTCAAATACACATGACAGATGATTGATGGATGTAGGTAGTATAAGAAGTTTAAAGGAAATTGTTGGAACAGTTTTCGAGAAAATTTTGAAAAACTAAAACAAAAAAACCATTACGTAAAATCGCACTTCCGGTTGATGGATTTTCCCTTGAAATCTTCGTGTTTGTTGCAGTGTTGTAGTACCTAGATCAATTTAATAATAATAATTTGTTAATGCAAATAAAGGGGTTGGGGAAACAAGATTTATGTTTAGTGTTATCACCACTATACGAAGCTTAAAGAAAATATATCACTTTACATATAATTTTATTAACACCATTAAGAGAAACGCGTATGAGTGTTTCACAATACTTTTTTTTTTTTTAAATAATTATAATTGAATGAAACATAGCGTACTATGCCCAATCACAGTGTAGTTATTTTTAATCAACTATTTTGATTAGTTTTAGTCGTGAGATCAGTTTTATTTTTATAAAAAGTACTTTTTATAAACAGGAGAGCAGAACATGTGTATTTCCGGTAAGAAACTAATTTCGAAAATTTGACATGAATGTAAATTTCCTCTTTATTAATTTCTTAGTTAAATGAATTGTTATTAAAAAATAATCTCATTAACTAATGTTTAATAAGTTATTATTAAATTAATCCTTATTAATTATAATTTTAGAGGGCCCAGTAATACGTATAGCGTGAAATAATTCAAATGTATTTATATATATATATGTGTGTGTGTGTGTAGAACTTATGGTGGATATAACATGTAGATGATATTGCGGAGGGGTTAGCAAACCCCCAGGAATTGGTATGATAGCTGGGTAGATATGTAAGCCGGTAACAAATTTATAGTCCAATGGGATACAAACTGTTAACTCACTAACAAATGGCCTTAAACCATGGACTGGAAGCCTACCCCAAGCGCTAACCGACCAGCGAGAAAGTGGGGGAGTATAAATTGGGCAATAAGAGCCACTGTAACGGAGAAGTATGAGCGTGGGGTATATTGAGATGGAAAACAGGACCACTGTATCCAAGCATAGGGAGGCGGCAGGACAGGATGAAAAATCCGCCCACTTCCCCCCCCCCCCAAAGTTTCCCCATATAGCTTTTGAAAGCTTTCCCACCCAGTCCGCTAGCAAAAGTTAGACATAGCTTGAAAGAAATTTATATATGCGGCTGAAAAACTCCTTCTGGGAATATGGGTGACAATCTAAAAAACTGGGTAGTGGGTTAGTTTGTATGCCTTGGGTACCAATGGAGGAGTCAGGGCAGACCGGCTATACGGGAGAACTCCCATGTGGTTTCTGGGAGACCATAGGAAAGGGGTCTGCCTCTACTGCCGTACATGCCGTAGACCAGGAACAATACTGAGTATCAGTTGTGGCTCGGTGTGTGTGTGTTTGTGTGTGTGTGTGTGTGTGTGTGTGAGAGAGAGAGAGAAGAGAGAGAGAGAAGGAGACTAGTAATTAGAAATGGAAGTGAAAACTAGCGTCGTATATCCGCACCCAGAAAGTTCCTCACACTGGAAAGCTGGCTAATTAAACTACAACAGTCTGTGGAGGTTACACAAGGGACTGAAAACCCCGGATGTATTCACCAGTGACGAACGTTTCAACATTCTGTTACGCAATTCATTTTGTTTTTTCTCTTACTCCTAGTAAAAAGAGGAAGTGCTGCTGATTGTGGCAAATTTTGGTAATTAAGTTGTTTTCACCGGAAATACATGTTCTCAAATCCCCAAAGTACGAAAACAAAATGTTTTCAACGAATGCCCTGTGAGTGTGTTTGTGTGTGGGTGTGAACAAAATATCTCAAAAATGAAAAGAACGCAGAAAGCTCAAAACTTGGCAATTATGTTTAAGCATTTATCTATCACAAAGGTTTCGAGCAAAAAAATAATTCGTGCTTCAAAGAAACTTATTTGGGGATGGTTCAGACAGAACAGTAGCATTTTAGCTTTCCACTAAAATACCACTTCAGAACAATATATGGCTTTTACCACCTATATTAGAAGCATCCGGTATATTATCCGTCGTAGCAAAATACCGGATGTTATCCAGCATTGCGGACCCAGCCATATATTAGAAGCATTGATAGAAAATCGGTTAATCGGAAGTGCGATCTTTACAGAATAGTTTTTTGAGTTTGGGGGGGGGGAAGTAGTTTTCCTAAAAACGGCAACGATTTTCTTTAAACTTGGAATCTTGGATTCCACAGACAGCATTCTGTAACTTGCATTTGAAAGATTTTTTTCGGAAAAAAAAAATGATTTTTAGAAGTTCTGCGAAATTCGCGTCGTTAAGTTTTAAATCTTTATTTAAGTTCTTTTATTGTTAAAAAAAAAAAATCTGGTTATGACACACTTACACAACTTTCTCTTGCTCCAGTTTTCAAAATTGTAATTGACAAATTTTATAGTTTGTGTACAAAATTTAATGAATTTCATCGAAAACTGAAAAAAAAATGTTCAGTAAAAGCGTACTTCCGGTTTACTAACTTTCTTGAAACGCGGAATTTTAGCCGTCCATTTATTTGTAATTTATTTTGTTTGGATGGTAGAATTGTATAATTAACTATGACAGCACTTTAGAGAAAAACATAACCCCACCCCATCCCGAAAAGTACCCTTAAATGAATTTTTCCAGAGAAATGTTTTAAATAAAAGTTATAGATCTTTTGTATTTGTAGTTTATATACGAATTTTCAAGAAAATCGTCGGAAACCATTTTTGAGAAAATCGCAAAAAGAGAAAATCGCAAAAAGTAAAAAAAAAAACAAAAAAAAAACTAGTAAAGTGGTACTTCCGGTTGAGGAATTATGACAGATAACGTACTGTCAGATCCCATGGTGATACCTAAACAGGAGTTGAATCAAGTTTCAACTTTCAACGGTTTTTCGTTTTTGAGCTATGCTGTTCACATACATACATTCATACACACACACACAGATCATTTGCTATTAACCACTTTTTTTTGGGACTCAGGGGACCTCAAAACGGATATTTCCGGTGAAAACTCGATATCGAAAATTTGACACGATTACAATACTTCCTGTTACTAGGAATAAGAGAAAGGAAAAATGCAATTTCAAAAGGAAATTTGTCAATTTTATGAATTATATTAACAGGAGTTACGGAAAATTCTTGTTAGTGTTTCACACCAGATTACTATTTTTTTTTTACCATTTATTAATTTTTCTCCTTTTTTTTTCAACTTTCTCATACATTTACGTGTACTATGTTCAACCAACCAACACCCATAACACACTTTAATATCTCCTTTATTAACCAAATCTTAATGCTGTAGACCTACTTTTCTTTCTTCCCAAATTCTAGATTCTAATGATAGCCAAATTCTACCAACTTTTATAATTATATGCATCTATTTAGCGAGCTGAACAAAATCCAAACTGCGAAAATGATTTGCTAATTTGGGGAGAGTGGGGCTTGTTGTTACAGGGGCATGTTGTTACAGTGTAATTTAAAAAAAGAATCGGCTGAGAGAAGCACTTCCTAAGTGGTCAAAGTTGAGAAATATGCGAGCGCTGTTTGTTGTAACCAGTTCCCGCTAAGATATTGTGTGACTTTCGTCGAAAAATCATAGTGAAAGCTGACCCCTCCGTAAATGACGGTTACATTAAATTTAAATATAAATAAGTAAAAAAAAAAAAAAAATTTTGGTTAAATTTATTATTATTATAATACGGGGGCGGGTGTTGGTGTAGTGGTTATGAGCGTGGACTTGTAAGTGGGAGGACCCCAGTTCGAGTCCAGCGTATAACTGCTAAATTTTATATTTGTTTAAAAAATGTTAATAGTAAAGTAGGTGCTTCCGCCCCGTCCACGACACCTAATTTGGTAGTTGGACGTTAAGGCCGCCTGAAAAAATAGGCATTACTTTACTTTAATACGGCTGTGCTATATCTAGGGCCAGATTAGAAGAAGTACAGTAGACTCTGGACTAATATATAAACATTACTGTGTAACAACTAAGTGCGTGCTTACGTACGTCCTTAAGCGCTAGAGAACAATCAGTTCGTAGCCACCGCTTGGCTTAAGAACATCGTTCTGGGAGCACTATGTTTTGAATTTCCTTTTTTAACGGCATTGGCGGATTTTTGGAGCACCCACTGGCTCTCCTCAGTGCTGCCCGTCTGACGGTTCGTCTGTAAGAAGAAGACGTCCCGAATACCACAGAGAAGAAGATGGATTTGGACATTCAGGGAACAGCAAAAAGGAATAAAACTCAATCTGATCACAGCAAGTACTCCTATAAAATCTACCTTTAACTAGCCATATACGAACAACAGCGGAAATAAGCCGGCGGCTCCCCATATGTGGAAAGAAATAGATAAAATATTCCCACTATACGTACGGTATAGTTTCGTTTTGGTTTTATTAAATAGACTGAAAGACTTTCTTTTATTTTAATGATAGTTTTTCATTTATTTTTGGTTATTTTCAGATATTACTATACATATAATTTTCGTGCCTTTTTTATTTTGTTTGCATTTAATTCTTTGAAATTATTTTCTTATTAATACAACTATTTTTTTTTTTTTGATGTGTATCATTATATATTTCCCAGGGCCTGGAATAGCGATGTATTATTTTTGTAAAAATTTAGATTGGAGTTTTCTTTGATGTATGGTATGTTCTTTTAAATAAATAATTATATACGTATGTATCTACACTTCAATTCTGATGTATTAATGGTGACCAGAGATAGCAGCACAGCTGATTACTAATTACTTTTACACCTACTGCGGTTCGCTGTTGCCGTAAGTAATTTTCAGATTTCTTTTCTTTCTTTTTTTTCCAATTTGATTTATGCATAATTGACTTTCAAACAGCGTGGCGCCCAGTTTTCCTTTCCCCTTTATTTATATTTATTTGATTCATTTCTTTTTTAATATCTACATGTATTTTTGTCCTATTATTCGTTTCCAGCAAAGTTTTATTTATTCATTTGGAAAACCCTCTGAAACCCAGGCCGTCTCCACTGACGTTTAGCCGTGGCACTTGAGTATGCGTACACTAATTGAGAAAATTTAGTGTAACAAAACTAAGTATGTTATATTGAAACCGAAAGCTGTGATCTGAAATCTACTAAAGGCAAGGCTTTCTTACTTATGCTGTTAATTCATACATCCTTAACAATAATTTCAATCCAATATGGTTGCGCTAGTATTCTTTGACCTATGTGTTTACGGATTACTTACTGAAATAGCGTCAGTGGGGTTAGTTGTTTACATTTGGTTGAAGCATGTTGTCACAGTGTAACAACTTGCCCCACTGCATATCTTAAATCAAATCACATTAAAAGAAATGAAGCCAAAAACAAGAAAAACGAGAAAGTTGGCAATTCTAATAAAAGGAAAATCTGTGCCTCCAATGCTGAGAAAAAAAAATAAAAAAAAATAATTTGCCATCATCAAGTTCCGGCGAAGAAGATGAGGACTGGCTGAAATGTCTAAAGCCATGGTCGCAGTCAAAAGGTGGAGAAAATTGGGTTGAATGCATGCAGTGCAAAAGATGGGCCCATTTAAAATGTGTTAAAAATGACCCTAGATATATTTGCCACAATTGTAACTCGGACTTAGAGATAGGATAATAGAAAGAGAATGAATGTTCAAGTATTTAAGTTTGTAATAATCCATGTTTTAATATTGTAATATTATTTCCTTAAAATAAACACCCAAACATATATTTTATACATTGTAACAACTTACCCACCGCATGTAACAACAATCCCACCGAAGGACACGTTGTTTACAGTACTGCGCATTTTAATAGTATTTGAATTTTTTAAATGTTACTTCATTTTGAAAAATCTCAAAAAATATATAATTAGTAGAAATAAATGAGACAACAAATTAATCAATTTTCAGCCATTTTGAGTGCTACGTACAGCAATTACGTAGGGTTTTTCCTCTATTTCCCTGCATATTGTACCTCGCCTTATCACAAAAATCACTATACAAATAATTTTAGTATATGTACCGCCGAAGCGAGATTTTTTCTTCCTAGGAGCCTCTACAGCTCACTGTCCGGTGAGGACAGTGTTGTCTGTAACGAGAGAACACTGTCCGGAGGCCGGCAGTGCACTGAGAAGGCTCCGGGCGCCAATGACCATAGATTTTGACGCGCCTTAAATTAAAAAAAAAACAAAAACTATACAAACAATGTAGGAAGGTTATAATGTTAATGTACATTGGAACTTCTATTTATTATAACTGTACATATTTGTAAACTTGTAATAAAGCTTTTATCTATCTACCTACATATGACAGGCGCTTCTACAAAAGAATAGTGGACATGTGATGAGAAGTGGATTTACTAATAACTGAGACTGATGGTCACTACTTGGATCGTGATCAATCAAACAGCATTTCCGGTTAGTGCAAGTGGATAATTTTAGAAAAAGTCGACGTTTGTGCGCTTTCTACAATTATGAAGGATCATTAATGAATTCATTACCGCTGAACTTTCCATGAATTTCGATCTTTTCTGCCAACAACTAAATAGAATGTTCTCACAAAAATGACCCAGTGTTATCCTCAGCTTTGGATCAATCGCAAACAAGTTTTGCTCCATCAAAATAAGGCGCTCAGCCATACATCTCCTGTCAGACTAAAGAAGCATTGACATAGTTCCATCCGACTTTCATTTGTTTCGTTCCATTGTACAACTTTTTTGGCGGGAGAAAATTTAATAATTTCCCCGAATAAACTCAGTGCAGGATTTGTTTCGATTTCAAATCCAAAGAATGGTATCAGCGACGGAAGCAACAAACAGTCAATCACAATAATAGGCTATCTATTTTAAACATTGATAAAATAATTCATAAATGGTAATGAAAAATTATATTAGCAATTGCAATATTTTTAAATGATTACAGTATATTGTTTAAATATGTACATAGACACGTACAGACCAATCGCTAAAAGACACACTTTTTCTTTCATCATCAGAAAACCTCGAAACATATATTTAAGGTTTCAAAATTTGTGATATAAACGCAATATATCCACTTACCAGCAGAGTGTAAAGGGATAAACGACTAAGCTAAGCTAAATAAACCAGTTTTAATAAAATATCTCATTCACTCTATAGTAGCAGTATAAACAGAATAAATTCCAGTACTAAGTACATTTTAAAGTATAAAAAGCTCTGCGCTGTTAGTAACGTGAAATTTACAAACCGTAGAAATGGCATGTGTTAATTTTCAACCATGCCATTAGCATACTTGTGCAATCTGTCATAACGCATTTTTTTTTTTTTAAAGCTTTCTCTCTGGGGGGAAAAAATGTCTGTACAGAATTTCATTTTCTTTTATAAAATTTAAATTTAAATTGTAAATGAATTTAATATTTCTAGAATTGCAAAAATGTATTTTAAAAATTCTGCAAAATTACTGCAAAATGAGATATATCTGGTTTAATGGAACTAGTGACGTAAATGCTTTTTTTCTTGTTTTTGGTCCGGAACTGGTTAATTTTTAAGAAATGTGGGTGGATCCGCAATGCTGGATAACATCTGGATATTTTATCCGCCGTAGCATGCATATTGATTTTGTTCCTGACCGGTTTCGGATTTTTATCCATCGTCAGAGCAAACTTGACCAAGTTCATGTAGACAGTTCACTTCAAGGTAATGTTTCTGTTATAGTCAAGTGTAACAAGCAACTTTCTTTACCAACAAATGTGAGTGTAACAGAAACATTAAGTTGAAAGTAACTCTCTACACGAACTTGGTGAATTTGCTCTGACAATGGATGAAACCGGTCAGGAACAAAATCAAATATTCATGCTACGACGAATAAAATACTAGATTTTTAAGAAATATTAATTAATTTCGGAAAATAATATTATCGGAATAGTTATAATCAAAAATTGTTTGAATATATTATAAACCAATGAAAGAGAGAGAGAGAGAGAGATAGAAGTTAAAGAAATCACTATTATTTATTATATTTATAACTTCATCAACATTTTTGCTTTAACTTTATTTCTGCTTAACTTTATTATACTTGCTTAACTTTATTTCTGCACAAAAATTTGTCTTTTTATTCACTAGAGAAGATCTCTAATATTTTCCTTTAGGTTTCGAAATGTAATTGGTGTGGATGTGTTGTGGTAGCTTGTTTTGTAAAAGCGTGAGCGGTTTTGTAAAAGGGCTTGTAAGTATATATGTTTAAGAGAGAAGTAATAAGAATAATTAAGTAAACACTGGTAGCATTAAATTAAATATATTTTTAAAGATATTTAAATGCTATTCAATAACTCTGTAATTAAGTACAAAACTCTTATGTTTTAACTTATAACTGGCACAGTCCTGATGTGTTCTGCTTCAATGTCTACAACCACTCTATGATTGAAGGAATGTCTTCTAATTGTTATTTCAAATCTTCCCCTGTGAGAAGAAGGTATACACAATGCTATCAAGTTCATGAACTCTAAAGGACAATAGTGGTCTTCTACCTGAAATGTCCTTTTGCAAGGGAATTCACATATTTTAATAATTTTAATTTTTTTCAAATTAAATATATTTTTATATTTCTTGCATCCATCACAGTTTTCATTAATAATTGCTTACTGAAACAGAATTTAAAATAATCTGGCTGGAAAATACTGTCACACGCGACCTTCTCTTACTACAATTAATGTGATTCAAAAATTGACAAATAGTCCTCAAAATTTGGATATTTTTATTCAGTTCTCTAACAGATATATATATAGAAATGATGGGGTTTATATTGGTTAGCAAAAATGGCAGGTAGAAATTGAATGTGTTCAAAATCATAATCCATAAAAGAATGCACCAAAAAATTCCAAAATCACAAATAAGATTTGAAATATAACTTCACAGACTACACAGAACACCAATCAAAACAAACTTTACCGGAAAAATTAATTAAAAATAAAAGTGATAGGTATATATCCGGTGCAGTTAGCATTCCAAGTTTAAAGAAAATCATTATAGCCGTTTTCGAGAATATCCCCCCCCCCCCAAAAAAAAACCTCAAAAATCTATTCTATAAAGTTACAATCCCGGTTAGCCGATTTTCCACAAATTTGGAATACTAGCAATGCTTCTACGATACATTAATATTAATTACGTGATAAAACCATGCACTGTAATTTTTTTTTTTTTAGGAGGGGGAAAATGCCCAGCTACCCGAGTAGCTCTTACCCACTAAAAAAACCCTGCAAATACAGGCGTGAATCCCCCCCCGGAACCGTCGGAAGACATTAGTTCGGGGGGCGCCTCATATGTGTAAGTCATCTATCCTACTCTCTTCTGCTAAATATTAAATAAATTCTCTCCGCTTCTTCATCCTGTATAGGTAGCTCGCAGAGCATCCATGACCCGTCAGAAATTGCGTAAGGTAAAAATTAACCTCCCCGTGCTTCCTATTAGCCCATGCTTTAGGGTCTTCGATCAGCTTATATGTCCACCTAGCCCTTGTGTCTGTGCTCCAGCGTCTCTTCCATTCTTCTTGTAGAATAGCAGACGCTCTGCGTGTTGCCTCATGTTTCCCCAGTGCCTTGTGCATAAAACAAAATTGCCTTGCCGAGGCAATTAAGTTAATGGGGGCTGTACCTGCGATCACCAAGGCTGCAGGCTCGGATACCGTGCGGTAGGCGCTAATAATTCTCAACGCTCCTCTTCGTTGAACCGCCAGAAGTCGCTTGGCGTGCTTAGTTTGATGCACTGTATTAAAGTGGTACTTTAAAAGGAAAGCTTAACAACATTCCTTAACGAAAACTTTCGTGTTTATACCTAAACCAAATTTGTGCTTCCTGTTTTTTTACTTCCTCTTACTCCTGGTAACCATGGTAATCGTGCCAAATTTTCGATATCGTGTTTCATCGGAAATATCCGTTTTGAGGTCCCCTGAGTCCAAAAAAGTGGTTTTTAGCAAATGGTCTATGCGTGCATGTGAACAGCATAGCTCAAAAACGAAAATTCATAGACAGTTCAAACTTGATATTCCGTTTAGGTATCACATGGTGGGATCCGACATTGGGTCACCAGTCAAAATTCCTCAACCAGAAATACCACTTTACTAGTTGATTTTTTTTACTTTGTTGCAATTTTCTTAAAATTGGCTTCGATGATTTTCTTTAAACTTTGTATATCAAGTATATACATACAAGGATCTACAACTTTTATTTTAAACATTTCTCCGGGAAAATTCATTTAAGGGCAGTTTTGGGGGAGAGGTAGGATTAGGTTTTCCTGTAATGTGCTATTTTCGTTTACTATTAGATTGTTATAGGGGATTATTGCACTGCGACCTGAAAGATCTATTGTGCCCCGCGGAGCCTTCTCCAATCACAGCCGTCCTCTAAGTAGCATTCTTTAGCTACGGACAACACTGCTCATCACCGTACATTGAGTTGTAGAGGCTCCTAGGAAGAAAAAATCTAAGGGCAGCATGCTGGATTCGAACCCGGGTCCTCCGCGTTGGTAGTCCAGCGCGCTACCACTGAGCTAATCCCTTCCTTTTCCCTTGGCTCTCGCCAGTTAACTAGAGACGGGGACTCTAGTTTGTGTACTGTGTTTGTCCATGTCTGTAAAAAGTAGAGTGTACGTAGTTTAAGTGTATTGTGTTCTGTTCTGATGAAGTGCATGGAGTACTGAGCTGTGGTAACCCGTGGGATCGCTACTCCGCAAGTAACTGTATTCAGTTTACTATAAAATTCTGTCGTCTAAATAATATTAATTAGAATTAAATATGTTGTTGAAAAAAAATCGGATGACCGGAAGTGCGTTTTTACTGAATTGTATTTTTCAGTATTCTGGTATTTTCTCGAAAACGGCTCTAACAATTTTCTTTAAAGTAGAAATATGTACTACACATATAAAGAGCTACAACTATTATTTGAAACATTTCTCCTGATAATGTCATTTAAGGGGACTTCTGGGGGTTATGTTTTTCTCTAAAGTGCTATCATAGTTGATTATACAATTCTACAATCCTAACAAAATTAATTAGAAATAATTAGATGACCAAAATTCTGAGTTTCAGGAAAAGTAGTAAACCGGAAGTGCTTTTATACTGACCAGTTTTTTCAGTTTTCGACGAATTTCGACGTACTCCGACGAACTTCATTAAAAATGGTACACTAGCTATAAAACTTGTGTGTGTTGCACACCAGATTTTTTCATTTTGATATTTTGTTAACACACACACACTACAGACCATTCGCTAGAAAACCATTTTCGTTCGTATTCGGGAACCCAAAACAAAACATGTACTTCCGTACAGAAACTCAATTTCGAAAATTTGACACGCTCGGCAATACTTCCATCTTGAACCAGAACTAAGAGAAAGTTACAAACAATAATGCCAGAACTCACTACACCTTGGCAAACTAACAAAAAAAAAAAATTCAAACAACTTTACCAGGATATCATTAATCATCCAGTTGACCTGACGTTCCCCTGACTTTAGGGCTACATCTGATTTTCATATTTCCGCCATTATTGTCAAATAGTTTATACGGAAAAACATTTAGTTTCTTTTAGTTTTATATATAAACCTATTTCTCCCATTTAGGCGATTTTATTTACATTTTTTACGCTGAGATAAAAATTCAGTAAGTAGATTCTGGATTTACTGCCCCCAAAAATATATTTCCTTTTAAGCAGGATTTAAGCAGGATGCTTTATATATATATATTTTCTATTTATTTGTATATTTCTGTATATAATTATTTTATTGTAGCTATTTATTATATTTGTTAAATATGTGGATTGGTCCGTACAATGGATGTGTTAGGTGGAGAGAATTTAGGTCTGATTGATGAAATGAGAAGACTTGGTTAAACTGGTTAATATGAATAATAATAAAGAGACACAGTCTGCCTGGACTTTACAATAGAGAATGGTTAAAGTAGAGTGGTATGAGAATGATACGAAGTGACTGGCGAGATGATGAACTATATTGAACTGAATTCCCATGGACTGTCCGTCGCTGTATTTACACAGTTTCTACCACTCCAGAGTCCGAGAGAGTGGTTGGGTTTGTTTCTCTTCTCTTTACTCTCTTTGGTTGCTGTTACAGTCTGCAATGCTGGATAACATCTGGTATTTTATCAATCGTAACATGCATATTCATTTTGTTCTTTCATCCATCGTCAGAGAAAATTCACCAAGTACGTTGTAGAGAGTTCATTTCAACGTAACGTTCTGAACAAGTGTGAGTGTAACAGAAACATTACGTTGAAGTGAATTCTCTGCACGAACTTGGTGAATTTACTCGGACAATGGATGAAAATCCGAAACCGGTCAGGATCAAGAATGAATATGCATGCTACGACGGATAAAATACCAGATAAATATATACGTGCGCGTGCGCCGAACAACAAAATTTTTGAAGCAGTTTTCAAGAAAATCTTAGAAAGCTGAATAAACTGTTCATTAGAAACACACTTCCGGTCAACAGATTTTCTTCAAACTCGAAATATTGGCAACATATCATAATTCTATTTAATATTACGTATTTAGATGATTCAAAATTAAATAAATTGAAATAGCACTTTAGTTGAGAAACATAATCCCACACCTCCCTCAAAAACTCACTTAAATGAATTATCCCAAATTAAATGTTACAAATAAAAAGTTGTAGCTCTTTGTATGTCTAGTTAATATACAAACTTTAATGAAAATCGTTGGAGCCGTTTTTGAGAATATCGCCGTTTTGGGGAAAATCGCCGTTTTTGGGCAAAACTAAAAAATCTATTCAACTAAGGTGGTATTTTCGGTTGAGAAATTTTGAGTTAAATTCCTGTTGGATCCCATAGATGATATCAATTTGAACTTCTGCGATTTTTCGTTTTTTGAGCCATGCTGATCACATACATACATACATACACAGAGGCTATTTTCTAAAAACCACTCTTTTGGTCTCAGGGACGTATCATAAATAATACGATTAAAACCATAATCTCCATCAAGCACAATGCCGAGGCCAACTTGAGTATATAGTAAAAATTTCAATTTGAAAAATAATTGGTCAATTATTATAAAAATTTCAGTAAGACAAAGCCGCGTGAGTTTTTCAAACCAGATCATTTATTGTATTTTTACATTATAGGAATTTTTATTTGACCTAATTTCACATAATATATGATTAAATACAGATAAGTGTAAAATTTATATAAATATATGTGTTGAATATAATATTAAACATATAACATACAAATATATGTATATATATCAATTAAAGGGATAGAAGGATGAAGTTTAAAGCTTTGGTATTAATGTGGTTTAATTTGGGCGAGTTTATATGAATGTATACGAATATGTCTGTATGTATCACTGTTGCTATATTTGTCCATATTCAGGGTTCAATGAAAGGGGGGAGTTAACAAGCGAGATTTTTATTAAACCTTCATGTTTATTAAAACTGGCAATTAAGTATTTTTCAAGCTTTATATTATATATAAAAAATTTATTTCGTATGTTATATGTTACTGGATTTTATGTATCTCTTTGCTGTAATATTCACTGATAATGCTTCAAAAACTTTTATAATGCTTGTTAAAATCATAAAAAAAATTATTTTGTAAATCTCCCACTTTTCTATCAATTTAGATAATTAAAAAAAAAAAAAAAAATAATTTCTCTATAATTCAAAGATTGCTAGAAAATGATTGAATAGTCTAGTGGAAGAAAGAAATGAAAGAAAATAATAGTTTTGAAAAATAGTTTAGAATATTTTATAGTTTGAAAAATCTAATTTTGTTAATATTTTAAATGTATCTTAGTGCAGTGAAAAGAGTCAGGTACTGTAAATTAAGGTCATTGCTATTAGGGAAACAAAGGCACAAGAATCCGTTAAATTAATACAATGCCACTTGGCCAACTGTTTTGTAAGAGAAGGCATTCCTTCAAGACAGTCTGCATTCTGCTTTCTAAGCCAGAACACTTGCTTCAGGAATCGCTCTCTTAAACTCAGTGCCTGTGATAGAGATTTGCCTTTATTATAGATAAACATCTGATTTATTAAGACATATTTGTGAATATTGTAAACCATTTAAATTCACTTTGAGAATATATTTATTTCAAAAACAGTGGTGATCTTTAGCTTATTTTCTTATATTTCTCTCTCTTTAAACCTAGATACTTACAAGCCCCTTTTTCAAAACCGCTCAAGCCACTACAAGCTACCACTACACTACTACAAACACACAACAACACAACATCACCAAAAACATTTCATTTTTTTATTTTTCAAAATTATTTATTTTGGTATTTCTTCTTCCACTACATTTTTGCGTCTTAATATTGATTAACCATTTTAACGAAAAGTTGGAATTTATAACGAAACATGCTTAAAAACAATTTTTCTACGATAATAAATAAATTTCAGTTTCATAATAACGAAAAATGTGTTATAACATTCTCACAGACTTTTCTCAGAGTTTTAACTAGTACTACCCAGGTAGTGCGTATTGAAACTACCAAAAAAATCGTTGGATCTGTCAGTTTCCACAGAAATCGCGGAAAAATCCCTTTCATTTGAGAGATTTTGACGAAATCATCCACACAGATCCACACGTGATACTCACAAATCGGAATTTCAGTTTAAAGCTGTCTGCAATTTTTTTTTTCGTTTCTGTATTATTCATTATTCAGTTCACATATTCCTAGATCGCACATAGATCTTTTTTTTTCTAATTTCTAATATGAATGCAATATTTTTATTATAATAGTAAGTGAAAATTAAAAAAGTAATTAATCTCTTACTCAATTAATATATCAACATAATAAGTACGCAAAATAAAGTAACTTATGTATGTAACCAAAACATTTTTGAAGAAAATACTGTAATGTAACTATGGTAGTAATAAATTACAACACCAGGTTGGTTGTAAGGTAAAGCCGTTTGTTCACAACAAAAGTCTCACGAGTAAACTATATGTTCAGAGCAAAAGTCTTAGAGTAAATTATATAAGAACAAAGTACTCTTTTAGCCGTAAAAGATGGGCTAGATGACTGAAGAAAGCACTCAGTGCGGAGTACAAAGTTTTCAAATATCCTTGCCTAGGAAGGGAGAAATAATTATACCACCCAACATTTTTTAAAATATTTTGAAAACCTAGTTTTTTATACTTTACAGCCTTCTAAGGATATAATCCTATACAGCTGTGAGGCTTGTACACTTTTAATGAACATAAAGAACACCATCCGTCAGATTATCAAAAGAAAATCAATTAAAAATACTTGCAGATTGAAGGACTGACAAATAATTCATGCAATGGATGGTGAAAAATGAAAACGATGCAAAAAGGTAGGTCAAGAAGTGGGATATTGGAGTGGTGATGTATGAAAGTCTTTTGAGAAATGATCTGAGTGAAAAGGATATCCTCGCTAGGATATAATGTGTTCCCAAGCTAAGATATAGGAAAATTTGAAAAAGACATGGAAAAGTAGATCGAAAGAAAGTACAGATAGGCGGAAACAAACAAACAAAAGATTTAGGATTAAAATATTTAGCAGGATCAAAACATTTAGTGTCTAAATCACAAATAAAAATAATTTAAATGAAAAAAAACGAAATTAGAAAATAGATTAAAAAAAAGAAGTGTACTCACGTAAAATTAAATCTGCAAACAGAAGCACCATTGATATTGACTTCCGGTGGTAGATCCACAGCCGAGATTTTCTTTTCATTCCAAAAAGTGACATGACCTTGTGTAGTGATTAAGTAGTGTAGATCACGATCACATGGACATGATGACAAGATGATTGCATGTGCATCATCACCAGGCTGTAACAATAAAAATACATAATGACTATAAAGAAAACTGGAAACACAGAAAAAACACAGTTTAGATATTGAAAAAAAAAATCTGATGTGAAACACTCACACAACTTTCTCTTATTCCAGTTCTCAAAGTTATAATTGAAAAAATTTTATAGTTAGTGTATACCAAATTTTATTAAATTCGTCGAAAACTGAAAAAACTGTTCATTAAAAGCGCACTTCCGGTTTACTAATTTTCTTAAAACTCGCAATTTTGGCCATCTATTTATTTATAATTAATTTTCTTTGGATGATAGAATTGTATAATCCAACTATGATAGCACTTCAAAGAAAAATATAACCCCACCTCTCCTGTAAACACTTAAATGAAAAGTGAATAAATCATTTGGTAAAGTGGTAAAGTAAACGCACTTCCGGTTATCCGATTTTTTTCAAACTCGGAATTTCAACAACTTATTCAATTCTAATTAACATTATTTAGATGATAGAATTGTCTAATAAACTGAAATAGCACTTTAGAACTTTAGATGAAAACCTAACCCCACCCCTCTCCCAAAAGTGCCCTAAATGAATTTTTCCAGAGAAATGTTTCAAATAAAAGTTGTAGCTCGTTGTATTCACTCGCTAGTTGATATAGCAAGTTTGTAGAAAATCGTTGGAATCATTTTTGAGAAAAACGCAAAAAAGTAAAGAAAACAACAAGTAAAATGGTACTTCCGGCTGGGGAATTTTGACAGATAATGTACAGTCTGATCCCATGGTGACACCTAAACAGAATATCAAGTTTCTGCAGTTTTTCGTTTTTGAGCTATGCTGTTTAAATACATACACACAAACACACACACACACAGGCCATTTGCTAAAAACCACTTTTTTGGACTCAGGGGACCTCAAAACGGATATTTCCGGTGAAAACTCGGTATCGAAAATTTGATACGATTACAATACTTCCTCTTACTAGGAGTAAGAGAAAGTAAAATCTGGTGTGAAACAGTCATACGACTTTCTCTGCAATTTACAAAGTTATGATCGATTGCCCTTCCTCTACCAAGTTCATTGCTCCATTAGCTTTCAAGGTGTAACAACCCTGAAGAGGCTCATTGCGATATGGGCGAACCACTGACGCAGTATCAACCAGGAAATTTAAGTGCTTTTCATGAAAATGGCCGCGGACACATATAAGATCAAACCTATAATTATTACTAAATGTTTACGTGTCTACAATATTATATGAATGGTAGAATCTAAACTGAACAAAATGACTTTTTTAAGGAAAGTACAACCTCCCCCTCCCTATAAACTCCTAAATGAACTTCTCGGAAAAAAGTATGTAACAAAAGGGGATAGATAGGACTTTGTACACCTAATTCATAATAAAACTAATTTAATGAAAAAAGGTAAAAATATTCTACGTTGTTTTGAATTTCTTTTTTTGGACACTAATAATTATTTTTGAAATATAAATGAAATCATCTAAAATTCATGTTCCAAAAGAGCTGGACAATTTCACAAAAATAACAGAAAATATTATAAATTTTATAATATAAACAAAGGACTGTATTGTTGTATATGAGTTTGTATGTGTTTTGTTTCCACATTAATGAACAAACAACCTTTGAAACTTTCAACCGGATGTGGTGTACACTTTCACAGGTAATGGACTAGCATTAGGACATAATAAATTATTTACTATTTTTATAATTTAATTATAGAATGTACAGACAAAAAAATGTTTTCAAAAGTTTAATATAAATTACACGTATGAAATGGGAAATACTAAAATGAATTAAATTATTTAATGTTTAAATATTGAGTAAGAAAAAAATTACACGACATTCAAACCTCTTTTTCCATTTAAATACCGTCCTCCTATTCGTATCCGGCACTCAGGATTCTATTTACGCAAATCCGTCAATCAAAACTGCGACTTTAGTATGTTTTTTTGTTTCTCCCAATTTTACGCAATATTAATCGGAAATGTGACTTCCAAAGATTTTCTTTTCTTAACAAATGAATCCTCTGGTCAATTTTATTTGAAACATTTCGTACATCGAGATTTCTGGGTGGCGATGAAAAGTTAGTAGAGCTGCGATGATCGCTAGAATTCCTAATTTTAAAGAAAATTGGTTAACCAGAAGATGCAACTTTATAGTTTCTGTAACTTCCGGAAATTTTTGTATCTTCCGGAAATTTTTTTTTTTTTTTTTTTTTTTTTTTTTTAATCTGTGACCGTTAGATTTTAAATAGTATTGGGAGTGATGTTAGTCTACATTGTAATCACATTCAGGTACACTTTGTAATTAAAGTTTGGGTGAAAATACCACTTTAAAACCCAATTTGATAATTATTTACTTTTCACTGTAAATACATAAGCGTTTACAAAAGGGCTGTTCTCGAAAAGGGCGAAAATCCAGCGATTTTCTTTAAACTTCGTATACATAAATAGCTATCAATTTTTATTTTCCCTCACTCCTAGTAAGAGGAAGTATTGTAATCGTGTCAAATTTTCGATATCAAATTTTCACCGGAAATATCCGTTTTGAGGTCACCTGAGTCCAAAAAAGTGGTTTTTAGCAAATGCTCTATATGTGTGTGTATGTGTATATGTAAACATCAGAGGTCAAAAACGAAGAATTGCAGAAAGTTCAATCTTGGTGTTTCGTTTAGGTATCACCACCATGGGATCTGACAGTAAGTTATGTATCAAAATTCCTCAACCGGAAGTACCACTTTCCTAAATGTTTTTTTTTTCACTTTTTTGCGATTTTCTCGAAAATGGCTCCAACGATTTTTTTGTTTATCTTGGTACATTAACTATACTTACAAAGATCTATAATTTTTATTTGAAACATTTCTCCGGGATAATGCATTTAAGAGCAATTTTGGGTGAGAGTTGGGGTAAGGTTGTCCTCTAGAGTGCTATTTCAGTTTATTATACAATTCTACGATAATATTATTATAATTAAATGTGTTGTTGATTCCGAGTTTGTAAAAAAATGCGTTTTTATTGAAATGTATTTTTTAGTTTTCTGGTATTTAAATCGCAAACGGCTCCAACGATTTTCTTTAAATTAGGAATGTAAACTGCACAAAGTGCTATAACTTTTATTTGAAATATTTCTCCTGGTAAAGTCATTTAAGGGTTTTTAGGTGGAGGGTTAGAGTTATTTTTTCTCTAAAGTGCTATCATAGTTTGATTATACAATTCTAGTAGACCTAAACATACAATTCTATTAGAAATAAATAGATAGCCAAATTCCGAATTCCAAGAAAATTAGTAAACTGCAAGTGCGCAGTATTATTGAACAGTTTTTTTCAGTTTTCGTCAAACTCCGGTGAATTTCGGTGTACTAATTATAAAATAGAGACTGCAGTAAAAGAAAGTTGTGTGAATGTTTTAGTAATGGAAAACAGTAACGTTAAGCTTTTCTTCAAAAGTACTACTTCCGTACAATGTACGGTTCTTCCGCCGTATATTCCAATTCCAAATTTGGATGAAAATTGGTTAACCGGAAGTGCGCTTGTACAGGATACGTATTTAGAATTGGTGGCGTTAAAAATTTCAAATTTTTATTCGTGGTTGGTTTAATATTACTGTCGAGCTCTTCTGGACAAATGTAATCATTTCTACTTCCTGCCTGGGTCGGTACTATCCCCCCCCCCCACACACACACTATATTTATGTTAGGACTAACCCGTGAAATTTGAAGTTCATAGAAAATTTATTTTATATATAACATTGAATGAACAGCAGTAAGGAAAAGCCGCCTGTTTCATATCTGATTTTATTTCATTTTGGTCTTAAGACCTTTTTTTTTTATTTTAAACTTTTTTCGTCCTTAAGAGACCTCGAAACTTAAATCTCCGCTAAAAATATAGTTTCAACAAACTGACAAGCATGCAATTAAAATTATTATACCAATAATAGAAAATCGAAAAATATATTTTACCTCATTAAAATGATTGGATATAATAAATTTCGTTAAATGTTTGTGTTAAAATAATTAAAAGATAGGCTGTTAAAGTCCTAGGTCAGTATATAATGCTGCTATAAAATTAACAATCTTAACGAAGTGTTCATTACCATGTTGATTATTACCATTCTATCTAAATTCTTCATTTAAATTTTAAGTGAATCTCAGATAAAACTTATCGATTCGCCTTGCTATAATGTTATTTATATTTAGTCTGGCCCTTTTATACTGTCTACGTATATTTAAAATGTAAATTATTACATCGAGATTGTTTAGTAAATATCAGGAAATAAAAAATAAAAGGTGAGCTCTTTTTACACCCTATTATCTCAACCCTGATAGGCTCAGTAAACACAGGAAAGATAATTAATAATATAAATAGAGGTGCGATACCTCGGGTGTACTCTGATTAATAGAAAACAGCAAAAATATAAATTGAAGAATGAAAATATTGAGCGCATCTATATAATGTAATATAATGGGTGAGCAAAATGGGAAATTAAAATATTATAATTATATGGACAAAAATGAATATATAAATTAAATTTAAAAATGGATAGCAAATATTATTTATCACTTTCAACAGCCAAAGGAATGGCGCTTACTTTGAAACGCAAAATCCTGATTACCAGTGTTGGAAGACCCCCCCATATCGTGCTTAGCCCATATCGGGGACAAGAGGAGAGGAGTAATAGGAATAAGGATTTTATGTGCCTGTCAATCTTAAGTCTTGATCCATACAGTGCTCCCTGGTTGATGATTGTAGATAATAAATAAACGGGCTCCCAAAAGCTGCACAGCAGGAAACCAACCGAAAGTAACAACTACGTGATTTCACAATAATCTCTGCAGGCCGAGAGAACCGAGCCGCTAAGTCGACAAAAGGACCAGTTCATTAATAGTACCCAAGAAAACCAGAAGTAATAAACTTGGGTTTTTACAATTAAGGGTCTGAATTAATTAGGCAGAATGACTACTCTAAAGTGCTGCATAACGACTTACTTCCTTCGAGCTTAAAATGGCGACTGACTGAGGGAAGAGAAAATGCATAGGTTATCCCTCCTCTCAACTCTTTGGGCACAACCTAATAAATTAGTAAATTATCAAGGTAGTACAATACCCTTCCAGAAATAAAATTATTTTACGCCGTTGGCGGCAAATTTGAATTTACATTAAATACCTAAAAGAGATTGTAGATAAAAGAAAAGTTAACATTGTTATTTATTGAATGTAACTTTCGAAACAGAAAATAATTGATGATAGTGTTGGTAAATTACTATCACTAGGATTGCAGCGCACAAAATCGATTTTAATGGATAGATGTCACTACAACCATGCTACAATCAAATGAAATGTGTGTTGGTGTGGATGTTGTTGTATGTTTGTAGTAGCACGAGCGGTTTAGCAAAAGGGCTTGTATGTATGTTTGAGACAGAACTATTAGTAATAATCAAGAGAGCACCACTGTTTTTAAAATAGATATATTCTCTAAGAGAAATTAAGTTCCTTTAAAATATCACAACAATAAGCTCATAAGTATAATTAAATTGACTGAAATAAACTCTTATATTATAACTTAAAACTGGTACAGTTCTGATGTGTTCTCCTTGGTGTCTACCACAAGTCTGTCTTGAAGGAATGCTCTCTTTAGCGGGGGATTTTCTTTTACAAAAGAGTTGGCCTAACGGGTTTTTGTGCCTTCGTTTTCCTAATAGCAATGACCTAGACTGTAGTATACCTGGCTCTGTACCCATCACTAAATACACTATTTGAACTATCACAAAACTATTTTCTAAAACTATTATTTTTCCATTTCGTTCTTCCACTACACAAAGCAGCGCATTCACATGTCTCACCATATAAACAAGACAATCGGAGGATATTCTCTCTGCATGCATGTCTTCTTGCAGAAACTGATGATGCATGATTGTTGCACGGCAAATCTATTGAATCAAACGAATGGATTGTTTCGTAATTTCGTATTTTACTTTCTCCTGTAAGAAGAAGTATTTGCGATTATATCAGACATTCAAACTGAGTTTTTCACCGGAAAACCTCAAAGCTGAGATAGAGTGAGAAAGAAAAATAAATATCTCGTGTGAAACACTCACACAACTTCCTCTTACTGCAATTAATATATTTACAAAATTGATCCTATTTCCTTTAACCTTGTAATTTTAAACTTTGGAATAACATTTGAAATTTACCGCTTCAAATTCTGCAGACCCCTCTACAAAAATATATTTTTTTTTCAAAAAATTTTTCAGATAAAAGTGATTCGTTTATGGAATTACGAAGTTTATAGAAGTTTGCGTGAAAATTCCCCCAGAAACTTACTTCTGTAAAGTCGCAGACAGCGGTTAACCGATTTTCTTCAAATGTGGGATTCTATCAATGGTTCCAATGTGGATTAATATTAATAGGTGGTTGAACCAGACCTAACCTATGGCGCAACCGCCGCGTAAAGGGCCAAGACTTGCCTGACAGCGATTTATATTGGGCATAAGCATCCCCTCGACGTTTTAGTTTTGGCTTTCGCTACGTATAGGTGCGCTACCAACTGTAGCTCTCACGATGATGGGTCAACACCGACTTGGTTGAACCATACACTGATCTGAAAAGGAATGAGGAAAGCTTTAAACGCTAATAACCTCCCCCTTCCCACGAAATCGCCCACAAAATCAATTTTCCGGGAAAATATTTCAAATAAAAGTGATAGTTAAAGAAAATCGTCAAAACTTATAGATATATATATATATATATAAAAAAAACTATTTAACAAAGTCGTACTTCCGGTTCATGTTTTTTGTTTGAGATCTTCCTGTCAGTGTGGTGATAATACCTAAACGGTTTAAAATGTTTGAGTTTCCTGTGATTTGTCGTTATATGAGTTCACACACAAATATATAGAGCATTCGCTAAAATCATTTTTTTTTCAGAGGTCCCAGAGGACCTTAAAACATGTATTTCTGATGCTCGAACTCAGTTTCGAAAATTTGATACGATTGCAATATTTCCTCTCACTAACGCAGCCAGTGGTGCCATCTAGGAGAGGAAGTAGGAACCTCAAGTTCTCATAGTGGCCGCTAGGAAGCGCTGGCGACGCGCTCTAGTTATTTCTGGAAGAATTGAGAACATTCTCCACCGGTATTTCCACCGGATTTCTCCACCGGTGGGACCGCAGCGAGTTGAGAGCGTTTTTTTCAGTTACAAACGAAGTGTACGTTTGTGGAAAGTGCATAAAAGTGATCAAAGTGAACTTTTGTGGTTTAAACTGTGAAGTAATTATTATTAAGCGTTGTATTTTGTAATTTATTGTGTATAACAATAAATTGGTGTTTTCTTTATTGAAGTTTAGAGTATTTTATCTATATGAACCTACTTAAAACTAGTTGCAGTAGCTAGTTTAGAGGGAAAAACGTTACAATATATTAGAAAAACGCAACTTATATAAATCTAAAACTTTTATTTGAATATTTTTACGTATTATTTCGTGTAACCTTTGAGAACGACTGGAGCCTAAGGTTGTATAAAAAATTGTTTAAATTTTCTTTTTATCATGTCTTTTTCAAACTCTTAACTAAAATTGAAACTGACAATAAATAAAATTTTCTATGATAGTAAAACGCACTTTCTCCTTTGTACTTTCTTGTACATCATTTTGTATGTAATTACTTGAAGGAATAATTTATAACGGATAAATGGTACATGCATACAAACTTCATACAGCCAGTTTTCAGTCGACCACTGGGCTCATTATATAAACATTACACATTTCATTCTCTTTGCC
The DNA here is from genome assembly GCA_011037195.1 of Triatoma infestans. Taxonomy (NCBI): domain Eukaryota; kingdom Metazoa; phylum Arthropoda; class Insecta; order Hemiptera; family Reduviidae; genus Triatoma; species Triatoma infestans. Next base: position 77,040 of record JAAEAF010000066.1, read on the forward strand.
CAAAGAGAAATGGACCGCATGCAACTTTAAAACAATTGGTGGTAGTGGTTGAGGAGGGGGGAGCAGTTTGCTTTGGTATTAAAGCTTCAAAGTGTTTTATCTGTTTAAATATAGAAAGTTAATACATGGATTAAATACAGGGATTTTTTTACTCTGCCTCAGGGTATTAAAAAAGCGGTGAAAGAATTTAAATATTTAATTTAGATATTGTTATTTATAATCCCGAGAGTGATGTAGCTGATGGTAGATTGTAAGATACTGCAAGGCAGAGGAGTTATCAAAATGTTGAATGGTGTTCCATGGAGCAGAATGATGTCAAAACAGGAATTATTTACAGAAGATATTGTAATACAGGTTTGCCAATATTTGTAGGAACTTCGGGAGAAAAGAAAAAATTCAATTGGTTAAATAATATTGTATTTAACGAAACAAATGCTGAAGAATGTTACTGGAGTGTAACTAAAGGCTTCGCGTTTTTCACCTGACGATTCAAAAATGGTTTGTTTACTCACTTACTAAGCTTACACCTCGAAATACTGGCCATCATTTTCTACAACTTTGAATATATCTGTGAGCCAACAATTCAATGTCCTTCCAATATCTGGAGCTATCTTTTGGAAGCCAAAAACTCCAAACATCCCGTTTTCCCCTCCTCCATATTTGTAAATTTTTTACCAAGTAAAAATAGGGCTGTAAGAGCTCAAAATTCAAACCTTCGATTACTGAGTACGTTTGACGTGACATGTGCTGCCCTCCGTTGTCTTGTTGAAGTAGTACACTTTTTCACTTAACTCAAGAGGGATATTTTATACGCGCTCAAGCTTAATAGAGTTTGGGAGGTAATCGCACGACCGTTAGGAACTAGCTCAAAATGAATTACATCCTCGTAGATCCACTACACGCATAGCATCACTTTTTCCTCAAATCTTTCTCTTCGAGGTATGGTACAGCTGGTTGGCCTGATCTAATCCATGTTCGTTGTCGAAACAAAACCCAACTTTTCATCGAAATTAATATCGTTTGATGAAATGAAAATCTTTCGTGTATTGAAGAAGGTTTTCACAGAGTTGTTGTGGTTGGTTCCGCAAAGCTGGAAAGCATCAGAGATATTTTCCGTGATAGCCTGCTTCATTTTGTGGTCTTCGACCAGTTTTGGGCGTTCGCCTATCATCCGGAAACAGTGTGAAACATAGTCAAACAGTGTGATAACCCAGTCTTGCACAGAGCAAATTCAGTTACTACATTTTTGAGTGTATTAACTGAATTTGCTCTTCGCAAGACTATGTTATCACATTGTTTTGACAAAAATATCCAGATGATAGGCAAACGCCCGAAACCGCCGATGGCCACAAAAAGAAGCAGGCTATCGCGGAAAATATCTCTGATGGTTTTACAGACTTCAACTCAACGTGCAGCTTGCCGTTGGTAGCGTAAATTCATGTGGATGTTTGGGCAACTTCTGGGAACTTTGGCAACTGCTCACAGATGACGGTTTACGGTTGTGTGGGACACATCTAATTCATCTTAAAGTTTTCTGGTGCTGGTGCAAGTCTCCACCTCTGTAGCTGTCGCCTCAAACGTCGGAGGACGTCCTGGATGAAGCTTACTTTCCAGGCTCATTATCAACTTCTATAAATTTTTTTAAACTTGATCTCTCTAGACTTCATTAATTTCGGAAGCTGCGTTTGTGGGCAGTAGCCTTTTTAGTGACGCAGAATTGTCAGTTACGTTTTAATTTAATATGCCGCTATAAGCTTTGTTGGCTGCAAAAGAGGGGGCCCACCAAGTCCATACAGGTACATGTGGTAGCCCCTACCACATTTTTACTTTCTCTTACTCCTAGTTAGAGATGTAATTTTTGTTAATGAAGAACTGCTTTTAAATGTCGAGTGATTGTTTATCAGGTTTTCCTTGCCGAATAAATGCTGTAAAAACAAACTGAAAACCAATCGAGTAAGCATAGTATTGTGCCAACAAGAGAACAAATAATCCAGGCACAATTTACTATGTTAAGACAATAATTTCATTTTGTCCAATATCAAAGCATGTTTGCACTGACAGAAACTAGCTCAATAATAGTAGCACTAAGCTGGCACCAGATTGTGTTATAAATCTTGAACTGTAAATAAATGCTCCTTTACAATAGACTATTATTAAACTGTTTGGTAAATTAGGTTAACTGTCAGTTGCAACAAGATGTCAGTTGACAATCTGAAAATGTTTAGAATTTAATGATCTAAATAAAATATTTGTCAAGTTTTACAGGAGATTAGTTGTGTAATCTGTATTTACATTTCTCATTAATTACTTTATCTTCCTGATCGTAAGCGGAAGTGTAGCGATCGCGTTAAATTTTGCGAAATTGAGTTTTTGACCGGAAATGCATGTTTTTAGGTTCCATGAGGACGGAAATAAAAAAAAGGTTTTTAGCGAATGGTTTATGGTGAAAAAAATGGTTTATTTTTTCAGTATTTTATGATTTTCTTGTAATTTTCTCCAAAGATTTTCTTTAAACTTCGTATACTGTGTACACACATAAATGCCTATCACTTTTATTTGAAAATTTTTTCCGGGGAAATTGATTTTTTTGAGGGTTCTAGGGGAACGGTAACGTTAAGCTTTCCTCTATTTCACAAAGTAAATTTTTATTTGTATACTATTAACATATTCCACTAACTTAGTATGAAGTTTTATAATTGCTTCCGCAGGTAGTGTTATGTAATTAAAATGATTAGTTACTTCACTTCACTATTGGAATTATATTTTGGGTATATCACAATATATGTTCTAAGGTTTCGTTTTCATTACATCCTGTACATAATAGGGAGTTTTTCACATTAATCTTATGTAGTTAATACACATTACATAATCCATGATTGATTCTCAGGCGACAGATATTGCGACAAAGTCGTTTTGATGAGGTTATTGAGTTTCTTATTTATAGTATTATTTACCGATTTATGTCTTCACGCGTTGGTCTAGTGGCCAGCGCACTCGCCTTCTATGCGAGGGTATAGATTCGCTTGAGGGTAAAGTCAGTATTGACCCAGCATCGTGAGAAAAAGTGGGAAGCTACAGTTGGTAGTGCACCTAGGTAGCGAAGGCCGGAACTAAAAGGCGAGGGAACTGCGGCGTACCTCACGTCCCACCAATACAAATCGCCGTCTGGCAAGCCTTGGCCCTTCTTGGGCTGTTGCGTCATGGTTTTTTTTATCGATTAATAAAACATACCTTAGTCGCTAGTAGAATACGTTCTCTGCCAAACTTTAAGACAATTTTTTTAATCAATGGATAAATGTCCGTGTATGGTATTTTTATGTTTTCTATTTAGCCTTCAACAATTACTTTCTTGGTCAAATAAACCGCCATTTCGTTTCCCTTAATTCCTATGTGAGCCCCCCTTATCCAAACGAATCTAACTATAGTTCTGTTACTCATCATCAGGTTATACCATGATTCTTAATGTTTAGTTACCTTAAGAGTGTATTAGGTCGAGAAGAGGATGAATTCAAACCTGGATAGATAAAGCGCATGAATTTTCAATTCAGCTAATGTAGATATTTCAATGTAGATTCTGCTAAAAATTTTGTAGCTTCGCTGTCGGAAAAAATGAAAATGAATCAGAGGGATAATTTTCTTGCAAATATGTCGGCCTCGAGGTTTCATCTCGTCTACAAGCGGCTCGATCATAATCTGGAATGTATTCGGCAATTTAGTATTTCCAAAGTTGGTTTGTTTTTCACATTAAGATCTGTTTGATGGATTTCAATTATCAACCATGAATACAAAACTTTAACTATAATTACTCACTCTGTAATATGAATACTTATGAAAATGTGTCTCACTTTCTGGGTGAATGCCCGATTTTGTCGCCTTTTAGAGTGCTTTGGATCCAGAAATCTAGCTGTGGATATATATAGCCATTCTTAATGGTGAAATTTGGCACCTTCTATATGAATATTGTAACAAGGGATGTCTTATAGACAAAGATTTAGTTAGTGAATTTAATCACTCACTAGATTGATAAAAATAGATTTTTACTTTGTTAGTTTGTTTGTTTAATAGCGTTATTTAATATGATTGTATTTTTAGTTCAAAAATTGAATGATATTTTCTTTTTTTAAGTACAATGTTTATTTTTCATTGGATAGCACATTAGTCAACTCGACAGACGAACTATTGTCCATTGTCTATTAATGTAAATATTAATGATTTTTGTATTTCTTTTGGTAAAAATAAAACATTAATTAATTAATTATTCTTAATGTTATTTTCAATTTGGCGGACAGAGGTTTCTATCCTATAATTTTCTCTTTTAGATTGGGCGCTTCGGCGTTTCACCTGTATCCTTTATATTGGTGGAGTTTAGATATTTTAGGGCTTTTAAGCTCGCAAATATAGACTATGGCTAAATCGGCACCTTAAATAGTTAAGCCTATATTCATCGAAGTAACCACATCCACATTTATTATCCAACTTGGAGCCGTCTGTGAAAATTGGATATGTACCCTGGCCATTGTTTTTAAAGTTTTGCCATAAATAGATCTTGCCATAAACACCTTCTGGAGAATCAGCTTCCAAGCTTTTCATTTCTACGAATAGGTAATAAATCCATAAAATACATTCTGTATCATGTGCCGGCTATATTTTGACTGCTTAACATTACTTCGTAAGTTTCTTCTTTTTACTTTCTCTTACTCCTAGTAAGAGGACGTATTGTAATCGTGTCAAATATTCGATATCGAGTTTTCACCGGAAATATCCGTTTTGAGGTCCCATGAGTCCAAAAAAGTGATTTTTAGAAATGTTCTGAGAGAGAGAGAGAGAGTGTTTGTGTGTGTGTGTGTGTGTATGTATGTATGTATGTATGTATGTATGTATGTATGTGAACAGCATAGCTCAAAAACGAAAAAACCTTAGAAAGTTGAAACTGGATATTCCGCTTAGGTATCAACTTGGGATCTGACAGTACGTTATCTGTCAAAATTCCTCAACCGAAAGTACCACTTTACTAGTGGGTTTTTTAACTTTTTTGCCATTTTCTCAAAAATGGCTCCAGTGATTTTCATGAAACGTAATATATCAACTTAACATACAAAGAGCTACAACTCTTATATGAAAAATTTCCCTGGAAAAATCATTTAAGGGCACTTTTTGGGGAGGGGTGGGGTTACGGCTTCTTCTAAAGTGCTATTTCAGTTTATTAGACAATTATGTCATCTAAATAATGTTAATTGGAATTAAATATGTCGTTGAAATTCCGAGTTGGAACAAAATCGGATGACCGAAATGCGTTTTTACTTTACCACTTTACTAAATGATTTTTTTCACTTTTTCGCGATTTTCACAAAAATGGCTAAGGACGATTTTCTTGAAAGTTACTGTATAACCTGGATACAATATAAAGGATGTACAACTTTTATTTAAAACATTTCTCTGGGAAAATTCATTTAAGGCCTTTGGGGGAGGGGTGGGGTAATGTTTTTCTCTAAAGTGCTATCATAGTTGATTATACAATTCTATCATCCAAACAAACTTAATTAGAAATAAATAGATGGCCAAAATCCTGTGTCTCAAGAAAATTAGTAAACCGGAAGTGCGGTTTACTGAACAGTTTTTTTTTAGTTTTCAACGAATTTCATTAAATTTGGTACACAAACTATAAAATTTGTCAATTATAATTTTGAGAACTGGAGTAAGAGAAAGTTGTGTGAGTGTTTCACACCAGATTTTTTTCTTTTATTCAGGTTTCTATTTAATTGTAGTTTATAGTTTTTTTTTTATTTTCTTTTCAATTGAGACTTGTGTATGTTGAAATAATTTTCTCAGCCAATTTTTTCAGTTTTTTCATATTTTTATTTTTTATTTTTAAATTACTTCGTAATATTGTACAGTGTTTAGAAAAGTAGCTGCTGCCAGTGAAGGTGACTTTTGCCAGTATCTGTAAGTAAGATCTATATCTATCTTAAAGTTAGATATCTGAAACTGTAATCATTTCTATTTGAAGACATTTTTCCGAAAAAATTGTGAATTTGAGGGTTATGCGACCATTTTGAGGAGTTAAATTTTTAAATGTTATTTATTTCCTATTTTCTGGACTACAAACGTAATTACATTCAAGTGATTACCTGGGCTAAAGGTGCCTAATAGAGTGTGAGTGTTTTTTTTTGTTTTTTTTTAATCAACCAATAAGAAATCAAAAAGTAATAAACGTATTTAAAATTAAATGATAAAAATAGATAATGATATCTAATGTAAATATAATGAATGAACATCAATTATCAGAGTTATCTACACTGAAACAATGGTATTACTGAATAATGAAGTAGAGAATGTTTGCCCCGCTCCCTGTCCCCCCAACACACGCACACATACACGCACAAAATGAAATTCAAGGTATGAGTTTAGTAATACTGATAAATGATGCCCTCCCCCATTCCTTTACCACGGTTACCAATAAAATATTCCTTCCCGTTCTCAATACCATCTGTGTAGATTTTCCCAGTTTGCTTCTATCATACCAATATAATTGGATAATTGTGAGGTCAGCAGTATGAATTGAAATCCAATAATAACCTTGTTATTTGTGCTAGACTGGAGAGAAAAGCAAGAGAATGATTGTGAGTGAGGCCGCCAAAGTGCGGATGCTATCCCCACCTACAACCAAACCAGCTCTTCTCATACCAATTGCTTAGTTTCTCTCGTTAAAATGGAATATAATTCTATAAAGGAATAATGACCATTGAATTACAAACCATTCCACTTCCACTTCCTTTTCCTACTTTTTAAGTCAATAGAAAATATCTTTTATTATATTTAATTAATTATTACTTTGATTTTTACTTTCTTTACATTTTTCTTTTTAATATTTGTTTGTTATCCGGTATTTTATCCGTCGTAGCATTCATATTAGTGTTATTCCTGACCGGTTTCGGATTTTCATTCATCGTCAGAGCAAATTCACCAACTTCGTCGTGTAGAGAGTTCACTTAAACGAAATGTTTCTGTAGACTCACCCACCAACAAGTGTGAGTCTACAAAAACATTTCTGTTGAAGTGAACTCTTTACACGAACTTGGTGAATTTGCTCTGACGAATTAAAACTGCTTTTACCGAATAATCTGTATATGTGTACGAGGTATGTCCAGTAAGTAAGTGTACTGAATTTTTGTAGGTTACAAAAATTTTTATTTGAACAAAAAAATTACCTGGTTACATTAGTACATATGTAAGTTATTTTTCGACATAGTCACTATTCCTCTCAATGCAGGTGGTGACCCTTGGTATTAATTTTTTGATGCCTTCCTCGAAGTAGTTTCCCGCCAACCCCTTCGTTCACTTCTCCAGCTCCCCCTTCACCTTCTCGTCGGTTGAAAACCTTTTACCACCCATGTGCAGCTTCAGGGAGGTAAAGAGATAGTAATCTGAAGGTGCTAGGTCAGGGGAATGAGCGGGATGGTCCAGGACATCCCATTTAAACGAGGCAAGCAGTTCCTTCGTGGCATTGGCCGTGTGTGGTCTGGCATTGTCGTGCAGCAGGCAGACTCCCTTTGTCAGCATGCCTCTCCTTTTGTTCTGAATCGCCCTCCGCAATTATTTTAGGTCTCACAGTATCTTGCAGAGTTGATGGTCTCCCATTGAGGCATATATTCAATTAAAATTATGCCTTGTCAGTCCCAAAACACGGATGCCATGATTTTCTTGGCTGAAATTGTGGTTTTGAACTTTTTGGCGGAGGGTGAAGAGTTGTGACGCCATTGTTGAGACTGCCTTTTGGTTTCAGGTGTGTAGTGTGCAACCCAAGTTTCATCTCCAGTAATGATGGAGCGGAGAAATTCATCTCCATAGAGTTTGTCGTCTCAAAAACTCTTGCCCGGCCTCCACTCGATTCAACTTGGCGGGAGATTGGATTGACATTTTTCACGAAACGTATTGTCGCGTCGACAGTACTCAACGTACTGACCTCGAACCGGTCTCGTTCGGAGGGGAGGAATCAGGCTACACGACAGTGGAGCCAACATGTCGAAAACAAAATCCCTCCGGCCGTGAGAGCCTCAGTACACTTACTTTCTGGACATGCCTCGTACAAACTTGGTATTCCGTTTTGGTTATATTACCGCATCTGATAACGAAAGTTTCGGACAAAATCCATGAACCAGAAGTATGGGACTTTACCGAATGTTTTTTTTTCTTCAGTTTTTAGCAGATTTCTCGCAAACTGTTCCAAGTATTTTCTTTAAACTTTGTATACTAAATATCACTTTTATTTGAAACATGTTTCTGGGAAAATTGATTTGGGGGAGGGGGTTCTGGTAAAACAGTAGCGTTTTAGTTTTTCTCTAAAGTTTTTGAGCTTTTCTTTTTTTCTTTAATTTTCTGGAAAACGAGAGTGTAAAAATTTTCTTTAAACTTGGAATATTAAGTATACAGTTATAAACCTATCATTTTTATTGATAACATTTTTCTCAAAAAGATCTTTTTTATGTGGTTGTGAAGGAATCTGAGACTTTAATATCCAAATGCAATATAAGGTGTTTATTGGCCGTTGATGAATTATATTATGAAGAAATTTGGTGAGGATCGGTCAAGAAAGAAAGAAAGAAACCATCAATTATGCCAACGTTTCTACAGAGTTTCCTGTCTTTATCAAGGCTTTAATATATAGATTCTCGTGGTATGTGGGGGAAAGAATTTTTTAACATACACATTTGTTACATCGCAAAAACATAAAGAAAAGCAAATTAAAAGTTATTAGTTTCTTGTCTGAAAGCATCTATAGAAATATGGATTGTAGATTTAGATCATAGACAAGAAACTAGTAACTTTTAATTAAAAATGCATGATAAATAAAAACGAATACATTTAATTTCCTCTATTATTTATTTTAATATCATCTCCAATTTGCAGTTTGCTGCCAACCTTCTTACATATTTTCCTTGTAATAAACTTGCTTGTATTTCACATTTATTTATGACTTGCACAAGTTTTTGACTGTCCATAAACTTTGCATTGCCTTTCTTCAAACTTTATCTATTCTTATTAGTACAGTTTACTCCTGAAATAACTTATCGTGCCCTCCCCGCCCCCAATAAAAATGACGTGATAAAACACGAGCTTACAATACTAGTAAAATTTAGTTATAAAGTATTCTTCAAGACATGCTATTTATTATACACTATTTTCTAATAACTAATCATAATTTATAATAGTAATAAATTCATTTTGTCATTAAACACGCACAGATAGTAATATAACCTTATAACCTCCCCACATATATACAACCAACAAGTGTGAGTGTGACAGAAATATTAAGTGAAATGATATCTCTACACGAACTTGGTGAATTTGTTCTGACGATGGATGAAAATCCGAAACCGTTCAGGAACACTATAAATATGGCATGCTATGACGGATAAATACCAGATGTTATCCAGCATTGCGGACCCATCTACATATTGATATTTCTTTTTGACATTATCATGAGTACCGACAGGAAGGTTTCGATCAAAACCCGTCTATCGACGGATCCGCTTAGTGCCACTTCACCGAATGTTTTTTTTTTAAATTTTCTCTAAAATAGAACACGAAGTTTTTCTTAAAATTAGATAACATACGTACAATATAGTACATATATAAAGTATACATATACATAAAGTATATATACGTATACTGATTTGAAATTTTTTTCGAAAAGGTGGGTCATTATGCTGTCCTCTGTGGTAGTACCTAACAGTTCTATCATCTAGTGGAAGCTAAACATTTGAGTATAAATACCGACATTGATTAGATGATGAAATGCGCATGATCAGCGAATAATACCAACAAAACCAATCAATAAATCAATAGTCAGACAAAACTCTATAATTATATCAATATTGTTTATAAATATATATATAATATGTTTTTAAAATCATTTCTTTTAAATAAATATCTTATTAATAAACTTAAAAACTGTAAAATATTGAAAGAAAAAAACAAATATTTTATCATGTAAAAGATAAACTTTAGAATTTAGAAAGGTGATAATAAACTAAGAAGAATTTTACATGATTTAACACCAAAATTAACGGTCCGTTGAGCCGATGATGATGATGTCATATAACCCGGTGCCTGCTCAAGACACCTTAAATAATTCAAGTTGACAGGCCAGTGATTCGAATTACATTCACTCGTGTAAACAATACAATATATTTGTGCGCTAGTTTGTCTGTATTTACGTCTTACAATAAATAAGTATTTTTATTGTAAATTTTACTGAAAGAAAAAAAAGAACCACCTTGTTTGATAAAATTATCAATAATTATTTCGTAATAATTATTACTATTATCTCCTGGTAAGAGAAAGAGAAATATCTTACTCCTGGTAGGAGAAAATACTGAATCGTGTCAAATTTTCGATATAGAGTCTTCACCGGAAATGCATGTTTTGAGGTCCTTTGAGTCAAGTATCCGTCGACAGGAAGTCAAAATTTCTCAACCGGAAGAACCACTTTACTAGAATGGATTTTTCCGTTTTTGGGGGGGGGGGGGGGGTTTCTATAAAAACGGACCCCCCCAACATTTATCTTTAAATTTAGGTACATTAACTACACATACAAAAAAATACAACTTTTATTTGTAACATTTTTTCCGGGAAAAGTAATTTAAATGGAGGTTTTAGGGAGGGGTGGGGTTATATTTTCCTCTAAAGTGCTGTTTTCGTTTATTATATACGATTCCTACATCTTTTAAACGATACTAATTAGTAATAAATATGTTGCGAAAGTACGATTTTTTTTTTCGTTTTTTTGCGATTTTCTCCATAAGAACAACGGTGGATTTCATTAAATTTGATATAACTAATTAATTATAAATACAGAGATCTATCACTTTTATTTGAAAATGTTTTCCGTAAAAGTACATTTAAGGAGGTTTTAGGGAAATTGTAAGATATGTGGTTTACTTAAATTTAGATTCTCCCACTCACATAACATTGAAGACAATTTATCATTTAGTAAGAATAACTATGTAAATTGCAGTCAGTGAAAGTCGTACGAGTGTTTCAAAACAGATTTCTTTTACTTTCTTTTACTGTGTAGTAGGATCCAAAGAGAGGAGCCATAACATAGAAATCCATAGAGACCGAAATGACAGGACCACTCTCTCGGACTAGAGTGGGAGAAACTGCATTATACAACTACATTTTTACATTATACAGTGTTAGTCATATTTAGTTTGTTCATTCAAATCAAACCATTTCTCTCCTTCAACATACCCATTATATTACTGCTATAAAGTAAGTATGATTGTGTCAAATTTATGAAGAGCAATCTAATGAAATAGATGAAGAGCAATCTGATATCCAGGCAAACCAAAATTAGGTTCTACAAAACGTTCATTCTTACAGTCCTAACGTATGCTTCTCAAACCTGGACCATTCTTAAGAGAGATGAAAAAAACCTCCTTATTTTCGAAAGGAAAATTCTCCGAAAAATCTTTGGTCCAATTATAGGAGGTAATTTATGGAGAAGAAGAAAGAATAGGGAGTTGTATGAATTATATGGAGAAGCAGATATAGTGAAGAAGATTAGGTTAAACAGATTGCGCTGGGCGGGCCACGTAATTAGAATGGAACAAGATGAAGTGCCAAGGAAAATTCTGGAAGGAGAAGTGGGCACAACAAGAAAGGTAGGCAGACCGAAGCTCAGATGGCTGGATGGTATTGTCAACGATGCGAGAAATCTCCTGGGTACTCGCAACTGGAAAGCAGCTGCAACCAAGAGAGACAGCTGGAATAGACTTCTAGAGGAGGCCAGGACCCACCAAGGGTTGTAGATAGATAGATGGATAGGATCCAAAGAGAGGATCCATAGCAGAGAAAGAGAGACAAAAATGACTGGACTACTCTCTCGGACTAGAGTGGGAAAAACTGCATTATACAACTACATTTTTACATTATACAGTGTTCAGCCATATTTAATTTGTTCATTCAAACCAAACCATTTCTCTCCTTCAACATACCCATTATATTATTGCAATAAAATAGGTATGATTGTGTTAAATTTTTGGAATTATGTTTATAACGGAAGAACATAATATGTCCCTTGAAATCGAAAAAGCGTTTTTTAGAAATGGGTGTTTTTTGTTTGTTTGAGTTTGTGTGGATGAGAAAGATTCGACAATAAGGTTGTAGGTCAATATCGGTCAACCGAAAGTACCACTTTACTGAATTAATTTTCCTAGTTTTCTGCGATTTACTCGAAAACGATACTGGGTGTGGTAGGTTCACGCTTCACTCAATAGTGACGCTTTACTGCAATTCAAGTCCCTCCACCAATATAATATTGAAGTCACTAAAACATCCAGTAAAAATTCCAAGTTTAACGAGAATATCGTGTGAATTTTGCACACCAGATTTATTTATTTATTTTTTTTTTTATCAAAAATTACAAATTTCGAGTATTACCAGTAAACAGAAACCAATGGTTATAAATTATCTTTGCTTCATGATGGGGATTATCAGATAATTGATACATGACCCAGCAAGCGAGGAGGATCTTATTATACACTATGTATACCATCATCTGCCTGAGGTTGAATAATGAGCAATCAAACATATTCCAATCTCATCGTAGTTAATTTCTGCTTAATGCAATAATCCTGTAATTTAGTGGTGTTGATAATTTGATAATTATCTTCTCTATTTAGTGAAGACTAAAGTTTTGGAAATTCATAGTAGTAGGTAAATAATCACGCTTTTCCATATTTTGTAATACTGTAATATTGTATATCCCGTTAGCCGAGATTTTTAATGCCATATTGGAATACGTTTTCGGCAAATTAAATTGGGAAGGCCAAGGGGTTAAAAATTAATAGAGAATGGTTAAACAATTTAAGCTTTGTCGACGATGTAATTCTAATAGGAAAACATTTTAACAGAGGTGAAAGATATGGTAAATGACGGCAGAAGAAAGGGAAAAACTGGACTGAAAATTAACAAAATAATAATAATAATAATAATAATAATAATAATAATAATAATCATCATCATTTATATTAATTGCGATTATGAGGAAAGTATTAAAATATATAATGAAGCAATAAAAAAGTTTGGCAATTTCATTTATTTGCGCCAAATAATGAAGAATGGACAAGAGGAAGAAGAAACACAGATAAGAATCTTATTCAGTTAAGCGTTTAATAAGTACAAAACCATATTCAAATCTAATAGATTATAGAGAAGAAAAAGTAATTATGGCATAAATATATTTTACTGGTTCTAATATATGAAATTGAAACTTGATCTTTCACCAACAAAATTATTTGTAAAAATAAGAAATGTTGTAAGGGCAAGGGCCCAGCATGATGATTGGTACCTACCAGGAAAGATAGGAAAAAAAAATTATGGATTAAAAACCAGAATCCCCGGTTAGAAGCTATTGGAAAAAAATTATGTTGGACAGAAAATAGAACTGAGCATTGCTCCACTTTAGTAAGGACAATTGGGAGGTAGGAAGATGGAACGAGGAACTTTTTAAGAATGGTATCCAAAAGATATGAAGAGAGGGGCAACAAATAGATCGGGATCATGAATTTAGGAGAGCCTATGAAGGAGCACACATTTTAATCGCATCAGATGGCACAGATTAGAATGGATCAAGTTTGAAAGAAGTTTATATCAGGAATAATATAAACTAAACAAATAAAAAAAAAATTAAATGTATCTGTTCGGTACTTATCCGAATTCAAATTTACCGCCGTTAAAATATAATATCAATCTATAGGCTGTGTCCTAATTGTAGAGAGGGGGTAGTCCCTTTATTTGCAGAGGTGTAAGGTGTACGCTCAGACAAGTAAGGTGTACGTGCGAACGTAATTTGCTTATGCAATTTAGACCACTGCGCTCGCCTTTCGTGAAAACCCATGTGTTGCCACATCTAGTTTTCCTCGGGGTTAGTGTTAATAAGTTGATCTCTTGTCGAGTAAGTGTCTCCGGATTCTCCCGGCCTGCTAAGGTTGATTGTACAAGCACATGGTCTACTTCCGGTTGCTTCTCCGGCCTTACAGCTTCCAGGAGCCCGTTTAAATACTTCATCTATGTTCATCAGCCGTACTGTGTGGACGACGATTCTGGAATTACAGGCATATGGGCTTTTGTTTCCTTTCCTGTCTCCCATTTCCTTGAACCCCCCTTATGGGCTAAAGGGCTTCAGTCGAACCACACTAGCTTTAAGGCATCTGCGTTTAAGGTAAGCGCCATTCCTTTGGCTTGTTGAATATAATAAATATTTTTGCTACCCATTTTAAATTTAATTTAATATTCATTTTGTTCATGTTATATGAGCCCATTGGCTCGCTCTTTATTCTTTAATTCAATCTACTGAACATATATACAGTCCACTTAATATTCACTTTAATTTTCTTTTAAATTTTACTTTATTTCATTTATTTTTACTAAACAGTATCTAACAATTAATACGAGAAATTTAAAATATAATAATTTGCGTAAAAATAATAATTAATAATAATAAAAAAAAAAAAAAAAACCGAGTGGTGATTAATAATTTAATAAAATCTTACATACCTAATAAGTTTATAGCGGATAGTGAAATTTTCAAGTCCGGGCTAATGTTGGAGTTGAATAATATTATTTTATGTCACTAGTGATTAAAAGGTAATTTCACCAAACTATTTTTTTAATTTAATAATAATTGTCACATTATTACACGATTGCAGAAAAAAAATTCATGTAACCGAAACTGTGAGACTATACAAAACGATTTGATTTGTTTTGTGGGGGGGAGGATTTTTTTGCCGTTAAAAACAGCTCCGATTTCCTATAAAATAGGAATAGAAAAATTGTACATATCATTTTTATTAGGAACACTGATCTCAGGAAATATTGTTTCTGAGGGAACATTTAAGGAAACTATAAGTTAGGCCTAACTTTAAATTGCCGATATAAATTTTGCTGGAAGAAAAGATAAGGGGAAACACTACGTATAACGTAGTCACATTCAAGTAGTTCCATATGTCCTATAAAACCAAACACGCCAGTCTTCGCCACTTATATATACATATAATATTAAGG
Source organism: Triatoma infestans (assembly GCA_011037195.1). NCBI lineage: Eukaryota > Metazoa > Arthropoda > Insecta > Hemiptera > Reduviidae > Triatoma > Triatoma infestans. Next base: position 92,109 of record JAAEAF010000066.1, read on the forward strand.
GCAACTAAACGTTCAATAAAAATTTCTAGTTTGAAAAACATTTAACAAACAGAATTGTAAGAATTACAGTGATTGAAAGTGGTGCGTATGTTTCATTCCAGATTTTATGCTTTGATTTCCCCTAATCAGTTTTTCACATGAAAAAATTGAGGATAGAATCTGCGATTCCAGAAGTTAATTTATTTTAATAACCTAAAATATGCATGTTTACAAATTATTAGCTGAACATTTTGTATTAGTATATTACATAAATCATACCAAGAAGTAAATATACTTTTTTTAAAGACTTACCTTTAATGGAGCTTGTAGGCCTTCAACAAGTAAATAGCAGGCGGATGTTGAATTCCATTTGTACACAGGTTCTCTGGCCAGTACATAGTGGCTGTCAATCTCTTTACCACCGACAGACACCAGTTCAGCCTAGTAGATGAAAAGTATGTTAATGAAGAACAGGAACAATGTTTTTAGGTCATATTAAAGATTATTAGGCCAGAGGGTGGCTCAAGATGTAAGCTTGGCAAATTTCAATGGAAACAATATTGCACTTTGTAGAAAAATAAAAATATATTATAATTATTTTCTCTTATTGTTGTTGGTAAGAGGAAGGATTGCGATCGTGTCAAACTTTCCATATCGAGTTTTTTGCGATCAACTAAGAAATGAAGATATACGGCGGGAAATAAACATAGAAGAATCCGTGGGAGAGAGAGTTATGACGAAAAAGCTGAGATGGTATAGGCATCTCAGAAGGATGAACCCTGAAAAATGGCTGGAAAAAGTCCGAAAATGGGTCCCACCACAAAGAAGAAGGCGGGGAAGACCAACGCGTCGATGGGAGGAGGAGATAGAGGAGGAAATGGCGGCTAGGGGATTGCGCCAAGGAGACTGGTCGGACAAGGGTTTGTGGAGAGAAATGACTTGACGGCAACCCAGTAGAGGGAAACGCCGATGTAAGAAAGTAAGTAAGAGTTTTTACCGGAAATACACGTCTTGAGGTCCCTAGTGTCCAAAAAATGGTTATTAGAACATTTTGTGTGTGTATGTGAAAGCTCAAAAACTAAAAAAAATCACAGAAAGTTCAACTTGACATTCCGTTAGGTATGAGTATAGGATCCGAGTAAGTTGTAATGAAAACAAGCCAACAAATTTGCCGCACAAATTCACTGGACTCAACAGTTTTAATAGCAGCCACGCAAACGCCACCATCGAGCTTCTAAGCGCACGTCAGCTACGCATTATCTTCTCCGTCAGCTTTGATAGCGAATCTCTCACCAATAATCTGTATCTAGATCCTAAGAAGAGTTAGGAGAAACGGAGATAAAACGCTGAAAATCTCAGCGCTTAACATCTGTAACCAAATCAACTTTGAAGAGGATATATTTAGTCGCCAGATTAACTTTGACAAGGTAATACGTTTCAATATCAACCTCCGAAGCTTAACCTAACTAACGAATCTACCCGTTAGAACAAACAGGATTTCTTAACTAGCCACATCACTTTACAGGGTCTCACAGCATCCAACGCTACACCATTCTACTACATTCATCACGCTATCAACCAACATCCCTCTTCGCTCGGTTACTCCACTACCGTGTACTGTGAAATCATTAAAATATGAATCATGCATATAGTGTTACTGATATAAATGCATATAAAGTTACTGATAGCGAATTAACCTTTTTTTTAAACAACAAATGCATTCAATTAGTAGACGAGTTAAAATATCTCGGTGTTATATTTGATTCTCGTCTGTCCTGGAACAATCACATTCAATATATTTCTGAAAAAAGTCTACAGTTAATTGACATATTGTCACGTTCTGCGAAAGTCTATTGGGGGATTAGCTCCGGAGCACTACAAATTATGTATGATGGCGTACTGATATCTTTGTTCACATATGCATTACCAGTTTGGTATAAATGGCTCAGTGTTAAATCCAATATTAATAAACTTCGTAGAGTGCAGAGGCTGTTCTTGCTAAGAGTAATTAAAGGATTTCGTACGATAAAGGTTAAAGAAATGTATACAAATCATGTTATAATGAAGAGCGGTGAACAGGAGCAACATCATATAGCTGTAGAAAAACCAATTAAACCATCATTATGGATGCACCGCGGGCTGGCACCTGAGTTTGAAGTAATCGAGGATTGCCATGACAGCAATACCCAGGCAATGATAATCTATACGGATGGCAGCAGGAAAGATGGAAAAGTAGGTTTACTGGAATAGTACGGTAGGTTTACCGTTTTTGTCGTTTACTGGAATGGAGTTGAAATGGCAGCAGAAAAGTACCGACTGGCCGGGGAGTGCTCGAATAATCAGGCCGAAAACGCTGGCGATTGCTAATTCTCTCAAATGGCTCATACAATTCCACACCAACACTAGAGATAGTACATCTCATCTTACCCTAGTTCGTATGTTCACATTTTCACATCATTTCCTGCAACCATTGCGTGAATTTCGCTAGAAAAAACGGCTCTTACGGTTTACTTTAAAACATCGCATGTTTGGGCAACATAGTTGTGACACCTAAACGGCTGACACATCAAATATGAGGCCTATATTTAGATTCTAAAAAAAAATCGAGGGATTAGTTTATGTAAAAACTATTTTCTATCGGTAACAATTTACGAGAATAACTGCTTATCGTTATAAATATAAAGTATTTTATTTTATTTTTTTTTTTTAGAAGTAATATTTTAAGAGAGAGTAACTGTGTATGATTAAACTTCTGCATTAGCATATTAAATATGTTAGCAATAGTTGTATGTAAAGTATATGTACATGTAAAGGAATGTTGTATATGGCAATAAGTTAGGAATAAATATTGTATCATGTTAAGATCAAAGAGAAAATAGAAAGAGACAGGAGACAGGAAGAGAAAGAGAGTGAGAAAGTACTAGAAGCTAGCTATTTTCCTTCCACTCATGCCAGACATCTTTCTTGTCAGTTAGAAGTTACCAAACTTGGTTTGAGAAGTAACGCAGCAAGAAGTAAGTCAGTAGAAGTGTAGTACTAACTGTACACTGGAGGAGGATGAGGTGAATTGATAGAGGAGAGTTTTGACGAAGAAAGGATTGGGATGTAGGGAGGAAGTATGCAAGTCAGAAGGGATGTGCTGAGATATAAGGGTCGGGCAACTGGCAACCAAGAATCTGGTCGCAGACTGTCAGGTCTCCAAAGAGATCTCTCTGGTGGAGGTCTACTCCCCCGCAGTCATCTTAATCTACCTACATAGAACTTTGTTTTAGAAGTGAATCGGGTCGAATGGTTTCCAAAAACTTATCACAAACTCCTTCAAGGAGGCTTCAGTTACAATCTTTCTCTATTTTTTATTATTTCTTTTTTTTTTAGAACTTTATAATTTTGTTTTATCATCATCAACAACATCTCATTATCATTAGGTATTAGTTTCTTTTATGTTGTAAGGAAAGTATAAAACGAGTAGAATTGAGTTTTTTACTGAAAATAATTGTTTGAGAAACTCTGGGTACAAAAAAAAATATTTTTAGTATGTGTGTGAGAGAGAGAAACAAAATATTTCAAAAAACTTCGCAAGAGGCTTAAATTTGATATTTCATTTAAACCACAGCTCGACGATCTGCTGAATTTTTATTTTTGAGTTATGTTGACCATACACATACATACATACATACAACTTGTATTTCCAGAGGAAACTCGATATCGAAAATTTGACACGATTACAATATTTTCACTTACTAGGGAGTAGATTGTTGAAGGGGATTATTGCACTGCGACCTGAAAGATCTATTGTGCCCCTCTGAGCCTTCTCCACTGCACAACCTGGCCTCCAAGCAGCATTCTCTGGCTACAGACAACACTGCCTGTGATCGGACAGTGAGTTGTAGAGGTTCCTAGGAAGAAAAACTCTAAGGGCGACATGCTGGATTCGAACGCGAGACCTCCGCGCCGCTAGTCCAGCGCGCTACCACTGAGCTAATCCCTTCCTTGTCCTCTGGCTTTCGCCAGTTAACTAAGAAAGGAGACCCTAGTTTGTGTACTTTGTGATGGATGCAGGAAATATAAAAATATATTTAATTTGAAAAAAAAAATCAAAATTATTAAAATATGTGACATTCCCTTGCAAAAGGACATTTCAGGTAGAAGAACAATATTGTCTTTTAGTGTTCATGAACTTGATAGCATTGTGTACCCCTTCTTCTCACAGGGGAAGATTTGAAATAACAATTAGAAGACATTCCTTCAAGACAGTTTGTTGTAGACACCGAAGCAGGACACATCAGGACTGTGCCAGTTATAAGTTAAAACATAAGAGTTTATTCCAAATAAATTCGGTAAATTAATAAACATATTGCTGTGTTATTGAGTAGCATTTAAATATCTTAAAATAATATATTTAATTTAATCTACCAGTGTTTTCTCAATTATTCTTATTACTTCTCTCTTAAACATATATACTTACAAGCCCTTTTACTAAACTGCTCGTGCTACCCACTACTACTACAACACAACATCACACCAATCGCATTTCAACTCTATTTGTCCTTATCTGTAAAGTGTAGAGTGTATGTAGTTTAAGTTTATTGTGTACTGTTCTGATGAAGTATTCCCAAGTAACTGCATGCAACGCGGGCATGTTAGAGAGTCGAGAGAAAGTAAAAAGTAAAAATATTAAAATAAAGTATTTCCGGTTAACCGATTTTAATCGAATTTAATGGTATTGGTCTTGAGTAATTTAACCTCCAAAGGCCTTCATCAAATAATTGACTTTCCAACATTTAATGTCATTTTCAAAGAATAGTGAAAAACGTTAACACGAAACTGAGGGCATCGAAATATATTTTCCAGTTAGAAAAATTTTGTGTTAAACGATAAAGTAGCGGTTTGTTTCGTCCCGATTTTTCCCTGCCATTGTACACATAAAAAATAAGTTTATTTATTAAAATTACAAAAAAAAACACAAAATTCGCTGATACTAACACAAAATTCAACGAATTCAAAAACAAACTGAAAAGTTTTGACTATGGCGGTGCTTTTACCTATCCAAACAGAAGCGGAAACCTAGCAACAGTGGCAGCCATTGCTTATTTTGTTCCGTCTAACGAAAAAAAAAAAATAAGCCAAAAAATCTGCGTGACGATGTGACGCAGAAAACAAGTATATTTTGTTCGTCCGAGAAGTGAAATTTTTTCGTGTTAAAAGAAAAAACATGTATGATATTACATAGTATTTTGTCGGGGCCGCAGATTTCATGTTAACCGATTTCTTATGTTAAGCGTTTTCGTGTTAAACTTTTTTCAGTGTACATAAAGTACAAAAATGTAAAATGATTAATTAAAAAACAACATAAATTTAGATAATTATAAGTTATACAAGTTTAATTAACTTAATGAATGTTTTTTTTATTATAATTTGAAAAATGAGATTGAAATGTCGAAATGTTTTACGTAATCAAGCAACATAATATGGAAGCTAATTTCTGTAAACCAATCTTGTAAAGTTGTAAAAATCACTTTTTCACACTCTTCTGCCCTCAGAGCTTATTTTATTTCCGTTGAGAACTCAATTTCGAAAAACCGACACGATCGCAATACTTTTATTTTACAACTGTAATAGGCAGTAAAAAAAAAACTACTAGGACTATAACTCAATAAAAAAATAAATAATAATTTACGATTGTGACTGATACATAAAAGTTGATAATAAAAGTAAAAGTCCACCTGCAAGGTAATCAGTTCACTATCGGATAATATGGCCGGAACTAGGAAACTGCCCTGTCCGCCGGACATCTCAATATCCTGGCTATATATCGATGTAGTGTTGTCCAATACTTTTACACGGACGCGTACAGCTTTCTCCGAGCTTACTGCTTCCACCTGTTCAACATAAAGATATATATGGACATATAAGCATTATGAATGTTACATTGGTTGGCTATAAAAAAAAAATATATATATATATTAGACCAATTAGATGATTAGAAAATAACATGTTTACATGTTTTAACTTCATAAATAAAATAGTTATTTTGTAGGTTTTTTTTTACTTTCACGTGATTCAGCAATATTTTCTTTCTCTTATCTTATTGGTCGGGAATATATCCCGATCAGGCTTGTAATTTAGTACTTACTTAGACAGGAAAGTATTACACGTTCTTTACTGTGGGCAAACCATATCATCATTTTTTTTATATATATATTTAAGTGTGGTGCACTGCGTCCAAAAAGAAATCAATTGTATCCCCTTACTGTGCCAGGATGACACCTAACCACTCAGATTAATTTTCCTTAAAAAATCCTAGAAACTGGGAAGCTTTTAGGGAAGATAATATCCAACAATACCTGGTGTTTATCTCTTTTATCTCCTCACAGCTTTCGTATTCTCCCATACAGCTTTGCAGACCCAACTTTTTCAGGTGCCTCCTGAGTCTGTAATGCCCCATAAGCAGTAGTTGTCATTATACAAATCTTTTCCGGTATCCTGCCCAGACAAATCAGCCTTCATCCGTCCTGGGAGAGTTATCTCGAGCAACTCTCCTCGTTTCTGTGGTTTACTACGCCTTTCCTTGCCGAGTGTTCGGCCATTGCGCGACCTTCCACGCCAATATGGCATCCAATATGGAAAAGAGTTACTTTATTATTTATGGCTGCTTGGATATCGGATATGAACGCAATCTCATGATTCCAATAACTTCATGATACTAATACAATTATAGTAATACAGGATAACAATTATATTTTTATAATACAGTACAATTTTATTTTGGTTTAGGTTTTTTGTGATTTTCGTTGTTTTCAGTGGTTTTGGAAATTAAATTTTCCATTGGACTTTTCTGTTGATATTGGACTGTCGATATTGGAATTTAGTATAGCGTGAATCTCCGCCTGGACGATGCTGAGAAATTTGTACATAAGACTCTGAGAGACATACATACTCCAGCCTCAGTACTCTGAGGATTCCTCCACAACCGTGTCCAGAACTGACCAGATTAGAGCAGTTTCACTGTTAATAACCATATTACCAATGGAATCACACAAAAAAATTATGCCATCCTTGGGTAAAAAGCTAAGTAACTGTTAACCTCGCTGGAAATAAATTTCTGGAGAAGAAACTGGTAGATCTATGAAGCATTAACGTTGCCCTTTCTAATGGGTTTCAGAAGAAGAGAAAATGGGTTGTATAGATAAATAAACTAGAAGTATGGGTGAACACTGTATAATCGAAAAATAGCACAAACTGCTAGGACTTTACACTAAAATATAATATAAAATGGTAGTGAGAGGTGAAGAGAAAGTTTGATGACGCGTTGTGACTGCTGTATTAACTCTGCTGCAAGACTATCGGTAGACTCCCTCCTATGGCTGACACAGCTGTATTTTAACAGTTTCTCCCACTGTAGTCTGACGTAAACTAGTGAGTGAGACTTGATGTAATAGGATCCCTCTCTTCGGATCTTATTACACTCCTCAATAATGATGTAAGAGAAGGGCTGATTTAGAATCGATTCTGCAGGGTTGAGAAGAAACTGAGTTTCTTCAGAGGTATGTTCTCTGCCCTGGCGAATTGGTTCTACAGTTGGGAGCAGGTAATCGCGAAGCATTGCTGTATTGGAACATGGGACTTACGCGTAGGAGTTCAGCGCGCTACACTTGGCTAATCTCTTCCTTGCAATGATAATTTGATATTGTGGTAAGATTTGTTATTAATTTAGTAAACAAACTTTTCGAAAAAATGCTAATACTCTTTTTTATAGTTAGTAAAACTAGAATGTGAAAAAAAAAACACCTTAAACGGAATCCGGAGGGAATCGCTCCCCCAGAACTCTTCAAAGTTGCGAAAAAATGAAAACAAAAACAAAAGTGAAGAGGCAATGTCTGGTTGACGTAACCAGAGTAACTTCTAGACGTTTTCTTATTTTACTTTGAATTAGTTGGTTTAATATAAACACACACACACACACATACAGATTATACGTTAAAATCATAGTTTTCGTTCATGATTACAGTAATTCAAAAATATATATTTTGCCGATGAAAACTCAATTTGCAAGTTTCTTAACGCTCCTAATACGTGCTCTTATAGAAGTAAGAGAAACTAACAAGCGAATCCAATAAGAAGAATTTAAAATATAGATGGTAGCGCTTCTAGAATAGATATTTAAATAATTAAGTTCTTTCAAGTGGGAGCTTTAATTAACTAATGCTAAATTAAAAGTTCTAAAAATAAATTAAAAAAAAAGAAGGAAAATAAAAGAAAAATCCACTAATTTACATTTTATAAAGTTTTGTAACCCTTAATTAAAATTCTATAAGTGTAAACCCTTCTGCAGTAATATATTCAATTATGGTTTAATGAGAAATTTGTCCAGCATCTGAATTCTCTTCTTTTTTTTTATTTACTTATTAAATTAGAAAAAAAAATGTTAAAGATAATTTTTCATATAATAAGGAAAACCAAATTACATACGCTGACAATAAATAAAGAAAACTGTGGTTAAAAAAAAAATATCTTTCTTTTAACCTCAAATACTGTTCAAAGTTTTAACATTTTACAAATAAATCAAATGTCCTTTGCGTCAAGTTCAACCAAAATTCCAACTTCCTAAACAATCTAATCACAAGACTCCTTGTCAAATACACAACTGAACCGTCTAGCCAAAGGATCTCCACAGCATTTCCGTCTTGGAGGTAACTAAACAAAATTGCGATAAAAACACGGTAAAACTATATCCACTTCATCATCTTCCATTCCATGATGTTTACTCTGCAGAAGAACTTCAAGTCGTTTAACAAAAAAAAAAAATCTGATGTGAAACACTCACATGACTTTCCCTTACTCCAATTTACATAGATGTTCGAACTTTTAATAGCAAGAGAGAATTACTTCAGCAAGCGATAGCAGACAGACGAGAAAATTAAGAGAGAGAAAGCAGGCCCTCTCTGGTACTCTCTGACTTAAACAGGCTAGAGTGGGAGAACCTGTATATAAGCCAGTGAGAGATCTAGACATTTATCTATCAGATTCAACCATACATCGCATCGTGTCATATCATGAATGTGTCATATCTCTACTCCCACCATTTTATTCTATAAAATCATTACAAGTCCAGTGCAGTTTGTGTAAACTTATAGGCTATATTATAACAGTGTCTTCATATTTCGTCTAATTAATCAAACCTAATTTCTCTCCTCATCAACTCCATTATAAACTGTAATTTATATAACGCTTCTTCTAAATATAATTTATTTGTTTAATTGCAGTAAATAATTTGTTTGATACCGTTTTTTTTGTTCTTGCAAGAAGCTAGATTTTGATTGAATTAGCTCATACGTAGATTTCCTACTTTATAGTACTCTTTCAATACTTTGTGCACTGCGCCACCTACATAAAATTAAGCACAATATAATGAATAGCAAAAAACTCCAGGTGTAAAAGAAGTTTTTTTAACTAAATATTATGAATTCATTAGAGAAATTTTTGTGGATGTTTAAAATCAAATTTATTTTGTTCCATTAGTATAAACGGCGATATATAAAATGGCGGACTTACAGTGCATATTGCATTTCTGTCTAATTCTCTTTTGCTTACATTTTCAATAATGGAATGAATATTCTGAACTCTTTCTACATAGCTCACATTAATTTTATAAAACAGTAAATATTATGTTAGAAATAACCTAATTTTTTGCATATTCTTTTTAAAAACTTTTTATTACACAATTTGTTTCTAAAAAAAAAAATTCTAAACTACTTTTTTCAAAGAAAGAATTAGCTATAATAAATAATTAAGCAAACACCGTGTAGGACAAAAGGTGTGAAATGTGGGTGTATGTTAGGGCAATCAGAAATTTGGAATTATCATGTTGATCACGCCCACATTTGTCACTTTCACTTCTACACTGTGATTAGTTAATTATTTATAACTAATTATTTCTTTGAAAAATCTAGTTTAGAATATTTTTTTTAACTAATTTTTCTTTCGTAGGTAAATTATCAAATTGTGTAATAAAAAAAGTTATTAACATATTAATTACCGTTTTATAAAATTAATGTGAGCTATAAAGAAAAAAACTCAGAATTTTTCATTCCCTTGTTGAAAAAGAAGGCAAAAGAGGTGGAAATGCAAGATACAATGTAAGTCCGCCATTTTGTATTTGGTATAATAGTAGTGGTACAAATAGAATTTATGTTCCACACCCACACAAATTTCTTCAAGGAATTCATAATTTTCATTAAAAAACTTTTCAAAGACCAGGAGTTTTAGCTATTCAGTATATTGTTCTTAATTTTATGAAGATAACTCAGTCCACAAAGTATTGGAAGAGTATCAGAGGCATTTTCCGTGGTAGCCTGCTTCATTTTGTGTCATCGACCAGTTTCGGGCGTTCGCCCATCTTCAGGATGCGTTTTTCAGACAGTGTGACAACATAGACTTGCACAGAACAAATTCAGTTTTACACACTGACTCCAGCTCTGCGGAACCAACCACCACAACAAGTATTGGAAGAGTACTTTAAAGATGGAAATCTACGCAGCACCTAGCTATTCAATCAAAATCCAGTTCATCTTAATCAAAACACTCACATGCCTTTCTCTTACTGCGAAATTCCCAACTCTCTTCACACTTAGAATTCTTATTAGTTGTTTTTGGTGTTCGTTACGACTGCTATATTCAATGTCGTGAATTGGATATTGAGGTTCGGTCATACAAAAGATCTATTTTTAAATTTCTACCGACGTTTCGGCAAATTTATTGCCTTCTTCAGGGTAAAAATTTTCAGTTAGAATTCCAGTAGTTAATCAACACATCTTGATGATGGGCACACATCTACGTCTGAAACCGGTCGATGACCGATGAACACAAAATGAAGCAGTATTATTGTTAATCTGTTTTTATTCTGAACTGTTAATAATTAGTTAAAACATACTGTTTTATTATTTTAACAGAAGATTACTAGCTATCAAGGCAAGTGCAATGGACAGCAGTATAAAAAAGCAGCTGAAAGCTGACGTTCTTCCCTAATCAAAATGTGTCCGACGAGGAATCGAGAAATCTTGATTAAGCAAGAGGCGCTTCTGAAGCGACCACTAAGAAACAACTTCTTAGGTGAGTGTTTATGTAAACACGTGTATACGGTAGAATGTGATTCTCTTTTTTTGGGGGGGACACGAAGCAGTCCACAACAGTCTACTTTTTAAAATCGTGGCATTGTCACAGTTTTGGTAGCGCTGCTACGTGCTTCAAAAAAAAAAGGTGTCACATTTGAAGTGAGTCTAAAAATTTTGTGTATATTTTATTATAAAAGAATCATTAGAAGATAAAACATTAGAAGATATTAAATAAATTTTGCTTTAATTTATAAATTTAATTAACTGTAACAGAATAATAATGTATGTGTATGAACTAAATTATCATTATTAAATTAGGTTAGTGATCAATAAACAAAATGAACTACAAATTTCAAGAACTAATTAAAAGAAATACATTTGTAACCATGGAAACAGGAGGAAAACTATTTGATGGAAATTTAATAATTAAATGTAAACCATTGAACTAAACTAACTAACTCCCTGTTGATATATCTTGGTTAGCACGAATTATTTACGTTAGAAAAGCTAAAAATGAAAATGGAGAAATTGTTCCCCCTTGGCTGTATCGATTTATTTTTTGGCTTTCCACATGAAAACTGATAAAACGGATTTCCAGAATTTGTTATTTACTTAAAACTTGTACGCTTTAAATTGTAATATTGTCTGGTTTTCCTTCCACCAATTTTGCTTTTGAAAACGTTTATTTTAAGTTAGAAAATTAAGTTTAATTGAATTAATTTAAAATTTCGAGAGAGACTTGTTTTAATCTTCATTTTAGAGACAGCAGAAAAAAAAAAATACATAATTACAAACGCAACTCTTTCCAGTCCTACGTGAATCTATAACTCTTCAAGTATTAAGGAAAGGATTTTGAGTTTCGGTCTTTTTTTAACCAAAAATAAAAAAAAACTTAAATTTTTGCCAACGTTTCGACAAATATATTGTCTTTTTCAAGGCATAAAAAATAAAAAATATAAAAACTAATAAAAAATCTTTAAAACATATCCAACTTGAAAACTTATGTAAAATTTAGAACTAAAAAGTTGAGAACACCTCAACAACACAGATGAAAAGTGAGAAAAGTGACTCAAAATCCTTTCCTTCATACAAGTAACGGTCGAGAAGAATCTTCCATAATTATTTCTTCAAGTATTATTTACTCTGGTCCTACCCCTTGATTTGCAAGATCATCTTAACCTCCCAACTCATCTTAGGCAGGCGAAAGATAGGTACTGTCGTTTCTGGTCACTGAGGAGGGTTACGATTAAGCATTGAATATTAGAATTTCCAAAGAATCGGACATTGATTAGCATGCTTTCAAAGAAATATTCGTGTATTAATTAACATAAGTGATAATATAACCAAAACATTTGGTAACTTTCAGGTGAAAAAGCAGGGTTATGAGTGGATTAAACAACATTGTGACAGAAAATAGTTTGGCCGAAACTTTCCAACAGTTTCATGGCTTTGTTGATTTTTGCAAGTTCCTTTTCCACGTTATAATTTGCCTAATTTGCTTTTTTGCACTAAATCACTCTACAACACTTAAGTCTTAAATGATAACTTGTAATTATTAGATCTTGTTAATAACTATATGACAACTTGTTTAAAACATTAATAAACTGTTTCATTCATCTGGCCTAAAGTCGAGAATCTTTTAAAATTTCAAGAGTTAGTTATTTCAAATAAAAAAAAAATCATAATCGACGAACGTCTAATAATATAACCCTGAACGTAACCTGTGTAACCTTCAGAATAATATCAAGTTAATTAGTGTAATGTCATATTAGGTTGTCATTTTTTTTGAAAAAGTATTTATAAAAATAGTCGAGCCATAAGATCTCTTTTATTATTATAATATTGTATATCCGATATCTGTTGCCTCTGCAGGCATAAAAGAGATTAAAGTTGATTGAAATTCAATTCATCCATCGATAATAATGTACGGAACGCCACAAGAAATGTCAAGTATTTAGAGTAGGTATTGCGATCGTGTTCACTTTTGCAATAGAGTTACCACTAGGAATATATGTTTTGAGGTCCTACTGTGTACGAACAAAGTGTTTTTACCAAATGATCAGTCTGTCAGTCTGTCTGTATGTACGTGTTTATTATTGGTATCTGTTTTAACAAAATATCATAAAATTGAAAAATTTGCAGGATACTCAAATTGGTATTCCGTTTAGGTATCTCCGTATCTGATATTAAGGTTTCAGGGAAAATCTATCAACCGGAAGTGCGAATCGAAAATGGCCCCCCAATTATTTTCTTGCAAACTTTGTGTATACCTAGTAATCTATACACCTAAAAAATACCTTACCATATTTTATTTGAAACATTTTTCTGTGAAGACTGATTTTTTTGGGGGAAGAGGAAAGTTTCGGGGGGGGGAATGTAGCGTAAGCATTTAATGTTCTATTAATAAGCTATTAATATTCCTTAGAAGTATTAGTAGAATTCTAAATTGGAAACAAATCGGTTAACCACTGCTACATTGCAGATTTTTCAGTTTTGTATGCAATTTTTTCAATCAATGAAAATCATTTTCTTTTTTTAAAACATTTTCGTCAGAAAAAAACAGATTTTATGTAGGTATGCGTAATTTGTGGCATTAAATTTCAAGTGCTACAGATTGACTCAATGTTATTGGCGTTCTTTTCTAGACTATAATGTACAGCTACAAACACTTGCTTTAAATAGTAAATATTTAATAAAAAAAAAAAAAAAATCTGGTGCGAAACACTCACACAACTTTCTCTTACTCCAGTTCTCAAAATTATAATTGATAAATTTTATAGTTAGTGTACCAAATTTAATGAAATTCGTCGAGAACTGAAAAAACTGTTCGATAAAAGCGCACTTCCGCTTTGCTAATTTTTCTTGAAACTCGGAATTTTGGCCATCTATTTATTTATAATTAACTCTGTTTGGATGATAGAATTGTATAATCAACTATGATAGCACTTTAGAGAAAAACATAACCCCACCACTCCCCTAAAAGCACCCTTAATGAATTTTCCAAATAAAATATTTCAAATAAAAGTTGTAGATCTTTTATGCGTAGTTTATATGGGAAGTTTCAAGAAAATTGTTGGAGTGATTTGGAGAAAATCTCAAAAGAAATGAAAAAATTATTTAGTAAAGTGATTAAGTAAACGCACTTCCGGTCATCCGATTTTTTTCAAACTCAGAATTTCGACAACAAATTTAATTCTAATTAACATTATTTAGATTACAGAATTGTCTAATAAACTGAAATAGCACTTTAGATAAACCCTAACTTCACTCCTCCCCTAAAAGTGCCCTTAAATGAATTTTCCCGGAGAAATGTTTAAAATAAAGTTATATGTGTAGTTGATATGTCAAGTTTGAAGAAAATTGTCGGAGCCATTTTTGAGAAAATCGTAAAAACGTAAAAAAAAACTACTAGTAAAATGGTACGTCCAGTTGAGGAGTTTTGACAGATAACGTACCATCAAATCCCATGGTGGTACCTAAACGGAATATCAAATTTTACCTTTCTACGGTTTCACGTTTTTGAGCTATACTGTTCACACACACACACACACACACACGCACCATTTGCTAAAAACCACTTTTTTGTACTGAGGGAACCTCAAAACGGATATTTCCGGTGAAAACTCGATATCGAAAATATGACACGATTACAATACTTCCTCTTACTACGAGTAAGAGAAAGTAATATTACATTATAAATTTAAAGAAAAATTTGTCCCGTTTATAATTATTTATAACACTGCAATAAGTGAAAGGAGTGTGAGTGTTTCAAAACCAGATTCCCCCCCCCCCAGTTTGGAATTTGTGAAAACAACTTGCTTTTTCTTAATTTTCACTTATTAAGAAAAAATAGCGCAGGGTATTTATATTATATTGTTTTTAAATATTTGCAGATGATTTACAGTTAATTCCTGTGCTAATAAAACTTTAATAAGTTGGAAATTCAAAGACATGTAGAAGAAATTACTGGAGGGGCAAAAAAAAAAAAAAAATTAAACATACTTAAATGGAGAATAAATGAGTAAAGGAATTAGAGTTTGTAGTTTAGTTGTAAGTTTAAATAAATTGTAAGTTTGGTACCAAGTATTTTGTTATAAAACAGGATTAAAGTAGTATAGCCTAGGGTTTCCGCTCAGGAGTGTGAAGTAGGTATTGGTGCAAGTTACAAGTGTTTAAGGGGAACAGAATTAAATTAAGTTAAGAAGTTGTGAAGTGTAAACTCTATTTGAAAACAAGTCTTGCTAGGGGTTGGGCGTAAAAGAAGAAGAAGGCAACTAGGCAGTGGAAGTATTGCGCAAGAAGTTATATATATATATATATATAAACACACACACAAAGAACGTACGGCATAGTCTAGATAATGATGGTTTGCTCTGGTACCAATACCAGCATCGTGTTTGTTACAAGCACGTAACTATCTATAGGCTTTCGTGGTTGTGTGTGTGTGTTTTGTGCAACCATATCTTCCATCCTATCTCTATCTAAAACTGGGTCTCTCCCACGCACAGGCCTTATGATCTATCTCGGCTCTCTTCGCTTGGCTATAACATTGGAGCATACTAGCTTAGCACGTCCTCTACATAATTGATCGGCTTCACTCTGTCTAGTTCCTTTGATCTAACGTTACTATGTTCGGTCATCCTCTTCCATTCCCCTGGTATGTGTCTATAACATATTCTAGACTATTACTACACTACTATGCCTTCCTTCCTTCATCAAAATTGGTCTCAATTTCTCTCCTCTTTTCTACACTACATCCTGAAAATTCCTAACAATGAATCTAACCTATTTTTTGCTTTTCTTCGTCCTAATTTAGCACTGGCACAATTTTTTTGCACATACGCACAGAGTCGACAGTCTGAAACTAGGAATTTTGACATCATACTTCATTATAATTAAAATATTATGTAGATGATAGAATTAAACTTTAGAGGGAAACCTACCCCTCCACATTTCCCCAAAATCTTAAATGAATGTTCCCGGGGGGGGAAAAAATGTTTCAAATAAAAAAAAGTTTTACTTCTTTATATGCGTATAAAATTAAATATTCCAAGTTTAAGACTAAAGTTTTACATCCGGTTGATGGATTTTTGTTCCAAACCTAATTAGGGTTTCTAAAATCCATTCAAAATATCTATATCCGGTGTCAAAACTCGATATAGAAATTTTAACACGATCGTGAGTACTTTCTCTTACCAGCAAATAAGAGAAAGTAAAAAGCAGCAACAAATGTACCCAGTACTTTAATGAAAGTCGAAAAATTTGAAAGATAAGCAATCAAATTTTTATTTATGGTAGCTAAAGTAAAGTATTATTATGATGGTAATCATATTACTTATGTAATTATAAAATTAGTAAAAGTAATCCAGAGAACCAAATTAATAGATAAATGAACAAACATGTATAACAAGCTTTATACATCTAAAATAAATACGTGTTATATTCAAATATACATGTACACACAGACAAGATGATTTTAATCGTTAAGTAGTGAAACATGGAATGGTGGGGAGAAGTGAGGGCTATCCTTGTGTAAAATTAATCTTTAACTCACTAATTAATGTTCCCCAGTTATAGAACAAGACTTGTGTTATTATTATCAATGAATATGAAACAATCAACATTTCAAGAGGATATTCTCCCACTCTCCCTCTCTCTACTAGTTCTCTATTACTTTGAGCCAGGTTAGTTATATAAGCTTTCGGTTTGTGGGTTACCTTCTAGGACTGAGACCCACACACACATACACAGAGTAACTGAATAACGTAAGAAGTGTTTAGCTAGAACTTCAGAGCGGTTCCAGGAAATGTTAATCCAAGACCAACGTTATAATAACACAAGAGTTTTGCTATGGAAATTTGTTACTTTACCTATATGAGATATATATATAAATATATATAATATAAGGACAAGTTGGTATTATTACTATTATTAGTAAACTAAACTTAACAAAACAATTAATGAATTTGTCTAAACTTTACTTTTCGAATTTAATTATATGTTGTAACAGATACATATTTAATTAATACGGTGTACTCTTGAAAAAGAATCTTATTTTTTAAATATTGAATGTATAGAGCTTTTCTATTAAAATTAAACCATCAACAGGTATTCTTCTGTGAAGATTGTTTACACTTGCGAAAAAAACAAAAAACAATCCGACTTATGAAAGCCAAACTTGGGCTCGAAGTCTAGGTTTATAAATATGCACAGTTTCTATTTTTTTTTTTTTTTGTGCAGAACATCTGGGTCATTGGCATCCGGAGCCTTCTCAGTGCACTGTCGGCTTCCAGGCAGTTGTTTCTCTCGTTACAACATTTCTCATCCTCATACTGTGAGCTGTATCAGACATCTTGGGCGAGAATATCTAAAGCCAACCATTGCTGGACTTGAACCCTAGGTCTTCCGCGTTACAAATCCAGCCCCTGCGGTTTGTAGCATTGCCTCACAGCAAAGTACACAGATTGGTAATATCCATGACATCCTATCCTACTGGAAAAGATGGGATCATCAATTACCACATTTTATGTGATCTCGAATAGCCGCCACAAACCAATTTTGCAAGACGAAAGTCAAACAATAGAGGAAAAGGAAACTGTTGAAGTACTGTAATCATATGGAGGAGTTTTCTCCAGGCAAAAAGTTTATAAAAAGTATGGCAGGGGGAATGGAAGTATCTTCTCTCCTTGAGTGGATTAAAACTGAGAATCCTAGTAGGTGTATTGTGTACTGGACAAGATTGTCAGTTATTTAAGGACGTCTAGTGTCGTATGCCTCAGAATTGTGCAAAGTCAAGGAAATGGTGCCCCCCCCCCACTACATAGGTTAGTGCACCTCGTTTTATCAATACTAGGTAGGGCAACCTCTCAAGGGGATGCTTGGAGGAGTTGGAGATAAAAGATATCTTAAGATATTGCAGTCAGATCAGTAGATATTGCTGAGAGAGGCTTCGTAGGAGTAGTTTTTTCTTTTTGTGAGTGGATAAGAGACATAGAGGCTTAGGTTCCGCGCCTTAGGGCACCAATAAATTATTATGATAATTATATGGAAAAGAAAAATGTTTAGGATCATGGCTTTCTTAAAGGGCGAGTGAGAGGTCATCTCGCCTAGTGAGACGACTGGACGATACAATTATTTAAGAAAAAAGTAAGTAAGTAAAGTAATGCCTATTTTTTCAGGCGGGCTTAACTTCCAACTACCAAATTGGTGTCGTGGACGGGGGGAAAGCACCTACTTTACTGTTAACATTTTTCATACCAATTTAAAATTTAACAGATATACGCGGGACTCGAACTGCGGTCCTCCCACTTACAAGTCCATGCTCATAACCACTACACCAACACCCGCCCCTTATACAATTATTTTAATGGAAACAATTTTCAGTAATCTAGTATTGATATCTCGTCTAGTAATCTATTAAATGAAATTTAAGAAATCTCTGTGAGGGGTAACAGGGCGCCCTGCGTTACGATGTAGTCTGCACTTGTGAGTGTTGGGGAAACCCACTATATTTATTTATCATTTCTAGTTTTAGTAAAAATCCCTTACTAGACGTTTAATAAAAACCCCATATTTGGAGAAAATTTATCAACTAAAACTGTAATAAATTGTAATAGGATCCTAAGAGAGAGATCCATAACAAAGAAAGAGACAAAAATGACAGGACCACTATCTCGGACTAGAGTGGGAGAAACAGCTTAAATACAGCGACCGGAGATATACGATATATAGCAGTGTTCACTCGGCAGTCACAACGTGTCATCTACCTTAACCTTTACCACTCTACCATTTTAGTGTAAAGTCCAGGCAGTCAGTGTCACATTTTTCATTATACAGTGTTCAGCCATATCTAGTTTATTAATCTAAACCAAACCATTTTCTCTCCTTCATCATACACATTATATAAGTGCAGTAGGAGAAAGTCATGTGAGTGTTTCACACCAGACTTTTTTTTTTTAAGTAACAGTCTCATTTTTTCAGCCGAAGACTGTTTAGCAGAATGACAAATTTATGAAAACAAAGCAAAGAAGCACAAATAATTAAGAGGACTTAATTAAGTAGCAATTTTTTTTATCGAAAAAGTTAGTAAGTTGATGGTCTGGGCTATTACCAGATGGGGGGGAGGAATACCCACCCTAGAACCTTCCAGGATTTTGGGATTCCTTAGGGAGCTTAACCTGGAGAGAGTGCTGTAGATGAGCTAGCTCATCCTTGGCACCAGAGGGGGATAATAGTAAAAAATAATGGTCGCAGTACCAAACCCTCAAAAAAAAAAAGAAAAAAGTAATTTGATTTCACTGTGGTTATTGAAAAATTTGCTTCGGAACTCAGAACCGAGAAAAGACACTTCGAAATATAATTTTGATTTACTTATTGTTCCATAACAAAAAAACAAAAAACTCTTGTACTATGTTTAAGCTGTATGGCGACTCCTCTTCATTCTCACCCTGACTGATCTTACCTCAGCAGTTGGAGGAGGACACGACAGAGATCTTGGCCTGGGAGGACACTGATACAGATGACAGAAACTAGTATAATATCCAGTCGAACGTAGAGGCAAGAATCCTGGGAAGTGGGCCAAATAGAAAGAGAAGTATCACTTAAGGAAGAAAATGTTAAAGGAATGTTAAAGAGTGGGTCAAGTTTGGAGAGAATTGGTCAAGTGCCAAGATAGTAAATAACAGAGAGAAATTGCAGGTATTTGGTAAAATCTCAATCTTTTCGGGTAAACTAAGTTCATGTATAAGAAGTAGAAAAATTTTGGTCAACTCAATTAAGGCTTGCCTTCAGACTAGGCCAGTTTTTGTGGCGCCTAGTGGTCGTAATAATCTGAATAGAGATATCCAGAAGTGTTCCCTTGCAGCTGCAGAAATTTGTATGGCAATCTTTCTATAAACGGATCATAAATAATTGTCTAAGGAATCCGTGCTACCAGAATTTGATTATATTGAATGTCTCCATGCAGTGCTTCTATTAATCCCTAAACAAAACTTGAAATGGGAGTTTAGAATTAAGGATTATGATACAAGATCTACCAGAATCCTCTTAAAATTAAATTTTTAGGTTTTATGGACTGTGAGCATTCTACTATGTTAAAAGAAAATCTGGTGTGAAATACTCACAGTACTTTCTCTTAACAATACAATCATTGTAACACGACTTCTTTTTTTTTAATACCAACCCACAACCAACTCACATAATATTTGATAATTAACATCACAAATTCCACAGAACTGCCTAATATTAATTTTTATGAAAAAAAAAAAGTAACAACAAAAAAGTGATAGAATTATATCTGTGCAGTTACTATCCAAGTTTGAAGCAAATCATTATATTATTATTTATTTATTTGTCTGTGGGGAGGGAATCCCTACGCTATCCAAAGCCTCACTGGGCCCATATAGCCACCCCCAAGGAAAACAACAACAACAACACCGGGTCTATAACAAAAATCCAGACCCGGATCTAATCCATCTAAGATTCACCGCAGTCCGAATAAATCGGACAATA
Organism: Triatoma infestans; assembly: GCA_011037195.1. Lineage (NCBI taxonomy): Eukaryota > Metazoa > Arthropoda > Insecta > Hemiptera > Reduviidae > Triatoma > Triatoma infestans. Next base: position 112,709 of record JAAEAF010000066.1, read on the forward strand.
ACCTTAAGCGGAAATAGCCTAAGCTCTTCCACAGACATCCTATTCCGACCAAAGGTCCTGAACCTAATTTCCTCACAACCCAAGCAATCAGTCATAAGATGGATGGGTGTTTCCTCCGGTGTCTCACAGACTCTACAAAATGGATCCGGCATGAGCCCCATTATGTAGAGATGTCTCCTTAAACACAATGTTCAGTAAGAGATCCAACCAGATGCCTGAGAGCGCTTCGTGAAAAACACAGCAACGTCTCACTAATGGCCTTGTCCGGACCCCCGATGAGCATTTTGGACTGCCGAAAACCAACTGAGCTCATCCATAAGGATGAATGCTGTGAAGCCTGTCTGGAAGCACAGACATGTGCCAGAAGACACGCCAACAGCAGGCTCGGGACCAATGAAAGGAAGAGAGGCGCCTAATTTGGCAAACCTATCCACTCCTCATTCCCAAAAATTCCCATGTGACCTGGCACCCAGACTAGAAGCACATCCTTCAGAGAAGAAAGCTCTTCCAGTCTTTTAGAACATTCTAACACCAACCTGGAAGTGAAGACACATGAACTCGGCGCTTTCAGAGCAGCCTGGCTGTCCGAGCAGATACAAACACCTTTTAAGTTAGTGTTACGTACCCTCTCATCCAAAACACAACAAAGAATAGCATAAACCTCAGTCTGGAAGATCGTGGTCCATTCACCAAGAGATACTGCCAAATGATCTCCGGTCTCAAAATAGACCGCAGCTCCAGACCTACCATCCATTCTGGAACCGTCCGTGTAATACCGGAAGTAATTATCAGGTATTATGCCAGACGGACCCAATCTTGACCATTCTTCCCTAGAGGGTAATCTGACACTGTAAGAATGCTCGAAAACAAATGTCTTCAACATTCTATCAGAGGGAAAACCTGTAAAGGAACCTTCAAAAGCATCGCGCGATGGATGGTAGAATGACCATATCGCTTACCTTGCCAAAAACCTGCCTGTTTAATTCTACAACAGGCTTTCATTGCCATAGTTTTCACCTCTACAAAGAGTGGTGGGATTCCCAATAAAGTCTCCATTGCAGCTGTAGGCGTGGTCCGCATCGCACCGGTTACGCCAGACAAGCCAAGCGTTGAATATCTCAAGCAGCAGTCTAACGGGTCTTATCTCAATGCGACGCCACCACACCACAGCCGCATACAACAACCTAGGTTTAATAACCATACCATAAATCCAAAACATCATCTTGGGAGTAATCCCCCAATTTTTACCTACGATTCTTCGACATTGCCAAAAGGAAATAATTGCCTTTTGATGCTGTGCGTTAACATGTTCCGACCAATTTAATTTACTGTCAAGAACCACCCCAAGAAACTTCACCGATTTGCAAATCTGAACAGAAGTTCCTAATAACCTAGGAGATTTTAATCCTACGATCAGTGCACTACTGAACATAGATCGCTAGTCAAGCAAATCATTATAGTCATTTTTGATCGAAAACTAACTCGTAACAAACAATTCTGTAAAGTCATACTTCCGGTTAACAGATATTTTTCAAATTTGGATATCTAGCAATACTTATAATGCCTATTAATATTATGTAGGCGTCAATACCGAACATTGTACTGAAATGGTTCGCTACTGTTCCCCCAAAACAAAAAACAAAACAAAAAAAATCTGAAAAATATTTCAAACAAAAGTGGTAGGTGTTTATTTGTGTAGATAGTATACGAAGTTTAAGAAAAATCGTTTGAGCCGTTATCGAGAAAATCGCAAAAACTGAAGAAAACTGAAGTCGCAATTCTGGTTCGATAGATTCACTGCACAATACTTTCGTGTCAGATACGGTCGATACCAAGTTCGAACTCAAGTGTCGATATCAAGTTTGAGTTTTCTGTGGTTTTTCCCTTTTGAGATATTTTGTTCACACACATACTCTCATTTGCTAAAATTTGTTTCCCTATTCAGGAAATCTTAAAACACGTATTTCCGGTGAAAACTGAATTTCGAAAATCTAACACGATCGCAATATTTCCTCTTACTGGTGTAAGAGAAAGTAAAAATTGTTTTGATTTTTTTTTGCGAAAATCGCATTAACTGTGAAAAAAAACACCAAAAAACTCATTAGTAAAATCGCACTTCCGATTGACGGATATTGATGGAAATCTTGATGCCAGGTCTCCAAGTGGAATATCAAGTTTGAGCTTCTAGAGACTTTTATGCCTCCCCCCCTCTCAAACATACACACACCCCTACCATCATACCATACTCCTAAAGAAACCAATCACTGAAATTTTTTTCACATAGAATTCAATATAAATATATTATTTTATTTTGGACATTGTTGTTTCCTTAACAAATCGAACCACGCACTCTAGATAACTTTATTTTTATTTCTAGCTTAGTAAGAGAAAAGTTTTATCTATATAATAATCGAATTAAGACTTAAATCGTATTTGACCATTAAAAGATACCAGTTTTTTTTTTTTTTATATATATTTTAGCACAAAACCCATTAATTAAAATTTAACTTTACCGAGTTGATAAGGTTTTCTAAATGTAGCACTATTAGTGCACTGGAGTTTTTTTTTATATCCTCTTTAATCCGATATTTAAGGGATTTTTTACTTAAAGAATAGACCGTTAGTTATACATCTCATTTCCGGTTAAAGAAAGATAAAAACCGAATTTTCACCGCAAATAGGTGTATTATTTTCTTTCTGTTTCTTAAACTTTATTTTATTTTCGTTTAACTTTCTCTTACAGTTATAAGTGGGCTTATTTCGAAAATGAATTTTCACAGAAAATACATATTTTCAAGATCTTCTGAATTTCAAAAAATGAAAAACTGCACCGTCTTACTTCTTTTTTTCAGGATTTAACTTCAAATTTATGGTCGCAAGTTCTTCCTGAATTGCTTTCTTACTGGAGGTTTCCAGCAGCTGTTTCCAAAAAGGCGCTAAAAATAAACGGGGAAAGCTAAGAAGGTTGTGTTGAAGTGAACTTGTGTGGATTGCTAAGACTTACACATTTTGCACAAACTGCACAGAATAGCAGGGGCTTAAGAAGCTACTCGTTGAATTCCTTTTTTTTTATTTGTTGAAAAAATCGGATGATGTAATTGAATCAATCACCATGAAGTTCATCATTGTAGTAGATGTTTTTGAGGATTGGTCAGAAGAGAAATATTTAGATTGAGTAAAGTTAGGCTTAATGAACACTGTTTGTATTGTATGCGAATAATAAACACTGCAAGGACTTTATATTGTAATATTTTAGAGTAGGAATATGGTAACGTGAGAATAGAGTGATAGACTGGCTGGTAGAGTGAGGTATGAGTACGAAATACGTTGAACGTTGACGGTTAACGGTGACTTCAATGATCTTCGAGTGAGAATTCGGCCCTTTTTATATAGGCGGCCGGACTAACTCCCCCTATTCTTTTTAATTTCTCTTTCCAGTTCCTAGATGCGCTCTTTAGTTTGCCGAGCTCGAGGTAGAAATGCAGGGAACTTGAAGTGGAGAGTGATTAGCTCACGATTCGATCATTATTCGATCCACTGCACCATACAAACGCTGGACTTAATAATTCCATTAGCCGCTGCATCGAGGCGCCATCTTTGAACCCCCCGTCAACTACGCATTACCTCCTTTGTCACGCCCCTCTAAGATGTACTAGCGACTGGGCTTCAATTTCGACCACGAATCTCTCTCTCCTAGAAACTGCCGCCAGCAGTAGAAGAAACTGAATAAAAAAGGTCGACTATGTGCGGAGCTAATGGATGAATCGCTTAATATCTTTAAAGAGACATGCCAGATCAACTTTAAGTGTTAACAAGTCTCAACATGAATCTCAAATGATTCACTAAGTTAAACCACATTAGCTACATTGCCGTTAAAACAAGCAGGAGTTCTAAATAGCCACGTCAGTCTTCAACGGCTGGCATTAACACTACGGTCACCATTACTACATTCATCATGTATCAACAGCATTCATCCTTCGCTCGGTCACTCTACCCTGTATAAACTCATCTTTCCTTACCCAGTAAATCGTTAAAATGTAAATTGTGGGTTTAGTGTCGGTTCTAGTGTTCTCATTTTACCAACATCCTGTTAATTTTTGCAATTCTAATGATGTACTATATTCTTTGGTAAAGGCTCATATTGGAATTTCCCGAAACCCAGTGTACTCCTTTTATCCAATCATGAACAAGCTTGAATAGTTCATCAGGTTAGCCAACCAACCATTTAGAACAGAAAGGAGCTCTAACTAGCCACTTCATTTTTCCAACTTTGAAAGGTTACAGAATGCTCTATGAATTCCCTCACCTGTAAGGACAGGCTCTCACTGTCCTTACAAATCCCAAAATGGTGACTTAGGAACCAAAGCAGTTTCGTGTTTACTACTATTTGTGCCATACTTACGACAAAAATATCGCGCCGCCTAGCTATATTCCCAATAAATTAGTTTCTAAGAGAGAAAAATAGCTTGTTTTGAAAAGTTTACAATCTTTTTCACAGAAAAGTTAATTCTGATATAACTCCTTACAGTGATTCATACCGCCTTTTTTTCCCTTTTATTATGTTTGATTTATTGAAAACAAAATTATAACTTTCACATAAACATTTCTTTCAAGTTTTCTTCCATTGATAAATAACTGTAAGCTGAAAGGAAGAACTCAAAAGAAAAAACAAAATATATATATATATATATATATATATATAAGACCAGTAACTAGAGAGAAAAATGAAATTAACTTCACACTTTTCTGAAAAAGTTAATTTTCTTATTCATAAAAAAAAATGATAAATCCTGGAAACCGAGGAAAATAATGTCAACAAAAAAAAGAAAGGATGAAATGATGAAATATAAAAGAGTAAGATATTGTGAATGGGAATTTTAAAAGAAATGGCATCCTATTGGTTGGAAAAACTTTTATATCACCATGAATGGTGAAAAAAAAAAATTCTTTTTTGTTGATTTATTAATTTTGTTTTAAAATATTTTCCTCTCTGAAATAGAGTCTTTTAATTAGCATTAAAAAGGAATCATTTGATTCAGTTTTTTTTTACTTCCTCTTAATTCCGGTAAGTGGAAGTATTACGGACATCCCAAATTTTTGAAATTATGGTTCCACTAGAAATACACGTTTTGAGGTCAATTGGGTATGAAAAAGTGGGTTTTAGAAAATGGCCTATGTGTCGGCATAACTCAAAAACGGAAAATTCCTGAAAGTTTAAAAAATCGGTTAACCGGAAGTGCGATTTTACTGACCGTTTTTTTTTTTTTTTTTGCAGTTTTCTACGATTTCTCAGTGTTTGTTTGTTTGTTTTTTTAAATCCAAATAACAACGTGTACCATGACGCTGGCTGACTCTGCGACTAGGTTTCTTCTACTTAACACCGACAAGTAGTAAAACGCTATAAGGAGTACCTTCGTGACAGCCTGCTTCTTTTTGTGGTCATCGACCGGTTTTGGGTGTTCGCCCATTTTTTTTTTTTTTAAATAGTTTGATAACATAGACTTGCACAGAGCAAATTTAGTTTGATACACTTGATTAGTTCAGTTTAGTATCAACTAAATTTGCTCTGGGCAAGTCTATATTATCACAGTATTTGACAAAAAATATCCTGATGATGGGCGAACGCCCGAAACCGGTTGATGACCACAAAAAGAAGCAGGCTATCATGGAAAATATCTCTGATGAGGAGTATCTTTATTGGGAAGGCATCTCCTAACAAGTTTTGCATATCCTGTATACTTCTATTATATAAGTTATTGGATAAATAATTTTATTGTCCCTAAACGAGGAAGCATTGCGCTGCTCCTTGTACCTCCATAAACTGGCTTAAAGGGAAAGATGATATGTAAACTAGTGGGGGATCTAGAGTAGTTTATTACTCACCACTCTAATTTCTACATCTTCAACACATTACGACGTAAGAATGTCTCGTGTTAAGACTGTTATCAATACTAATTTAAATTACAATGGATAATGATACAAATTATTGCTCTTAAGAAACTTTACTCTTGTAAAGGGTATCTATTAATTGGGCTTGAAGTGCCGTTCAAGAAGACGATAGAGTTCTGGATCTTAAGAGCTTACCCAATAGATTTCTCGTTCAAATACTTCCAATAATGCTTGAACAATGAAAAAAAAAAAAAGTGCAGGGGTTAGCAACAACAATTTGAGGACTCCACTGTCAAGATGATCCTATAATTTGGGAACCTCCACAGCAGCATTGTAGCCATTGAAGTGTGTTCCAGCATCGCTGGCAATGCTCTGCAAACTTACTTAAATTCGGATATTGGCCGATCAAACTAATCAACTCAAAAACAAAAATGATACAGGTAGTCGTTAAAAAGTGATTTCTTATACTATATACTGGAGAAACATAATGTATGTGTGTGTGTACGTTTGCTATATATACACATATATGAGAAAAGTGTATTAGTGTTTATATATTATATAAATATTGTACGTTAGAGATAATAACCCATGATGGATTGTGGAGATAGAAAAACAAGACACGGACCAACTAGTAGTATTTGCTCACTCCTCATGTTATCATACGTCACTAAGACCGACCCCCCCACCACACTATGCATGACGTCATATCAGTCTCGCCATACTACTCTGCTTACAGTAAAGCACCCAATTCCATCTGATTACTCTTCTTCATCTTACTATCTCTGCATCTTCTTGTGTCCCTCTTCGTCATGAGATTTCCCTTTTCTCTCAGGCATTTTTCCAATCTTTCTCCAAGCTTTCTCATTTCTCAATCAAAACAAAATATACATTACTATATACATATTCACACAAACATATATATGCATTCGTTCATTATATTCAATTTCTCCAAAAAAATAAAAAACAAATTCCGTTAGGTAATAATAAAGGTAAATATTGTTTTTAATTAATTGAATTTTCTTCTTTTTTACCCCATGAGTTATATTTATATTTATTTTCTTTTTTAACGAAAAATGTAACTGAAAATTGTTAACTTTTTTTTCATTTATTTATTTCATTTCTCTCGAACTTCATAAAATTTATTTTTAACAAATTTTTGTATATTCAGAAATAGCATAAATGGATTTATGTTTGTTAATAACTATGTCTAATAAAGCTCAGTTAATCTGGGATGCTGTCACTGTCCTACATAGGATAATCCTGAACACAGAAATTTCAATCAGCTTTATTTGAAAAAGAGGATAATATTATTACAACTTGTTTTGAACATTTTTTTTTACCAATTTAAAAATAGCTATGACTATAATATTGACAATTACAAAGACGTGTATGAGTATTACAAATTTTATCGGAACTTAAACAATTTCTTTTTTAATTACGATGACATTTATTTTATAGGCCTAAAACTTTTTATTTTAGGCTCTAAAAAAATTGAGGCTGGAGGGGATCTGTGCTCTCTCCAGCTCCCGCAGCCTTCTTCAATGGTAAATTCTAGGGTCTTCGACCATTTTGCATTAACGCTTCTTCAGAGAAGTTGCTGGTTGAAACTTTTAAACTATTCTAATAATATTGATCTAAAACTTAAAGTAACAAACTCCCTCCATAAGGGAAATTTGACAATCCACTGCTGCAGATATCGCAGGCTAATAATAAAACACTTACAACAAACACTTACTTGACACTTCCAGCATTCAAACAATACACTTAGGAACTGAAGAGATAGTTGATGTGCACAACCATCTAGGTTTAGCCAATCCACAGGCGATGTCTAGGTTTCCACCAGCAATTACACATTCTACAATTTACAGTTAACTACATTCTAAGCATGCGCTCTCAGGCGTTGGGTACGGAAATTCAGCGTTCTATTTGCTTAAGGGCAAAATGAGTAAATCCCGTTAATAACGGAACCTTCGTTTGCGAAAGCCAGAACTAAACGGCGGTGAGCTTACCACACGTCCTACAATAAAAATTGCCGCCTGGTAAGCCTTGGCACTTCATGGGCTATTGCGCCAAAGGTTTTAGATTCTATGTAAAAAATATGACCCCTAAAAATACTTCAACAGATTTTCAAGATTGCAGTGGATTTGACTTTCTATCCAAATTTTACGTAATTCTAACGTAGGATATGGAATTTTAATCTGTCATAGCATGTTTTTTTTTTTTTTAAGAATTATTATTAGTGAATTTGGATTTTTACTCTAGTGACACAAACTTTGTAGGTATTACACTGTATTACAGCATGATGAAATCCTAACGATGCTGATAGATTTGAATATCTGGTAGAATTAATATCCATCATTTATTGCAAACCCGGCCACAATTTCGATGAGAGATCTTTCTAATTTCCGCAGCCTTTATCATGTAATAATCTAGGATGTTACGGTTTGAAAATCCTCTTATTTGAGATTTTGTATCAGAAAAAGTTTCAAACTGCTTTAAAAAAAAAAAATTGTGTAAAACATAAAAACCAGGCAGATACTCTGAAGAAGCCTATGATGGAAGCAAGAAGCAGAAAAAAAAAATGAGATTAATGGCAAAAACTGGACAGTTTGCTAACAAAATGGTGAGGAACGGCGAAGGTAAAACACTTGGTGCAAACTGTGTTGTAAAAGACCTCATTGGAATGTGGCAAAACTAGTATAAATAAGAGACCAAAAGTTACACACGGGCAGTCTCATTTAGTTTTACACAGCAGTCTTACACGTTCAACAGACAGTCAATCCATTTCATTAAAGTCTCTAACGCGTCGCATCGTTTTATTTTCAAAAAGTGTTCTACCCTGTCCGTTTATTTATCTAGCCTAGTTTTATATTTAGGTTAGCTGGGTGTTATGTATAAATATCTAATCATTAAATTAGTTGCCTTAATTAATAAATTAAATTAATTAGCTACTCCCTAACATCAACCACTCAACCATTTACACTAAAAAGACTATGGAAACAGCGGGGGGTGAAAATCCCACTTACACCAAACCATAGATGCGGCCTCGATCCGAAGATTCTTCGGGAGTGCTTCTTCTTCATAAGTAAATAATATTAAAAACAAAAGTTTGGCTGAAAATAACACCAAGCTCGAGGAAAAGTTATCAAATTGGCAGATGAAAAATGCTGAGGGTCGTGTAAGAGAGGGTCGGGATGAAATTTTCACACAAAAAGTTTTATCCCTAAAAGAGATAGCGTAAAAAAAAAAAAAAAAGAGATGGTAATCATCCCTCTCTTTGGAGGAGAGAGAGAGAAAAAAAAAAGGATGCTACATGTCAACATGTCACCGTTTCCCCCTTTTCAAACAGGACCGAACTATCTTCTCCATTATTTTATACGTTGTCTCTTGACATCCCCTAAAAAATCAATAACAGATAATCTCCAAAATAATGAACTCTTAATTAATTGTTATTAAAAGGACATTTAATCTTTTACCTATATTAAGAATATCATGTAAAATTAACTATTCCAGACTCCAATGTTACTTTCTTTCTCTTATTGATATAAGAACGATCTACTGTCAACAATATTGCGATCGTATTAAATTTTCGAAGTTAAATTTACTATGGATATTCTGTAACATCCGGAATAAGAGAGGACGAAAAAAAACTTTAATATTGCTTTTAGACGTAATCGGACGTGTGCAACTTTTACAGCTAGCTTACTTGAGGAATTTGTGTAATGTTTTGGCGCTCTCTTGCGGATTAAGTGTAAACACATTCTGTTTCTAGCCCCACCAAAAATACTAATCTGCTCATGTTCCCCCACCACCTCTATATTTATGTTAGGGCAAGTGAATTAAATATTTCCAATTTCAGTGAAAATTTTACAATCATACCAAAGAAATCTTAAGTCAATAAAGGATTAAATGTTAACAAAGTGTAACAAACTAAATATGATTTTTTTATTTTTCTTTGTGACTTTTTCTTCTTAACGAAGGGCAATTCTTGCCTTTAATCAAAAAATCTAAAAGTTTTTCTTTATACTAAAAGATAAGAACATTTTCACACACTTAAAGTAGAAAATTTTCTCAATTTACAAATTCCACAAGTTAGTATATTCAAAGGAGAATAATAAAGTTGAACTTACTTTAATTTTGTGTTCAGTTAAAACTTGTATACCTCTTTGATGATAAAATAATGAAGTTAGAAATTAAGTTTTCAAGATGGAATCGTACATTTTACCGCCATATACAGTAATAAAATGGTAAAACATATTACCATGAAGGTAGAATTTGATGAAATATTGTTCAAATCAATAGTAATATTGATGAATTACTTACTGGATCATTGTCGAAAAAGACAAGAATGATTGCTGCTACGGCAACTATATTATATTTTTGATGATATAGAAAGCCACGCTTGTATGAGCTTTTAAAACTCGAAAATTCATTCAAGGAAATCAGCACTTCGCAAGTGAGCAACTCTTCATCAAAACCATCTTCGCACAATAACAATAAAACACGCAATAAACAATATACAACTCAACTGAACCAAATAGTATTTAAGTTTAAAAACCAAATAGATTTTAGTTTTAGTTTAGTTAAATCTGCTAGTTTTTAAGTCTGTATATACGAATCATAACTGCCTTTAAGATGTATATATGTGAATAATGTATGCCAGTCGAGAAAATAAAATGTTAATGCGGAATGAAGCTTGGTTAACACACTTATAATTTTTTCAATGATACATTTCTAAAAAGTCTGTAATTAAGCTAGTTTAGACTTGCTATGTTTAGGCATGTAAAGAACTATATTTACGTATACATGCGTGCGTGAATGGCGTGTGTGTAAAATGTTAATGCGGAATGAAGCTTGGTTAACACACTTATATAATAATTTTTTCAACGATATATTTATAAAAGTCTGCAATTAAGCTAGATTAGACTTGTTATATTTAGGCATGTAAAGGATCCATATTTAGGTATACGTGCGTGCGGGGATGGCGTGTGTGGTGAAGGGTGAAATGCGAAATATATTAGTGATGTCAAACAACCTACTCATATAGATTGTTTATTTGTTGATTCTGTTTTTATTATTTTGTTTAACAAAATTATTATGTATTTATCTATACTATCTTACGATCATTCAACTTGTAACTAGTCATTTCTTGTCAGTGACTATATCTCAGCAGCCCACGGCTCACATAGTTGTTATAACAAATAAATACTAATAGTAAGATAGTATGGATAATTAATTAATTGTACAGCGAATTTCCCTCAATATAACGAAGTTTAAGATATAGGCCCCTCACGTGTTGGATGTTTCCATGTTTAGAGAAAAATGTGCCCTTTAAAGACGCAAACATGTGTTTTTTCCCCACTCAAGTACCTTACTCTCCCTCTCTTGACCTAGTTAGGCATTTAACAAAAAACATTTAAAGACCAGCGAGTGTATAAACTGAATTTGCTCTGTGCAAGTCTGTGTTATCACACTGTTCAACAAAACGCATCCTGATGATGGGGGAACGCCCAAAACCGGTCGATGACCACAAAAAAAAACAAGCTATCACGGAAAATATCACTGAAAAAATCAGCTTTCATTTTCTATATTTTCTCGCATTAATCATAACCATTAATTACCTGTTTAGTTAGAAATTTCTTCAAATGAACAATAATTGTGATCAATACGAACAATTTTCATATTCATTTGGTTCATCCATTATCGTTTTAAAAAAATTCATTTTATGAAACAATCTCATATTTTTCTCTTACAGCAATTCACCAAGCCCTTAATGATAAATTTGTCTTCAAACTTGGAATTTTTACTATTCTAACGTTTCTCGCTCTGAACTAGCTACTGCAATTAGTTTCTAAGTGGATTCGTTTAGATAAAACACTCTTATCTTCAATTAGAAAAACACTAATTTATTGTTTAACACAATGAAATACAAATACAACACTTAATAATAATTAATATACAGCTTAAACCAACAAAGGTCCACTTTGTTCACTTTTTATTTACTATTCACAAATGCACACTCAGTTTGTAATAAGACTCTCTTTAGATTCTCTCTACTCGAGGTGTTGTTCCACTATATTTATACCGGTGGAGAAGGGTCTGGAAGGTTCTCGAATATTGTAGAAACAGCTAGAGCGCCCCGCTAGCGCTTTCCAGCAGCCACTAGGAGAACTTGAGGTACCTGCTTTCTCTCCTAGATGTCACCAGTGGCTCCGTTACACTATAATTATGTCTGGTTACCAAAATCCAGGTAATTAAACTGAACTATACTGAAGTGGCATTTTATAGCAAAAAGTAATAACACAACTCTCACTCTCTCTCTCTCTCCCCCCGCACAACAAAAAGTTAAAAACCATTTTCTTGGAAGAATATTCCTAACATATATTTTCAGTCAGTATATAGATAGTTTAAAGAAAATCGGTGGAAAATATTTTGGAGAACTTAGCAAAAAAAAAATGAAAAAAAAAAAAATCAATGAACAAAATCACGTCACAACCGGATTAATGATTGCCCCTCTAAAATAATGAATTTTTTGGGGGAAAAAATATTTAGATATAAAAGTGGACACGTTTTTTATCTGTACAATGAGCAATCCAAGTAAAAAAAAAAATGGTTGGCGTTTTCGTGAAAAATCCAAAACACTCAAAAACCTGTCATTCTGTAAAGTCGCACTTCCGGTTAACCGATATTCTTCAAATTTGGAATTCTATTAATACTTCTAATGAATATTAATATTATGTGATTGATAAAAACCATACATGTTATTGAAGCGCGGTACATTAGTGGAAAACATATAACGCAACTGTTCCCCCCTCCCTCATAACCACTTCCCACCAAAAAAAATCAATTTTCCAAGGAAAATGTTAAAAAATAAAAGTGATAGATTAAGTGATGTTTGTAGATAGATAGTATAGGAAGTTTAAAGAAAATCGTTGGAGCAATTTTTTTTATATAAAAATCGAGAAAGAAAGACTGGGGGGGGGGAATTCAGTAAAGTCGCACTTCCGGTTAATGGATTTTGTCCAAAACTTTCGTGTCAGAGGCGGTGGTGGTAGTAATAAACGGTCTAAAATTGCAGCGGTTTGGTATTTTCGTTTTACTCAAAACACACACAAAACTATTCCATTAACATAAAAAAAACAACTTATTTTTCGTATTCAGAGGATTTCAAAACATGTACTTCCGGTGAAAAAACTCAATTTTCAAAGTTTGTCACGATTACAATACTTCCTCTTACTAGCAGTATGAGAAAGTAAAAAAAGGAATGTATACATACTTATAACATTTGTAGGTAAGTAAAAAGTATGTATGTAGTAGGTAGGTACATATATTTGGTTAAGTATATTTATTTAAGTCGACGTTGAGATGGAATTTTGTATTTACATAGCAACGTATGCAGTCTCATGTGCGACAAGAGAACAAAATCTCTTACAAAAATCATAAAACTGTTTTTTTTAAAAAAATGTGTAAGGAAAATATCATCCCTTTACCATCTTACAAATTTTCTACTATACAAACATAAGTAGGTTAAAAAAAAGAGAATAATACCATGGTATTTAGTAAGTATATGGTATCACAGATTTACTCAACGCATACTACTATGTTATAAAATATAACTTGTAGAAAATACCTTTCAACTAACATCATTACAAACTGATTTTTTATTGTAATGTTATTCATTTATGAGAGATTTATGGAGAACATTGTATAACATCATAGTGTCTAGTAAATAAATTGAACAAAAAAAAATGCTGATGTGAAACACTCACATGACTATCGCTTATTAGAGTTGTTGGGGATACATACCTAACCAAGCTGATAGTACTGTTGTTGAATAACTAATTATTGTAGTCAGATTACAACACCCACAACACTCATAGTCTACTCACAGGATTACTCTCTAGTTTGGGCCAGACTAGAGTGGAAGAAACTGTTTAAATACACTTGTGTCAGCCATACGAGGGAGTCTACCGACAGTCTTGCAGCAGAGTTAATACAGCAGTCACAACGCGTCATCAACCTTTCTCTTTACCTCTCACTACCATTTTATATATTTTAGTGTAAAGTCCAGGCAGTTTGTGGTACTTTTCTATTATACAGTGTTCAGCTTTACTTCTAGTTTATTTATCTATACAACCCAACTTCTCTCCTTTTCAAATCTATTATATATTTTTTTGCTTTGTTTAAAGCAAAAAAAAAAAAATTGTAGTGAGAGGTGAAATGTTATGGTGTGATGTGTATTTGTGGTAAGTAGCACGAGCGGTTTCGTATTAGGGCTTGTAAGTATGTTTGAGGAAAATATAGAAGTATAAGAATAATTAAGAACACACTGGTAGATTAAATTAAATATATTCTCTAAGAGAAATAAGTTACTTTAGATTATCACAACAACAAGCTTATAAAATTAACTGGAATAAACTGTAATGTTATAACACAACTCAGAAGCGTCCCCCTTGAATTCTAGGACAAGTCTGTCTTTAAAACAATCTCTTCTCTTTGTTCCTTCAATTCCTCCCCTGTGAGAAGAAGGGGTAGTACAATGCCATAATTGTTCTTAAATTTTTCCAGTAACTGTTTCCATATACCTGGCTTGTCCTTTTGCAAGGGAATGTCACATATCTAGATATTTTTGATTTATTTATGAATTAATATATTTCTAAGTTTCTTGCATCCATCACAGAGGTAAAGAGAAAGGTTGATGACGCGTTGTGACTGCTGTATGAAGTATGCTGCAAGACTGTCTATAGACTCCCTCGAATGGCTGACATAGCTGTATTTAAACAATTTCTCCCACTCTAGTCTGGCCTAAACTAGAGAGTCTCCTCTCTCTCCAGGAGAATCTCCTGTCTCTCACTCTGCTTTGGATCCCTCTCTGCGGATCCTATTACACACATAATATAACGTTGGAAATTTCGACGTCACACATTTCTTTAAACCCCCTTTTTTTCCGGAAAAATATTTCAAATAAAAGTGATAGGTTTTATATCTGTGCAGTTTAAAGAAAATCATTGTGGCTGTTTTCGAAAAAAATAATCTCAAAAACCGATTCATTTAAGTTGAACTGTCGGTGAACCAATTTTCTTCAATTATTGTTGAATATATGGTTTGGATCCGTATCAATGCTGGTTAACATTTTATGGCTCATTTTGTTGATACTGACTGGGTTCGGATATTCATCCATCGTCAGCTATCCAATTTGTATAGAGAGTTGACTTCAGCTTTATGGCTTGTGGTTATAAATAGTATGTGTGCAGAGTGTAATTAAAAAAAACAAAACAAAACAGGAATGAGTATAAATTATAATTAAATATTAGTGTATGATATAAATAGCATTGTTTTGAAATTATTTTTATTAATAACT
The DNA here is from genome assembly GCA_011037195.1 of Triatoma infestans. Lineage (NCBI taxonomy): Eukaryota > Metazoa > Arthropoda > Insecta > Hemiptera > Reduviidae > Triatoma > Triatoma infestans. Next base: position 127,959 of record JAAEAF010000066.1, read on the forward strand.
TTAAATAAATAGGAAGTAATTAAATAAAAAAATCTAGTGTGAAATCCACACACAACTTTCTCTTACTCCAGTTCTCAAAATTATAATTGACAAATTTTATAGTGTGTGTAACAAATTTAATGAAATTTGTCGAAAACCTGAAAAAGCGCACTTCGGGTTTACTGATTTTCTTGAAACTCGGAATTTTGGTGATCTATTTATTTCTAATTAATTTTGTTTGGATGATAAAATTGTATAATCAACTATGATAGCACTTCAGAGAAAAACATAACCCAACCCGTTTCCTAAAAGTGCCCTTAAATGTATTTTCCCAGAGAAATATTTTAAATAAAAGTTGTACATCATTGTATGTTTAGTTTATATATGAAGTTTCAAGAAAACAGTCGTAGCTATTTTTGTGAAAATTGCGAAAAAGTGAAAAAATCATTTAGTAAAGTGGTAAAGTAAACGACATCCGGTTATCCTATTTTTTTAAAACTCGGAATTTCAACAACTTATTCAATTCTAATTAACATTATTTAGATGACAGAATTGTTGTTGATAAAAGTTGTAGGTGTAGTTGACATAAGAAGTTTGAAGAAAATCGTCGGAGCCATTTTTGAGAAAAACGCAAAAAAGTAAAAAAAACAACTTGTAAAGTGGTACTTCCTGTTGAGGAATATTGTCAGATAACGTACTGTCAGATCCCATGGTAATACCTAAACGGAATATCAAGTTTCAACTTTCTGCGGTTTTTCGTTTTTGAGCTATGCTGTTCACATACATACACACACACCCCATTTGCTAAAAACCACTTTTTTGGACTCAGGGGACGTCAAAACCGATATTTCCGGTGAAAACTCGAAATCGAAAATTTGACACGATCACAAGAAAGTAAAAACTTTAATTAATTACTTTTCACCAACACTGAATTTCTAATTATAATTATTTTTACTCAATATTTTTCTTCGTTACTATACACGTGCACATACATACTAATTTAACAATTTATCCTCCATTATACAATCAACCATTATGGTGTGTGACACAAATATAATATTTTTGGAATAAAATTAATAATGAGAACAATGTATGGTTGTATCACAAGTCTTAATAATGTCTATCTTCATTTTAAAAGAAACAAGCTCAAGGATCATATTAAAATTAATGGTATGGAGAACTCCAATTTTTTTTTAAGGCGCATCAACATCTGTGGTGATTAGCGCCTGGAGCCTTCTCAGTGCACTGCCGGCGTCCGGACAGTGTTCTCTCGTTACAGACGACACTGTCTATCACCGAACAGTGAGCTGTAGAGGCTCCTAGGAAGAAAAAATCTAAGGTAGCACTGGACTCGAACCCGGGACCTCCGCGTGGGAGTCCAACGCGCTAACCACTTAACTAATCCCTTCCTTGAACATCCATTTGCCTATAAAATGAATAACTGTTATTTTAAAGTTGATGAATAATTTTATTGTACTTGGGCAACATTTTTGTTTTTTACTTTCTCTAACTACTATAAGAGGAAGTATTGCGTTCATCCAGATTTTCGAAATTGAGTTGTCACCGGAAATACAACGTTTTGAGGTCCCCTGAATCTAAAAAAAGTAGCTTCTAGAAAATGGTTTGTGCGGATATGTGTGAAAAGAATATCTCAAAAACGAAAAGTTGCAGGATACTCAAAGTTGGTATTCCATATTAGACACGAAGATTTCGGACAAAATCCAACAAACGGAAATGCCACTTTACCGAATTGTTTTTGGTCATGTATGTATTTCCGGAGAAAAACTTAATTTTGAAAATTTGATACGTATCATAATAATTCCTCCTAACCAGGATTAAGAGGAAGTAAAAAAAAAAAAAAAAAAACCACTGGTAAGGTAATTCAGTAGTCAACATAATTATCAACTTGAAATATTACGTAATGATGATGATATATTTATTTCTGGTATTTTATCCGTCGTAGCATGCATATTCATTTGGTTCCTGACCGGTTTCAGATTTTCATCCATCATCAGAGCAAATTCACTAAGTTCGTGTAGAGAGTTCACTTCAACGTAATGTTTCTGATAGACTCGCACTTAGTGGTTTGTTGGTTGTATACATGTGGGGAGATTATAATAATATATATTTATTTATATAAAAGTTTGAAATGTCAAAGGGAGGTTAGAAAGAAACGTGCTCACTTATACGAGTTAGCGGCAAGTATTACTGGAAAAAAATAAGACCCGAAAACAGGGGAGAATAAAGTGGTATATCCTCGGTGAATCTTTAAAGCCTTCCTTAAAGAAAAAAGGGGGGTTCTTTTTCTTATTGCAGTGGAAAAAGAGGGATTGTCATAAAATGGCCTTTCTGTGCTAAAGGAAAAATTTTATACACCCAATTTAGTTTAATATATGTGTGCGGAAGTAGTGTGGTTGAATAAGAGAACAACGCACACATCAACAAGTGTGTGTAGAAATGGACAAACATACACGCCGAGACACAATATACGGACAAGCCTTCCCCGTTCATCCTTGATCCTAGCATTTTTTTTTTTTCTTTTCTTGTTGACTGTGTGTTTAGTCAGTTTGAGAAAGAGACTAGCGCTGAAACAGCTGACTGTATATTTGGCCAAAACTCACGAGGCAGAATGGAATAGTATGAGAGAAATATTCATCAAAGCTATCCAACCACATCATAAACCACTTTTTTTCCCCATACTTATAAGCTCGATTTTTTTTATGTATTTATTTTGCAGCTTCTTCTTTCGTTTTGCTGAGCTTTATGCACGACAAGGCAGAAAAAGGAAGTTTAGTATGCTTCAAGACACTCTTTGTCCATCTTTGGTGCGTCAATCTTTCAAAACAGTTCAACTATGAGCAAGATAATGTAATGTGATAGCAAGAAGAAAAATATATAATTTTTAAATTATAAATCTAATAATTATAACTAGTGGTTCCAGCCAGCCGCTATCTTCAGGTCAAGGACTGCGGCAAACAAAAACCCTTTCAAACAAGGTTCAGAACACGGTCAAAGGAACGCCGCTAAAACAGGGTATTCCACCTGGCCGGTATTCCATTCATACAAGGGTCAACGAACACTCAAAAGGCCATCTGGCTACCATCTATTAACAAACAGTCTTTGATAATCACCGATTGGCCACCATCTGTTACCACCCTGGTTACTGACCTAACTCACCCTGGTCACCGGCCTAACTAAGGTCAACATACAGCGAGAGATGTCTTAGTGTGGTAAGTACTTACACACCTGTCAATGTGTGAGTGATGCCAATATAAACGTCGCTCCACTGGAAGAGGGGATCAGTTATACATGAGTATCAAATCAGTATTCAACGTTCAGACATCAGTTCATGTCAGTTCAAGCAGTTAAGTTTCACACATCGCGAGTGCGTCCCTATTCAAGGTTTAAACATATATTTATTATTATTCATAATCATTTACAGTTTTGCATGTTAGTTACTCTTTGAATCACTTTAAATTAATTGTAGTTATTATTTCAAACACTTTAAATTATTGTTAAAATATAGTCTATTTTCGTAAATTCAGAAGTTCGTCTCAATACAATATCTTTATCTTGTGCAGCCACTCTATAGCGGACCAGTGGACCACACGATACGTTGTTACACAGTGGAAATTTAAATTCAATGCTGTGTATTAAATCTTTTTCTAACCATTTCATTAAACATGAAATTTCGTTACGCTTCCCCCCCCCCCTCATTTATTTGTAATTTACATCTGTTTATAAATACAACAGTAAATTTGTGGAAAGATACAAATCACCTGAGTCACTGTTACGCTTTAGGTTTAAAAAAAATCTGTGTGAAACACTTAAACGATGGATGTTCTCTTACTCTAATTAATACGATTTGATTTAAAAAAAACTTCCGGTATTTCGGTTCCTTCAAATTTGGAAATGAAGCAATTCATCTTATGTACAGTAATATGGGGTATGGCTTCTTATTACATGTATATTAGATGCGTGCTTCTCCAGGGGCTCTTCTCGGGTCTAATAAGTCTATTACGGCAGATAGGGCTCGAGAAGGTGCTCTGATGACAGGTGGCTCTAAATTGAACACCTGGGAGCCTCCCCAGACACTACAGTTCGACTAACAGGGCTGGGGAGGGGTCTCCAACTTAAGGAGTGTCACAATAGACCCATGGGGTCGCGGTGGTGCAGATGATAAAGAGCCAATCCCCCCATAGAACCTAATCTAATCTATGTGTGCTTCTTATATACAGTCATTTTTTTTTTTAATTTAAGCCCCGTCAACATCTATAGCCATTGGCGCCCGGAGCCTTCTCAATGCATGGCCGGCCTCCGGACAGTATTCTCTCGTTACAGACAACACTGTCCATCACCGGACAGTGAGCTATAGAGACTCCTAGAAAGAAAAAATCTAAAGGTAGCACAGCTGGACTCGAATCCGGGTCCTCCGCGTGGGAATCCAGTTCGCTAACCACTTACCTATTCCCTTCCCTTCATTAATTTTATAATGTGCTTCTTATGTACATTAATATTATACAGTGGTGGTGTGGCTAATAACTGTAACTTCAACATAATGTTTCTGTTACACTCTCACTTGTTGGTTGGTATATATGCGGTTATGATTATGATAACCTTCCCACATATATATATATATACATATAAAACCAACAAGTGTGAGTGTAACAAAAACATTATGTTGAAGTGAACTCTCTACACGAACTTGGTGAATTTGCTCTGACGATGGATGAAAACCCGAAACCGGTCAGGAACAAAAATCAATATGCATGCTACGACGGATAAAATACCTGATAAAACAACTAGTGTTGCAATGCTCTCCTCCCCCAAAAACACTTTTCAAATGAATTTTCCCAGAAAAATGTTTCAAATAATAGTGTACCCGTATATAGAGTACACATCGTTGGAAATTATTTTCGAGGAAATAGCAAAAAACTGGAAAAAAATCCCTTTCAGTAAAGTAGAACTTCCGGTTGCCCGATTTTGAACAAAAACTTTATTATCTGGGGACGGACCTCTTGATAGCATTTAAACAAAACATCAAGTGTAAACTTACTGCGATTTTTCCGACTTTTTAAATTATGATTACAATACACATGCACAGAGTTATTTTGTAAAAAAAAACAAAACACTTTTTCGGATATAGGGTCCTCAAAACGTGTATTTATCTTCGAAACAGATCGCAATACTTCCTTTTATCAGCACTTAGAGATAATAAAAAAATGTTCATTGTTAATAACTGGCGTCGCTATATCATCTCCCATACGGGGGTAGGGAGAATAACACAAAAATGGACTTTTTTAAAATGACCAACATCAATCATAATTTTAACAACAGCAACAAAAAACAAAAAAAAAACAAAACAATAAAGGATGCACTAAATCCAAAGCTGACATTAAATGAACTTTCCAGTCCTAATAATACTTGCAAAACTGTGGTTCGCAATTAATGGGCGACCTAAATAATTTGCAAAACATTAAATTAACAGCTAATTATGCAAAATGATTACCATAGAGTCATTTGAGATTCATACTATTTCCAAATGTATGGGTTCATTATTTGAAATTTTATCGTCCATTATTAAGTTATATATGGTAATTTTTCTTAATTTTCATTAATTAATCATTTTCAGTGAAAATTCCAATTATATAATTATATATATATATTTTTAATGCTTTTAAATTATTTTCCCATTCCTTTACTAATACGAGCAAGTACGGCGATCGTGATAATTGATCAAAAATTGAATTCTTTTGACTCCGGAAATAGATGTATCTGTCACGAAAAAACTAACACATACTTTTCTTTCGAAAAGATTTTCTAGATTAATTAGTGATTTTTCAAGAGTTTTTTTTTTTTTACAGACTAGAATTTTTCCATAATCTGGTTTCTTTTATTTCCCTGGTATATTCAATATTATACCTTCTTAAATTGTCGTATTTACTTTTTCCCAGTAACTTATACTTCATTGTTTTCACATTAAAATAAAATTAAGTAACTTTATGGAAGAGAAAATTTAAATTCCAATAGAGTATGCTGTACTTTGTTTGATTTATAGTTTTAAGGAATGATTGACTGTTAGATTGAAAAACTGATAGATTCGTAGACTAATAAAATGCGAAATTGTTTAATAGGAAGATTGATAAATTGATAGATTCTTAGAGATGATTCACTGTTAAATGGTTTAGATTTCTAGATTGATGAATTGCTAGATAATAGTTGATAGATTCATGGATGTAGATTGACAGTATGATAGATTGGTAGATTCAGATACATATTTCATTGATGGATTGAATTGTATAGATATATGTAGCTAGTTTAAGAGAACCAATTACCATCAAATTCACGCATAAAAGCTAGGCTCATTAGCTGTATTAGTAGCCGCATCGAGGCGCCACCACTGAGCCTCCAAGCGCACGTCAACTACGCATGACCATTCTATTACGCCACCTACAATATATTGGTAAATAAGCTTCGACTTCGACAAGAATTTTCCCATCTAGAAACTGTCTCGTAGTAGAAAATGAATAAACAAGTCGACCATCTGATTACTTAGTGAACCGATCATAAGATCAACCTCTTACAAGTTAACCATCTGAGCATAATCTTCAAAGGTACACCAAGTCAACCACTATAGTTAATCCGCCATTAGAATAAAAGAAAAGAGTTCTAACTAGCTCACAACAGATGTTGAAGCGACTCACTATCTATCTATCTATCTAAATATCTAAATGGCGCTACAACCCGCGGTGGGTCCTGGCCTCCTCAATGAGCTTCCGCCATTCAGCTTTATTTTGTGCAGGCGTTTTCCGATTCCTGACTCCCAGCAGGGTTCCGGCATCGGCTGCCACACCACCTGCCCATCTCAACCTCGGTCTTTCGGCTCTTCCATTACGATGGAGTACTTCCTCCAAAACCTTCCTCGGGATTTCAGTATCTCCCATCCTTGCCAAGTGACCTGCTCAGCTCAGTCTTCCTAATCTGACGATGCGGACAACATCTGCTTCGGCGAACAGCTCATATAGCTCCCTATTCTTTCTGCTGCACCAGCCCAACTCGTCTCTTACTGGACCAAAGATTTTTCGAAGGATCTTCCTTTCGAAGACAAGTAAGTCCTTCTTATCTTTCTTTGATATTGTGCACGTCTGAGAGGCATAAGTAAGGACTGGGCGGATTAACGTTTTGTAGAGTTGGGATTTCATTTGTCTACTAATGAGCTTGCTTCTTAGATGCTTCAGTAGACCGAAATAACATCTATTGGCTGCTGCAATCCTCCGCCGAATTTCCATAGATGTATCATTGGAAGACGTCACCTGAGATTCCAGGTAGGAAAACTCCATCACCCTTTCAAGTGTACATGAGCCGATGGTGACGGACCGGTCTTGAACTGTCACTCCCCCTCCAGTATCCATATACTTAGTCTTCTCTTCGTTTATGACTAAGCCCATAGATGCCACCGCTGTTTTTAGTTCACTAAGGTCTTCTCAAGATCGCGCCATAATATCCAGGTCGTCAGCATCACCAAGCACCTGAACTGACCTAGAAAATATCGTGCCCGCACTATGAATTATTACTTATTACTTTTTCAAGCGACTCACTAGCTAACGCTATATCCCTTCACATTCAATAAGCTATCAACACATCTCCACTCTTAGCTCGGTCACTCTACCTTCTATTTACTCTGTTCACTACACCATCATCCAACATTCCTACTACCCTGCATGCAGGTAGCAGGGTTGATAAACTGATGGATTGATAGATTGATCAATATTAATTTAATAGCTCTTATGTGCAAAGCGTGTCACAATTATACACGCATTGCTACGGCCTTCCTAGGGAAACCTAGCCACTTCTTAAGGGATTTGGAAATCGTGTATGTATCCTAGCCTAACGAAAACACTTACTATAACATCTCCAAACATACACACACTGCAACAAATAGGGTCTGCAGGGATAGTTGGTTTGTGCACCTACTTGTATAAGGATCTACTTTGGACGACCTACTAAAGCGAACTCTGCTACACACACACACACACACACATATATATATACATTCAAGTTATTCATTATATATTTTTCAGACGATTAAATTCTATGAACAAATACTGACACCTATGGAAGCCATAACAGCTTCAGTATGGATTAGATTAGAATTTGACAAACACATTTACGCAAGGATACTATGGCCCAGAAGACAGCGTTAAGAGCATTCAAGGAAATCAAATATCATTTAAACGCTACAAATTCCGCAGAACAACCTATAAACCGGTTTTTTCCGGAAAAATCTTCTAAATGAAAGCTAGGTATAGAATTTTTATTGTGCAGACTCAGCATTCGAAGTTCACAGAAAATCGTTGCAGACCGTTTTCAAGAAAAATAGGCGGGAAAAAACAACTCAAAAACCCATTCTATAACTTCGCACTTCCGGTTAACCGATTTACTGAAAATAATAAATACTGCCATAATTTATGATGGGTATTTTATTGGTGACAGTGTCATACATTGGCACTGAAGTGACACTTTAGAAGAAAGTATATAATCCTAGGATCCTCCAAGAAATGAATTTTCCCGAGGAAAATGTTTCAAATAAATGTTGTAAATATATATATGGTGAATGAGTGTCGATAGTATACGAAGTTTAAAAAAAAATCTGGTGTAAAACACTCACACAACTTTCTCTTACTCCAGTTTTCAAAATTGTAATTGACAAATTTTAGAGTTTCTGTATCAAATTTAATGAAATTCGTCAAAAACTGAAAAAAATGTTCAGTAAAACCGCACTTCCGGTTAACTAATTTCCTGGAAACGCGGAATTTTAGCCATCTATTTATTTCTAATTTATTTTGTTTGGATAGTAGAACTGTATAATGAACAATGATAACACTTTAGAGAAAAACACAGACTCACCACTCCCACAAAACTGCCCTTAAATGAATTTTACCAGAGAAATGTTTTAAATAAAAGTTGTAGATCTTTTATATGTATAGTTGATGTAGAATGTTTGAAGAAAATCGTCGGAACTATTTTTGAGAAAAGCGCAAGAAAGTAAAAAAATACCAGAAAACTGAAAAATACATCACAAAAAACGCTTTTCCGGTCATCTGATTTTTTTCAAACTCGGAATTTCAACAACATATTTAATTATAATTGATATTATTTAGATGATCAAATTGTATAATAAACTGAAATAGCACTTTAGAAGAAAACCTAACCCCAACCCTCCCCAAAAGTGCCCTTAAATGAATTTTCCCGGAGAAATGTTTCAAATAAAAGTTGTAACCTTTTTGTATGTGTAGTTGATACAAGAACTTCAATGAAAATCGTCTAAGTTATTTTTGAGAAAATTGCAAAAAAGTAAACAAAAAAAACTGGTAAAGTGGTACTTCCGGTTGAGAATTTTGACAGATAACGCACAGTCAAATCGCATGGAGATACCTAAACGGAATATCAAGTTTCAGCTTTCTACGGTTTTTCGTTTTTGAGCTATGCTGTTCACATACATATATACAGACAGACATACACACACACACACACACACACACACACACACACACAGACCATTTGCTAAAAACCACTTTTTTGTATCAGGGACCTCAAAACGGATATTTCCGGTGAAAACTCGATATCGAAAATTTGACACGATTACAATACTTTCTCTTAGTAGCAGTAAGAGAAAGTAAAAATATTTGTAATCGTCCCCGTTTGGAATTATTTAATAAAGTGGCACTTCCGGTTGAAGGATTTTTGACAGAATATCAAATTTGAGCATTTTGCTTTTCGTTTTTGGATTATTTTGTTAAAACCAACAAACACATACACACACACACACACACACACACACACACACACACACACAGATACACACACGCACACGCACACACAGACCATTCACAAAAAACATTCTGTTCCCACTTAAAACATGTGTTTTCCGGTGAAAACTCAATTTTGAATATTTGACACTAAAAAAAAAAATTTAGAAAATAAATCAAAAATAGAAAATTTATTTATAACTATATTATTTCAATAATACGATAGAGGCCAGCATGGAGAAAGAAATGGAAATGTCTGAAGAATGACTGTGGTGGTCGAAGAATTTAAAGATAGATGTGGGAAGGAAAAGAAAAAGTGCAGAGAGTGTGACTAGTAGGATACGTCACAGGAAGTATGGAAGAAAGGAAGACGAGCCAGCACCAGGAACTAACGGCCTTTTATATACAGTACTGAGCCCATTTGTAAGCATTTCAAAATAGGATTTCCCACGTGATTTAGTACAGAGCAACCCTACTGCTCTCTCTCTCTTCTCTAAGACTCTTACATTTTCTCTCTTCATCTCTCTTTTTTCCAACATTCACATATATATATGTACGTATATATTCAGAGTTTTTGATATCACTTGCTCCATCTCTACAGACTGCCATTTCTCCCGCCAAAAATACGTACAATCTTCAAGACAACACTTATATATATATTTTATTCTCTGCACATATTGTATTCTAAATATATACGTATAGAATATATTATATTATTATCTATTTCATCTATTGCTTTATATATTTTGTTAAATATATAATAAGTTAAAATGTATATAAAAGGAAAATATATTTCAATTACTGGCGTTTCTATTTTCCCAAGATTTGTTTCCCCACGTTAGATTAAATCGTCACCAATTAATTAAGTTAAACTATTAACCTGATTTATAGAAATTAAGCCATCTCTATAGATGATGTAGCCACCCAGATGACCGGGATAAAACGTTAAAAGATTTTTTTCAGAGAAAAAAAACAATAAATTGTGGGAAATCAATTCTAGTTTATCGAAGGTTTTTCAAGATTTGCGATCTTTCAGAATTGCCATGATTGTAAATAATCAGACGGAGAATGTACTCATTTAATATGAATTATAAGGGACTGGTCTATAAAAGAACGTCAGTTTCTTTTTTCCTTCACTTTCTGTTATTCATTAAGGAGGCGTTTAGTTTTGTATGTATGTAATACCCATAGACAAAGCTGGTTTAGTATAATACCTTAAATTAATCATTACATATACAGGGTGACCCAAGGTATATGGATAACGACTTTTTCTCGGAAACTAAGATAGCAAGAAAAAAAATAAAAAATACGTGTCCCCATAGTTTTTGTTAGAAATCCAAATTTAATTTGCAAATTTGTTTTCTTGCTTTGAGAAGCAGGATGCAGGCACCAACTTCATTTTTTCAAATGGGGAGGTGTGGTTTTTATTTAAGAAATAGATTCCTCTATTTTTTTTTAGAAAAATTTACTTGAACGGTTTTTTTCTGTGAGCGACATTTGACAAGTTATGAATGAAAACATGATTCCTATAAGAAATTTCAAAATGATATTATAACGGTTTTTTGATTGAATAAGAAGAAAAGTACTATTTTACTATAAATTTTACTCCTCATTAATTACAGATCTTGCTCGAACTGGCCTCCACCATTAGAGATGTATTTCTTTGGTCGTGAGGTACAATTGGCAGGAAAAAGCATGTGTATGCATCTTTAATGGTGGGGGCCAGTTCGAGCAAGATCTGTAATTAATGAGGAGTAAAATTTATAATAAAATAGTACTTTTCTTCTTATTCAATCAAAAAACCGTTATAATATCATTTTGAAAGTTCTTATAAGAATCATGTTTTCATTCATAACTTGTAAAATATCACTCACAGAAAAAAAACCGTTGATGTAAATTTTTCTTACAAAAAATAGGGGAATCTATTTCTTAAATAAAAACCACACCTCCCCATTTGAAAAAATGAAGTTGGTACCTGTATCTTGCTTCTGGAAGCAGCACCAAATCAAAGTTGCAAATTAAATTTGGTTTTCTAACAAAAAACTACGGGGACACTTATTTTTTAGTTTTTTTCTAGCTATCTTAGTTTCCGAGAAAAAGTCGTTATCCATATACCTTGGGAAACCCTGTATACCGCTTTAGCTTTATGTACAGAATTTTTTACTTTCTCTTACTCCTAAGTAAGAGGAAATATTGTAATCGTGTCAAATTTTCGATATCGAGTTTTCACCGGAAATATCCGCTTGGAGGTCCCCTGAGTACAAAAAAGTGGTTTTTAGAAAATGGTCTGTGTGTGCGTCTCTGTGTATGTATGTGAACAGCATAGCTCGAAAACGACAAACCTTAGAAAGTTGAAAGTTGATATTCCGTTTAGGTATCACCATGGGATTTGACAGTACGTTATCTATCAAAATTCCACAACCGGAAGTATCACTTTACTACTTCTTTTTTTTCACTTTTTTGCGATTTTCTCAAAAATGGCTCCGACGATTTTCTTGAAATTTCGAATATAAACTGCACATACAAAGATCCTAAAACTTTTATTTCAAACATTTCTCTGGGAAAATTCATTTAAGGGTACTTTTAGGAGAGGGTGTGGGGGTTATGTTTTTCTCTAAAGTGCTATCATAGTTGATTATACAATTCTATCATCCAAACAAAATTAATTACAAATAAATAGATAGCCAAAATTCCGAGTTTCAAGAAAATTAATAAACCGGAAGCGCGCTTTTAATGAACAGTTTTTTTTCAGTTTTCGATGAATTTAATTAAATTTGCCACACTAACAAATTATAAAATATTATAAAAATTTTGCCTCACCTGTTTCACAGACTTGCAGCAATAGAGGCAAACAAAATGTGCAGAATTCCCCAAAAGAAATTCCGTTTTGCCTCATAAAGCTACCGCCCTCATTACTTAAAACTTTTTCACGGAAAAATTGATTTCCAGGGGTTTCTATGGCAACAGAAACGCTAAGCTTTCCTCTAAAGTACTAGTTAAATACAATGTATGGTTCTACCACTTATATAATATTAGAAGCATTGCTAGAATTTCAAATTTGATGAAAATCGGTTTACCGGAAGTGAGATTTACAAAAAGCTTGTAACAATAATCACCAACATGAAGTAGAATTAAAACTTTATAAATGAAATGGTACAAATAACGTTAACAAAGTCAAGTTAACAAAGTCTTATATTCAAGTGATAATAAAAAGTAAATAAATAAATGAAAGTTTGTACCAAATCCTGCAGATATCTGCGACAACCAAAAACTTAATGTCATTTAAAACTGTAGAGTAACGAGTAACATAACAGTTAACATTATATACAAACAGTATCACAAAACGAAAATTACATAGAAAACTGTAATAACAACATCAGAGAGAGCTGTAAACATTTTATCAAACCAAACTTATAACACTCGTCCATAGGATTAAGAGTCTCTGTCCCTCTATAATCCTATGAGGAAGAACTTCGTTAATACCTTGGTCCTTTGCACTCTACCTACTTTACTAAGATTTATCTAAGCCAGGTATAATTTAGTTTAAGATGAACTTTTAATACCTGTAAATTCCAAAAATAAAATATAAAAGTTTCTGCCAAATATTTTTATTAGCTTTTTTTAACTTATTGGATTGGTACGGCATGTCTGAGTTAATTAATGTACCAAATAAATAAGTTATAATTATCTTAATATTATAATTTTCAATTAATATTAACATATAAAAAGTTCTTTTTTTTATTTATTTTTTATTTTGGTAGAGTCCAAAATTTTTATCTTATAGAAGTCCACAACTATATAGATAGTATATGATGCAAGTGAATATGATGGTAGTGACATAAAAAGGGCGTGAAAGACTTGTGCCTCCCACTGGAGGTACTCCCTATTTATTACAAGAAAATGCTAACATGAAGTTAGGTGGTCACGGGGCCAGTGGCGTTTCAGTCTTCTGGGAGGGTTGTTTGGGATGTAAGGGAAGAGAGTTTTTGGACTAAAGGTTTAGAATGGTTGGAAGTGGGGTCATGGAATTTTTTGTAATGTGCTTTTATTAATTGATGAACAAAAGGGATTTTGAGGTCAGTGTGAAGGATTAGATTGGAAACATAGAACAGGGCATTGGTGATTTGTCTGAGGGTTTTGGATTGAAAAGCTTGAATTGGATTGAGGAGTTATAGGAGTGAGGAATGATGAAATAAGGAGTTGGAATGCTTGGTTAAACCCCAGACCTCGCATCCGTATGTCCAGAGGGGCTCTATAATAGTGTTGTAGATAAGTCATTAGTTTTCAAGGGAAAGTTTAGAGCGTCGGTCAAGTAGTCTCGAGAGAAGTTTTGTAACATCTGTTTAGTTCAAGTCTTTTTAATCGTGTATGCGGATTCCAAGTCAGTCTTTTGTCTAGATAAAGTCCTAAATATTAGACTTTGTCGACTGTCGGTATTATGGTTACATGGAGGAGGATGGGCGGGAGAGTAGCGCGTCGGAAGGTGAAGGATATGCATTTGCTTTTAGTGGAATTCACTTTTATTCTCCACATGATAAGCCAGTCTTGTAGAGAGATGATATGGGATTGTAGGGTACAGGATGCGAAAACAGGATCGGGATTTGGAGTAATAAAGCATGTGTCATCAGCATGCGTCATGTGAAGGATTGTTTGTGTGTGGGAAGGGATATCTGCAGTATAGAAAATTTATGGGAGAGGAGCAAGGGAGAAACACCAGCATGGATTGGAAAGATCCAAGGACCCAGAACGAACCCAGAAGGAACGATCAGACAGGTATTATTTTAGGATCATGTAGTAGGTAGAGGGGGAGGACTCCCTTGAGCTTCCACAGCAGACCTGCATGCCAAACCCGGTCCATCGCCTAAGCGATGTCCAGGAAGTTCTGAAAAAAAAGTTCTAAAATTTTTATTTAAAATATTTTCTAAATAATCAAAAATTCCTTTCATGGGGATTGCAACGTTAGGCTCACTCTTAATAAACTGCCCTATCGAAGTAATACATAATCTTACTCACTATCTATGTATCGGCAAGAGAGAGAGCCAAGCCCGACCGAGAGAAAAACAGACTCTCTCTCTGGTACTCTCTCACTTAAGCAGGCTAGAGTGGGGAGAACCTGTATATAACTCAGTGAGAGATCTAGACATAGATCTATCAATCTATCAGATTCAACCATATATATCACATCGTGTCATAACTCTACTCTAACCCTTTATTCTATAAAATCATTACAAGTCCAGTGCAGTTTGTGTAAGCTTATAGTTATATTATAACAATGTCTTCATATCTCGTCTAATTAATCAATCCTAATTTCTCTCCTCATCAACTCCATTACATCTATAAAGTATTGGAAGCAATTAAATATTTAGGAAACAGAACCCATCGTTAAATACGAATTTCAATTACGATTACAGCAAGAGAAAGCCTTGATTGTGCTTCACATACTCCAAGTTTAGATTTAGTGTGCTGTTCAATACAAATGTAGGGCAGCTCAAAATATCTTAAAAGGCAATTTACTTAGCGAACAATATTCGCCTTAATTCACTATTTTCCAAATATTAAATTTTCAATTAATTTTAAACACCATAATCGATCTTTCCAATTAAATATAGTTATAGGACACTTTCATTTATGATAAGCGGTTCCTATTAATATTTTTAATAATATATAATTCCAATCGATAAACGTAAATTGTGAAAACCACTCTTAGATCAAAATTTAATAGGAACAAATCCGTCCAAACTGAATCACTTCACTTGCATGCGCTGTGTAGGATTCAGATTGTATCAGTTTTACGCAATACCTACCACTGGTATCTGGTGACATCCATTATAATATGAATTTTTACATGAAGAAAATGAATTAACTAAATAAAAAGTGAATGAATAACTAAAAAAAAAAAAGCGTTAAAAAAAAAATCATTTAGATATATTGATAATATTATAACATTAAAGGCCCCTTAAGATTATCAGTAATACTGACAGTATCTGTACTGATGGGATACCAACGGTAATCCCTCACGTTCTCACGTCACTTTGTTGCCTCGACTTGGTGTGGGTCAAGTTTTCAGTGAAAGTAAAAAGATCGTGTTTATAATGAATAATAAAGAAAAAGCTTGTCTTGCAATTTATTTTGGCAAATTTAAAATTTAAAAACAACAAAAAAAGGCGTTGGATGAAAGAATGATTGTTAAAAAGAAATGAATTTGAGATCATTTGAACCTATTAAATTATTTTAAAGGAAGTGACCCTAGCGATTAACACAATTACTTCCGCATGAATAGTGAGACGTTCGACGAATTTCTACAACAACCGAGCTTCTGCTGCGAACCGGGGTCTCACAATCAGATAAAAATTTCAATTCCCATACATCCATGCACTCGGCATACATACGAGGTGTGTAAATTAAGTAATGAGACTGATTTTCTAGTGTTCGATCTGGCAACACTGGAGACGTGGCGCATGCGTGGTAGGGCAAGTAAACATCTGATACACGTCCAGTGCAAATTTAAAAATGCTAGAGTTGTTGCACTGCCCGTAGTGACTTTTTTTGTGAGCAAGGTTTTTACAGTGCGTTTTAAAAATGAGTGACATCAATTACGAGCAACGTTGTGCTATCAGTTTTGCTTCAGACTTGGGCACAGTGCAACGGAAACGTTTGAAAAACTGTACCAGGTCTATGGAGACAATGTTTTGTCGAGAGCACAGGTTTTTAGGTGGTTTAAGTCGTTTGCAGAAGGAAGGGAATCAATTGAAGACGAGCCTCGCAGCGGAAGGCCTTCATCTTCAAGAACCGACGAAAATGTTGGCAGAATCCGCGATCTCGTGCGTTCAGATCGTCGTTTGACAGTCCGAATGATCGGCGAAGAGTTGAATTTGACTCACACAACCGTTCATCAAATTTTGACTAATGAATTGGGGATGAGAAAAATTTGTGCAAAAATGGTTCCGAAAAATTAATGGTATTAATGAGTATTTGGCCAGTAATAACATTCCTGTGGCTCCTCAGCCTCCTTATTCACCCGACTTGAGTCCATGTGACTTTTTTTTTTGTTCCCCAAATTGAAAAATCACCTCAAGGGACGTCATTTTGGAACATTGGAGAATATTCAAACAGCCGTAACCGACCAACTGAAGTCTATTCCAGTATCCGAGTTCCAGCACTGCTATGACGAATGGAAGAATCGTCTTCAGCGTTGTGTGGCTTCCCAAGGTAGTTACTTTGAAGGGGACAATGTTGAATTGTAATTTTATTTGAATAAAAAAAAGATAAAAAATCAGTCTCATTACTTAATTTACACCTCGTACGTCTTCAGCATAAGCACCCGATCTGATGGAACCCTTAATTGTTTTCAATTCGTTCCCGAAATTGCTCCTCATAGTATCATTTTTTTTTTTTTTTTAATCATCAATTGTCCCGTTTTTATATTTGTTTATAAACGTTGCACAACTTTATATATTATAAAGGAAGGAATATACATAAATAAAGGACAAGGAATTTTTTATGGATAAACTTATTATAATGAATAATAGGAGTTATTATACTATTTGTCATTATAGGGCCTTTTTCTATCCCGGTCACTATATGCCTTTAATGAAGAGTTCCACAATTCTGGTAAATCGCGATAAGTATGAATTAATTCTATCATTAGTTCTCTTTCTGCTCGACTTCCTCAATTTCTTCATTATTAAATTCCATTTGGGGAGATGCTTCCGCCATGGCTCTGTGCACTACACTGATAAGATACGGTCAATAAATCCCTCATACTATCAGTATTTCATCAGTATACTGACCATGCCCACAATATTTTTTTTATTTTTTTTAATTTAAGGCGCTTCAACATCTATGGTCATTAGCGCCCGGAGCCTTCTCAATGCACTGCCGGCCTCGGACAGTGTTCTCTCGCTACAGACAACACTGTCCATTACCGAACAGTGAGCTGTAGAGGCTCCTAGGAAGAAAAAATCTAAGGGTAGCACTGGGGACTCGTACCCGGGACCTCCGCGTAGGAGTCCAACGCGCTAACCACTTAGCTAATCCCTTCCCTCGCCCACAATATTGATGGAATGCCAAAAGTACATCCCAAAAATCCCAAAAGTACATCAGTATTACTGACAGTCCATCAGTACCTGCCCTCACACTGACAGTAATACTGACAATATCAACTAATATTAATCTTTACTAATAGTCTGAGGGGGCCTTTAGACAGCAATATTCGCAATATTTTGCAAACGATTTCAAGCATTCGTTTCGAAAACGAGATAATATCGTGGCAGTACCAAGATTAAAAAAAAGGCACACCCATGAATATTACAGGGCGGCGATGTATTATAGGACAATCCCCTGTTAATGTTAGATTAAAATGGTGCAGCACTGCACCTCGAAGTTTTGAATATGAATAAAAATCCCATTCATACTTGGCGAAATAAGTTCGTAATAATAAACAACAAAGAATATAAGCTCGCAATTTCGAATAGTTCATTCAAAATGGAAGCTCTGCAAGAAGATTCCGGTGATTTGTATCGCAGCAGAAATGTTTTGAATGCTGAAATAAAAGTTAAAAGTCGGTCTTAAGAAATGAATAGAAGACAAAATAACAGTCACACTAAAAGTTAATATTCCGCACACATCCTGAAAACGAAAGTGTAGATGGCAGTTTCCTTAATATATAGCAGTTAAGGAAATTTTCATAAAGTTAAAATTAATTAAGAAGAAAACATAGGAAATAATAAAATTATTTTTACCACTCACCTTTCCAACAAATGGCAAACCAGGCTTATATCTGCGTCTCATTTCATGGGAGAAACTTAATTCAACATAATGTTCCTCGGCAATGGGTAATTCAGGTATTATTGGATCTGTGGAACCACGACTTAACGAGACATTCAGTACGGACATAAATGTGGAACCGTCAACATCAACTTCAATATGCCAGAGACCAACTGGAGCTTCCTGGGAAAGGGTTAATTCTAACCCTTTTACTCCTGGAAAAACCCATAAAAAATTATTTTAATGTTTTTTTTGATTATATATTCTTTGACTAGTTTAAAAAGAGGGGAAATTAGAAGAAGAGAGAAGAAATCTATTTCTTCTATAATCAAAGGGGATTATAACGGTATGATGTTTTGTTTATTAATAAAAAAAAAGGATTAAAAATGTCGTGAAGATGTGATGATTAACTTACCATAATCTAAAGGAAGATCTTGCCATATTGCTACTTTAGTTCCTGTTGGATCTCTGACGTAAACACTTCCTGTCAAATCTGTTGACACATGTAGATCATGGTCCAGTGCCAACAGCCAGAATTCAACTGTAAAAAAACAATGATATTTATGAGTTGCAAAGTTTTCTAATCTCGCTTCAAAACATAAAAAAAAAAAGAAGAAAATAATGATAGAACTGCCTACTACTGTTTTCAATAACATTCCAATATTAATCGCTTTAATATGATTGTTATTGTGCAGTTATGCAGTTATGAATTTGTCGTATTATGCAGTTATGATAATGGAAAATGCGAATAAGAAACAAATGCTTGTTTGTAAAGAGCAAATGGATTTGGAAACTATAGAATTGTACGGGATTCCATAAAGACCTACTTTAGCAGACAGTAAACGAGTTATTACAATGAGTTTTATATAAAGAAATACTTTTTCAAAGTGATAGACATTTGTTGTTTTAGAGACAAATTCTAAAGTTTTTTAAATTCTTAAAAGAAAACAATGCAAAATAAAAATTGGCTCAAACTTGGTATTCGGTTTGTATATAAGCAAATGATCTGCCAGGAAGTTATTGGTAAAAATCCCATTGACCGGAAGTTCCACTTAACTGATTCAGATTTTAGTGATTTTCTCGAAAATAGTTTCAACGATTTCCATTAAACTTTGTATACATATTAAACATCTATAGGTCTGTCACTTTTATTTAAAACGTTTTTCTGAGAATACACTGTTTTGTTTTTAAAGGGACTTCGGAGAAGGGATGATGTTAGGCTAAAATGCCTTCCGGATAATACTAATAGGAATTAACAATGCTGCTAAAACTCTGAATTTGAAAAAAAAAAAAATCTGGTGTGAAACACTCACACAACTTTCTCTTACTCCAGTACTCAAATTATAATTGACCAAATTTTATAGTTAGTGTACCAAATTTAATGAAATTCGTCGAAAAGTGAAAACACTGTCCAGTAAAACTGTCCGGTTTACTAATTTCCTTGAAACTCGGAATTTGGGTCATATATTAATTTCTAGTTATTTCAATTTGGATGACAGAATTGTATAATCAACTGTGATAGCATTTTAAAGAAAAACATAACCCCCCTCCCCCAAAAGTCCCCTTAAATGAATTTATCAGGGGAAAAGTTTCAAATAAAAGTTGTAGCTCTTTATATGTATAGTTAACAACGTGGTTTAAAGAAAATCGTTGGAGCCATTTTCGAGAAAATACCAGAAAACTGAAAATTATATTTCAGTAAAAACGCACTTCCGGTTATCTATTTTTTTTCAAACTCGGAATTTCAACAACATATTTAATTCTAATTAACATTATTTAGATGACAGAATTGTCTAATATACTGAAACAGCAGTTAAGATGAAAACCTAACCCCACCCCTCCCCCAGAAGTGCCCTTAAATGAATTTTCCTGGAGAAATGTTTCAAATAAAAGTTGTAGCTCTTTGTATGTGTAGTTGATATAGCAAGTTTAAAGAAAATCTTCGGAGCCATTTTTTATAAAATCGCCAAAAAGGGAAAAAATTATTTAGTAAAGTGGTAAAGTAAACGCTCTTATCGGTCATCTGATTTTTTCAAACTCTGAATTTCAACAATATATTCACACACACACACACACACACACACACACACACACATACAGACCATTCGCTAAAAACCACTTTTTTGGACTCAGGGGACCTCAAAACGGATATTTCCGGTGAAAACTCGATATCGAAATTTGACACGATTACAATACTTCCTTACTAGGAGTAAGAGAAAGTAAAAATCGATTGATTGGAAATGCTGGCACGAAAATCTGGCACAAGAAAAGTTTCTTAAAACTAAGGCAGCCTAAAACTTTTTTTGGGCTGTTACGACTAGGGATTGTATACCGGTTTACCGATTTACCGGTTAACCGGTAAATTGACAGAAAAATGTTCGGTAAGCTTACCGGTAAATGAAAAATCCATTCATTCTTGTTATGTAGAAAATAATGTGTTTATAGATATTTAAAAGGGCTTAAAGGGGAGATTGAAAATTAAAAAAAACAGGTAAATGTAAGCAACAATATACCTAATTATTAATTTTATGTGAGATATTTTTTTGTTTAATTTTAATTTAAACTTTCTTGGGTTTAAGAGCCAACTGTAAATCGTACAGAAAGCGCTAGTTACAGTTAGCATATATGTGATTTGTGCTCTGCAGTTTTTTGAGATTTTTAAAGGTTTTAAATCTTTACAATCAACGTTATTCTTAAAAAGTAAGTAAATATCTCCTTTTTTAATATTTAAAAATAATAATTAATACCAATTTTGAATACACCACATTATGACAGGATATTAATGCAATATTATTGTAAAATAATATTAAAATTTAAACCTTAAATAAATATTTTTACTTCTAACAATCTATTTAAAATAATTAAATACAAATATTTATTACAAGATTCTAATACAAGATTGTGCAAAATATATATTATTCTATCAAATTATTTATGTATTATTCCAAAAAAACATACAAAATATGTATTATTCTAAAAAAAAAAAAATTACCGGTAATTTACCGGTAAACCGGTATTTTAATTTTCATTTACCGAATTACCGGTAACTGAAAAACTCGGTAAATTTACAGTCCCTAGTTACGATCAAAAAAATTCTGAAGTGGGCAAAAAAAATTTTGTTTAGGAAAGCGACAGCATTTGCAGATTCTTGGGGGAAGCGTTGGAGGAGTCTCCAACACATCTCCTTGACGGGTGGGCGAAGCTGGTTATAAAAAAAAAGATTATCAGAAGTTATACACACATCCCGGGAGGACATTGTGGGCGGGAATTTAAATTTAAACCTAACTGTTGTTGTGGTTGATTCCGCAGAGCTGGAAAGCATCAGAGATATTTTCCGTGATAGCTTGCTTCTTATTGTGGTCATAGACCGGTTTCGGGCGTTCGCCCATCATCAGGATGTTTTTCTCATAACATAGACTTGAACAGAGCAAATACAGTTGATATGATGTATAGTATGACTGGATACAGTATGAGTGTATCAACTGTATTTGCTCTGTTCAAGTCTATGTTATTACACTGTTTGAGAAAAACATCCTGATGATGGGCGAACGCCCGAAACCGGTCGATGACCACAAAAATAAGCACGCTATCACGGAAAATATCTCTTAAACCTGATAATTTTACGGAACAATCTTACAAATAAAAAATCTGGTGTGAAACACTCACACAACTTTCTCTTATTCCAGTTCTCAAAATTATAATTGACAAATTTTATAGTTTGTGTACCAAATTAACTCAAATACGACGAAAACTGAAAAAACTGTTCGGTGAAAGCGCACTTCCGGTTAATTAATTTCCTTGAAACACTGAATTCTGGCCATCCATTTATGTCTAATTAATTCTGCTGGGATGAAGAATAGTATAATCAACTATGATAGCACTTTAGAGAAAAACATAACTCCACCCCTCCCCTAAAAGTGCCATTAAATGAATTTTCCTAGAAAAATATTTTAAATAAAAGTTGTAGCTCTTTGCATATGTAGTTGATATACCAAGTTTAAAGAAAATCGTCGGAGCCAGGTTTGAGAAAATCTCGAAAAAGTGGAAAAATCATTTAGTAAAGTGGTAAAGTAAAAGTACTTCCGGTCATCCGATTTTTATCAAACTTGGAATTTCAACAACATATTTAATTCTAATTACAACAACATTATTTAGATGGTAGAATTGTTTAATAAACTGAAATAGCACTTTAGATGAAAACCTAACCCCACCCCTCCCCCACAACTGCCCTTAAATAAATTTTTCCAGAGAAATGTTTCAAATTAAAAGTTGTAGCTCTTTGTATGTGTAGTTGTTATGCCAAGTTTAAAGAAAATCGTTAGAGCCATTTTTGAGAAAATCGCAAAAAAGAAAAAAAAACAACAAGTAAAGTGGTACTTCCGGTTGAGGAATTTTGACAGATGACCCACTGTCAGATGCCATAGTGATACCTAAATGGAATATCAAGTTTCAACTTTCTACGGTTTTTCGATTTTGAGCTATGCTGTTCACATACATACACACACACACACACACACACACACACACACACGACCATTTGCTAAAAATCACTTTTTTGGACTCAGGGGACCTCAAAACGAATATTTCCGGTGAAAACTCGATATCGAAAATTTGACACGATCTCAATACTTCCTCTTACTAGGAGTAAGAGAAAGTAAAGATGATAGTTTCCATTTAGTTTTGAAATGATGGCATTCCAAGTTTAAAGGAAATAGTTATAGTCATTTTCGAGAAAATTTAAAAAAAAAAAAACAAACAAATCTCTGTAGAATGGCACTTCCGATTTTCTTCAAATTTGAAATTCTAACAAAAGCACTTAATGTTATTATTATTATTATTATTGTATATAATTAGAACTATAGAAAAGTGATGCTTTAGAGGAAAGCTTATCTTAACCTTACCTTTCCCCCATAACAGCCCCCAAAAAACAATTTTCCCGGGCAAATATTTAAAAAAAAGTGATAGGCATTTATGTTTGTAGATAATATACGGACTTTAATGAAAATCATTGCAGCCATTTTCGAAAAAAGTCTAGAATTTCAAATTTGAAGAAAATCGGTTGCACCAAAGCTGTACAACTTTACAGAATTGGGTTTTTGAGTTTTCTGGATTTTTTTTCCGAATACGGCAGCAAAGATTTTCTTTAAATACGGAATGTTCACTGTACAGAAAATGTATCACTTTTATTTGTAACAATTTTTCAGAAAAGGAAGTTTTCAGTTTCGGTTACATTTAACCAAGCCTAAGCTTTGTTGGATAAACCATATCCATTTTTACTTTCTCTTACTCCTAGTAAGTGGAAGTATTGTAATCGTGTCAAATTTTCGATATCGAGTTTTTACCAGAACTATCCGTTTTGAGGTCCCCTGAGCCCATAAAAGTGGTTTTTAGCAAATGGTCTGTGTGAGTGTGTGTGTGTATGTATGTGAACAGCATAGCCCAAAAAAAGAAAAACCGTAGAAAGTTGAAACTTGATATTCCGTTTACGGTACGTTATCTGTCCAAATTCCTCAACCGGAAGTACCACTTTACTACTTTTTTTTTACTTTTTGCGATTTTCTCAAAATTGGCTCCGACGGTTTTCTTTAAACTTTATATATCAACTACACATATAAAGAGCTACAACTTTTATTTGAAACATTTCTCCGGAAAAATTCATTTAAGAGCACTTTTGGGGAGGGATGGGGTTAGGTTTTCATCTAAAGTGCTAATTCAGTTTATTAGACAATTCTATCATCTAAATAATGTTAATTAGAATTAAATATGTTGTTGAAATTCAGAGTTTGAAAAAATCAGATGACCGATAAGTGCGTTTACTTCACCACTTTACTAAATAATTTTTTCCCTTTTTGGCGATTTTATAAAAAATGGCTCCAATGATTTCCTTGAAACTTGATATTTAAACTAAACATACAAAGATCTACAACTTTTATTTGAAACATTTCTCTGGGAAAATTCATTTAAGGGCACTTTTAGGGGAGGGGCGGGCTTTTGTTTTTCTCTAAAGTGCTATCGTAGTTGATTATACAATTCTATCATCCAAACAAACTTAATTAGAAATAAATAGATGGCCAAAATTCCGTGTTTCAAGAAAATTAGTAAACCGGAAAAGCGCTTTTACTGAACAGTTTTTTCAGTTTTCGACGAATTTCATTAAATTTAGTACACTAACTATAAAATTTGTCAATTATAATTTTGAAAACTGGAGTAAGAGAAAGTTGTGTGAGTGTTTCACACCAGATTTTTTTTTTTATGGCCAGCCCCAATAACATTATAAACGTTTCAATTTAAAAAAAGAAAGAGTGAATTCAATTATATTAATTGGAATAAGAGAAAGTCGTTCAAGTGAGAAAAATCGATTTTCTTTTTAATGGAAATGAAATAATTTGTTTTTGAAATAAGGAAAAAAATACCATTTACCAAGAGTAAAAATAATAACAATAAAACCCAAGTAAAGAACTACATTCTAAACCAAAGCGTGTGTAAGATTGTGTTTCCCAGTGAAAACATTTGGGTCAGAAAGGAAGTCAATATCCTAGCAAAAAAAAAAAAAATAAGGCAAAGGTCTAACAGTGGTATCTGCATGTCCAATACAAACGAAAATTCAATTTTGTCGAAGGGTCTGCTATCTATTTCTTGAACCCACGAACCCACTAAATGGTTCACCTTCTATTCCCTAAATCCTTTCTATAAACAAACAGACAAATAAAATCACTTCCTGGGGACGGATTTATATAAATATTTTTGCCTTTTCCTATTTTATTTTATAAGTAGATAGTTTGTTTTAATCGAATACAAATTATTTAAATAATAGTAATCCTTCTGTGAGGATGATTTTATTTAAAATAAATATGTTTCAATAAATTATAGATATAAAAAAGTCTGGTGTGAAACACTTTCACACAACTTTCTCTTACTCCTGTTCTCATAATTATAATTGACAAAGGTTATAGTTTGTGTACCAAATTTAATGAAATTTGTCGGAAACTGAAAAAACTGTTCAGTAAAAGCGCACTTCCGGTTTACTAATTTTCTTAAAACTCGAAATTTTGGCCATCTATTTATTTATAATTAATTTTATTTGGATGGTAGAATTGTATAATCAACTATGATAGCACTTTAGAGGAAACCTAACCCTACTCCTCCCCCAAAAGTGACCTTAAATGAATTTTTCTAGGGAAATGTTTTAAATAAAAGTGGTAGATCATTGGATGTGTAGTTGATATACCATGTTTGAAGAGAATTGTAGAAGCCATTTTTGAGAAAATTGCAAAGAAGTGAAGAAAACCATTTAGTAAAATGGTACTTTCGGTTGAGGAATTTTGACAGATAACCTACTACCAGATCCCATGGTGATACCTAAACGGAATATCAAGTTTCAACTTTCTACGGTTTTTCGTTTTTGAGCTATGATGTTCACATAGATACATACATACACACAAGACACACACACAGACCATTTTCTAAAAACCACTTTTTTGGACTCAGGTGACCTCAAAACAGATATATATCCTCTTACTTCCTCAATAGTTCCTCAATACCTCAATACTTCCTCTTACTAGCAATCGAGTTTTGAGAACTTCAGAACATGAAAAATAATCTGATGTAAAATATTCCGATTAATTTTATTCTTACTGTAATTAATAAAATGTAAGTAATAATAAAACAATTCTTTAAAATTATCATGCTTACAAACGTTTATTTGGGCTGGATATAAAAAAAACAAACAAAAAAAAACCAGATGGTTGGCGTTATATATCCTGAGTTAGGGACAGTATGGGCGCCCTATGTCTCTCAAGACTTTGTAGCGTCAACTTAAAGTTAAACGTTACTGAGAGAGACCCACTAAAATCAATTTTTTTTTTGGAAAAATGTTTCAAGTGAAAGTGATTTTCTTTGCTGTGAGAAATTCAAGAAAATTTTTGTATCCTTGAATTTGTGGATGGGTCTGCAATGCTGGATAACATCTGGTACTTTATCCGTCGCAGCATGCATATTCCTTAGAACAAACAACCCAACCAACAAGTGTGAGTGTAATAGAAACATTGGGTTGAAGTGAACTCTCTAAACGAACTTAATAAATTTACTCTGACGATGGATGAAAATCCGAAACCGGACGGGAATAAAAGGAATATGCATGCTACAACGGATAAATACCAGATCTTTGTATCTTATTCTAAGAAACACCCCAAAAAACTGAAAACCTGTGCTTAAAGTAGCACAGTAAACGGGTTTTCTTCAAATTTGGAATTAAAAGCACGGCTTCTAATGTATATTTATATTACATAGTTGGGAGAAAACTATTTATTGTATTGTAGTGGTACTTTAAAGGAAAACTGTTTCCTAAGCAAATAAAAGTTACAGGTATTTATGAAGGTTGAAGAAAATCGGATAGCCGGTAGTGCGCTTTTATAGGACAGGTTTTTGAGTTTTTTCGAATTTTCTTGAAATGAGTTACAACGATTTTCAGTAAACTTAGAATGGTTGCTGCATAGATGAAAACGTATCACTTATTATTGAAACATTTTTCTGAAAAGATTGATTTTAGAGGAGTATTGGGGGGGGGGGGGTCTGTTAGTTAGTTTAAATTTAAATTTGCATTAGGTTTCTTGGTTTTGATATAGAGCGCTCCGCATAAGGCACCCAGAATGCAAGAAATATCCCCATCACCATGTTTATGGTCAGCCCACCTAAACATTGTAACGTTGCAATTTTTAAAGAAAATTTCTTGATTAAATCGAGAAAGAGTGTTTCAGATCAGATTTTTCTTTTCTTCGTTGCTGTGAATCTTGACGTCAAGTAATGATGCCTAGCAAGGACAAAAAATAAAAACAAATCCGACTGGCCTAATAATTCGTTGATTGCGCAATTATGTGGGCGAGCATTATCCTGGTACAAATGTCTTGCACACTACATCCGCTTCTTCAGGAACCCATGTTTCTTTCTTAATAACTCTGTCGAGATCTGACATGAGCATCTACAAATCAATGATACTCTTGTTCCGATCACACATCACTTATAAAAATCGTACGTAAAAAGTTCGCACAACTCATCAACTTACATAGTAATACTTAAGGCCAGTTCGATAGAAAATTTTCTTCACCACCTCAGACACCAATATAAGTATCACAGAACCCTTTTCTCCTGAAGTTCAGATTTCTAGAGTATTTAACATTGTTGACGGAGAAATAGAGATTACCATTTCTAAAAACAAATAGGCGAACACCTGTTTTAAACAAATAACAGGGTGCCAACTTATGATTCTAAAAATGTCGCTACTCTTATATGAATATGCTATGATTTAGTCAATTCTCTATCATTACTATTTGAATGACCATCGTATAAAATATATTAAGAACATAATATTATACTCGGAATATAATCTAAACTATTTACTTTGGAATTGAAAAGCTGAAACTTATATCAATATCATACTCAAAATAATGGAGACTTATAAGACTAGTGCTGTGAAGTTCAACCAAACTTACAATAATACCATCTATTCAGACATTTGAGTTTAAGTTATTCCAACAAGTTGATACATCTCCTTAACAAGTTCAGTATCATGTAACTCATCAAGCCAAAGTATCACTAAATTCCATAGTGCTCTCTCCCTAGTCCACCTGTACCAATCTCGCTTCTCAATAATACCCACTAAACATTGGGAAGACGTGTTTCCGTAGTCAGTGCAAACTCCAGGGTTTTCACTGCTTTTTTACTTCATAAATGGTACATATATTCAGCAGTTTATCTCGTTTTACTTTTACTTCCTCCCAAGTAAGAGGGAGTATTGCGATTGTGTTAAATACTCATAATTAAGTATTCCGGTGAAAAAATACATGTTTTGATGTCCCCTGAATACGAAAAATATGTTTGTAGCAAAAGGTCTGTCCGTCTATATGGGTGAACAAAATGTATCAAAAACGAAAAATCGCACGGGCTCAACGAAAAATCGCAGGGAGCTCAAACTTGTACTCCCTTTGGGCACGAAAATTTTCGGAAGAAATCCATCAACCGGAAGCCTAAAATCACCTCTCCTCCAGAACTTCCGTTAATTGATTTTTTTTCAGAAAAATGTTTGCTCTTTATATGAATGCCTAGCTGATATATTCTAAGTTTAAAGAAAATCGGTATTCAAATCGTCAGGCCTTAAATTATAATGAGGTGTTTGTACGGCAATGGCCAGAGGAGTTTTTACAAGAAAAAGAATTCTTTGTTGCTCTACATTTCGGGTACCATTAGTGCCCTTCTTCAGAAGCCCTTTAGGAGAAGGAGAGGAATGTACGTTGAGAACGTTGAGATTGAAAATCATTTTCAATAAAACCACACCTTACTTTAAAGAAAATTATTTAAGCCATTTTTAAAAATATCACAAAAAAACGGAAAGATCTACACAGATAAGCGATATTTAAGGGCGACAATTTTGACCAAAACCTAATTATTGTGGCCACTGATAGCACCAATGAAAAACCATGTTTTAGCTTCCTCTGATTCTTTTTTTTTGAGTTATGCTGAACTTGTATACAAACAAAAAAACACACACACAAACTAACAATTTTTAAAAACTACTTTTTCCCAAAAATGCATTTCCGGTCAATTACGAAAATATATACATGCTGGTCATATTTCCTCTTTTAGCTTTGAGAGAAAGCAAAAGGGAATCAAAACGAAAAAATCGACCGTAAAGTAAAAAAAAATCACAACTTAATTCAAATCAATATTTCTGATTCTCTTCAGTCGCAAGAATGGAAGAGAGAAATTTATCAGACTGTTGATAAGTTTCCACTTATTTAATTACTTATTAATAGTATATAAATTCTGCAAAGATTTAATTACCACCTTGTAGAAACTCCACTTGAAGTAAAATAGTTTACTACATACTATAAATGAGATTAGAAAATCTACTTTAACAGAGTTGTGGGACAATCACTAGTTAATCCCTAGTTGTCGTGTTTATCCCTTTATTTACATAAACAAACATTGTATCAATAAATTACTGATAAGTATTTGTCAAAAATAAACAATCACTAATAAGGTGGTCAAAAATCAATCAAAATAATTTTATAAAAAAAATAAAAAATAAAATTAAATTGTAATAAATAAATAAAATAAAAAAGAATTGTATGAAACATTAAAAAATCCTGTGCGAAATACCCCACACTACTATCACTTACTGTAATAATTTACTTTGATTATATTTTTTACTTTCTCTTACTCCTAGTAAAAGAGGAAGTATTTTAATCGTGTCATATTTTCGATATCGAGTTTTCACCGGAAATATCCGTTTTGAGGTCCCCAGAGTCAAAAAAGTGGTTTTTTAGCAAATGGTCGGGCTCCCAAATGCTGTTACACTGGTGGAAAGCCTCGGCGATTCCAGTGGAGCAGCGAGCCAACCCTAACGCCCACATCGTGGGGGCCGGGCAACGTGGCACCTCGGTTTCTCCGGTGTCACGGCTAACTAGGACTCTGGCGGGTGAACGATTACCCCCCGTTGGCCTCCTGTTTTATGTCGCCCTTCCTTGAGATCCCTATTCACCCCATCCTGACTCTATATCCGGCTCAATCCTACGGTGTTATGCGATCCGTGCCTATAGGATGGTTGGTCCCGGAGCCTAATCCCGGGGACGTTACGGAGCCTCTGGGATAACAGGCGCCCTCCCAGAGTAAGTAGCCTTACCCGGTCATTGCGGGGCTCTCACCGGGTGGACTTCACCTCCCCAGCTACTCGTGGGAACAACATGGAGCAGCAACCTTCAAATTTTAAACACAGACCTTCGGACGAGCGGGAGGATGCCCCCACGTCCGAGGCCACTACACAGCCTCCCCGGAGAGCCCTAAGGGCGCTATCTCTAGAGGAGGTTGATGTGATGTCCGATATGGACATTCTTGCAGTCCGTCTGTCAGGCGCGTCCAACAGGCGGGTGCAAAGGTTAGTCGGTCAGGGCACTGATTTGGTAGTCGCAAGACGATCCATAATCAGGGAGAACCTTGTCCGGCAACAGGAAGAAAAGGCTCAGGCCGGAAAAAGGCCGCGTTCGGAGGAAAGTACCCCGAAAGCATCGCGGCCGACGAAGAGGGCGAGACCTCGTACTTATGGGGAGGCTTTGTCCTCGGAGAAGGTCGCGATTGCCGCGGCCGATTACCCGGACACGCAGTTGGAGCCGGATAGGCTGAAAGCCATCCAAAAATCCCTGCTGTCCACCATGGCGGCCTCCACGGAGGACCGTCAGGTGCGCTTTCTTAAGTGCACCCATAAAGCAGGGTTTCTCCTGCTTACATGTGCAGACAAGGAGAGTGCGTCCTGGG
Source organism: Triatoma infestans (assembly GCA_011037195.1). Lineage (NCBI taxonomy): Eukaryota > Metazoa > Arthropoda > Insecta > Hemiptera > Reduviidae > Triatoma > Triatoma infestans. The sequence goes on from JAAEAF010000066.1 coordinate 158,819, forward strand.
TGACGGAGGTCGTCCCTACGCTGCGGCCCTGGGAGGGCGCTGCCCTCAGGGTCCTGGTGGGGGACGAGGTCCCGAAGCCAGTGACGTGCTCGGTCTTTGTACCCCATGAGGATGGCGAGCCGGTGACGGCGGAAAGGGTTGTCAGCCTCTTGAGGTTTGGCAACCAGGGCCTCAACCCCGGCTTGTGGACCGTTATGGGGTGTGTTCCGGAGAGCAAGGGACAGCTCTTCACCTTCTCCATGGGAAAGGAGTCCCTGGAAATCCTGAGGAGTCTAGACATGGCTCCATTCTACGGGTTCGGCAGGTTGAGGTTCCGAACCAAGGAGAAACGAGGCGATGAAGAAGGAGCTGGGGCCTCTTCCGCCGAGGCGATCCGCCTGGCGGAAGTTGTTCCCTCCACTTCTAAGCTGGCGCGGGCCCCCGTGTCGGATGTTCCGGCGACAGAGGCTCGCGCACCCAAGCCCTCAGCCGGCCGTAAGGCTGGCGAAGAAAGGGGGGGAAAAACGACACGGGGAAGGGCTTGCCCGTCGCTCTGGGCGAAGCCGGGGTCAGCCCGCTGTTGAGGCCTCAACCCCTCAGCGGTGTCTGGCGCCCGAGCGTGCCGAAGTGCGACGGGGGGACGAGCCTAGCTCGCCTTCCCGACCCCCTACTACATCTTAGGATGGGCTACGGGTCCTGCAAATCAACCTCCATCACGCCAGGGCCGCTTCGGCGGTCTTGTGCAGGAGGTTTGAATCGGAGCGACTACACTTCGCTCTGGTGCAGGAGCCGTGGCTCGTGGCCGAGGAAATCAGAGGCATTCGCCCATTTCAAGGTAAGGTATTATATTGTAAGGGCTCTGGGAAACCCAGAGCCTGTATAGTCCTTAATAATCAGATTGATGGTAACTTGCTGCCGGCACTTTGCTCAGGCGATTTTGTTACAGCAATCATCTCGGCACGGACCGAAGGTGGAATCAGGAGGCTGGTGGCCTGCTCCGCCTACTTTCCCGGTGAGGACCAGTCTTGCCCGCCGGACCTGATGGGAGAGATCGTCGACTTCTGTGAGGCGAAGAATCTCCCGCTCTTCGTGGGATGTGATGCCAACGCACACCACCCAGCATGGGGGAGCAGCAACTGCAACAGCAGAGGTAAGTCCCTTTTGGATTTTATCTTAGTAAAGGGTTACTAATCTCTAATTTAGGTAAGGAACCCACCTTCGTTACGGGGGCCAGGAGAGAGGTGTTGGACTCGACCCTGACTACCCATAGGCTGAGTGATGACATCAGGAACTGGCATGGTATCTTCGGAACCATCTTGCTCCGACCACAGGCACCCCCACCATCGACACCCCCCCGCTGCAGCAGGTAACATTCCGGAACCCTCGGGAAACCGACTGGGAAGGATTTGTGGATTCCCTCAAGTATAGAGTAGCACAGGGAATCTCTGACGGGAGAGGGGTGGAGGGTCTTGAGCGGACGGCAAAGGAGGTGCAGGAGGCGATAGCCACTGCCTTCCAAGAAAACTGTCCGGTAAGGTCAAGACCACAGAGAGGAAAGACGGTCTGGTGGAACAATCACCTCGAGAAACTGAGGGCCGAGGTGAGGAAATTGTTCAACAGGGCCAAAGTTACCCAGAACTGGACCGTCTATCGGAATGCCCTCACGCAGTACAATAAAGAGATTAGAGAAGGCCAAAAGACGTTCGTGGAGGCGGTTTTGCGAGGAGATTGAGGACTCACCCTCGTGCGCCAGAATCCACAGAGCGTTGGCCAAAGACGGTACTGCGAACGAAGTGGGGTTCCTCCGAAAGGGGGATGGGACCTTCACTGTCTCCGAAGAGGGAAGCTTAGAGCTCCTCGCGGAGACGCACTTTCCAGGCTCATCCCGACTTGCAGGCCCAGAGGTGGCGGGGATCCCTGGGGAAAGGCCAATTAGGACTGGACACTTGCAGGCCCAGAGGACTGGAAACTCGCCACTCTCATAACCAGGCCAAGCAAAGTCAGGTGGGCCATCAATAAATCCCTACCTTTCAAATCTCCTGGGACAGATGGGATTTACCCGGCCCTTCTGCAAAAAGGAGTAGATATTTTATTACCATACCTGTGTAGAATCTTTAAGGCATGCATAGCCCGAAGGTATACACCGGTACCGTGGCGTGAGGTCAAGGTGATCTACCTCCCCAAGGTGGGTAGAGTGTCTGATCTCACGCCAGGCTCGTATAGACCGATTAGCCTAACCTCTTTCCTGAGCAAAGCTCTGGAAAGGTTGGTGGACAGATATATCAGGGATGAGGTCTTGCGTGCAAACCCCCTAAGTGCCCGCCAATACGCATATCAACCAGGTAGGTCGGCTGAGGCCGCACTGGATGATCTTAACAGGCTGCTATCAAAATCCTTGGAGGACAAGGAAATTGCGGTAGCCACCTTTTTGGACATTGAGGGCGCATTCAATAACGTCTCGCGCACCTCGGTCATCAACTCTCTCCATAAAAGAGGAGTACCAGCAGTGTTATGCGGCTGGATGGAGTCTGGCCTAAGTAGTCGAATTAACATCTCGTCAATAGGTCAGACCACCCTTAGGGTAAAAGTAGGGAGGGGGTGTCCACAGGGAGGGGTTTTGTCCCCTCTGATGTGGACTTTGGTCGTTGATGACCTCCTCCACCAACTATCTGCGGATGGCTTTGAGTGCCTAGGCTACGCAGATGATTTGGCAATCGTGGTAAGAGGCAAATACCCTACTACGATTGCAGAGCGGGTTCAAGCAGCTCTAAACCTGGTTAGGAATTGGTGTAGGGAGGAGGACTTGTCCATAAACCCCCACAAAGCCATAATAGTTCCTTTCACGTTGCGCCACAAGTTGGAAGGCCTTAGGCCTCCATTACTTGGGCACACCCCGATTCCATTTGCGACGGAGGCGAAGTACCTTGGCGTTACTTTCGACCGAAGACTCACTTGGAACCAACACATTCACAAAATTTCTCACAGAGCCGATGCGTCATTTAATAGATGCAGACGGCTTTGTGGGAGAAACTGGGGCTTGCGCCCAAGTTTGTCACTATGGATCTACACCAGGATCATCAGACCCATGGTTACATATGGGTCGGTAGTTTGGTGGACCAAAACGTTGCAGAAGGGGGCGGTGGAAAGGCTCGGTGGGATCCAAAGGCGAGCATGCCTTAGTTTTACGGGGGCCATGAAGACCACCCCGACTGCGGCGTTGGAAGTCCTCCTCAATCTGCCACCATTACACATTCTCGTTCTAGGCGAAGCCAGAATGGGAATACATAGGCTCCTGCAGGGGCCGCCTCCCATCACCTCTAGGCATGATCGTAATAACCAGAGGTTGATTGAGGAAATCCAACGGTTAGGATGCCAACGGATAGGATGGTTCCTAAGTATTTTTTCGAAAGGAACTTCCATATTGTCATACCGGGCAGAGGCGAATGGGGCTGTGACCCACCCCTGTTCGGTAACTCGATCTGGTATACAGATGGATCCAAAACTCCGACTGGGGTCGGAGCTGGGGTCTACGGGGGCAGGCCTAAAGTTAAAATTAAGGCCAGCCTAGGGAAGTACGCCACGGTCTTTCAGGCTGAAGTCGTGGCGTTACAACTCTGCGCTAGGGAGATCATAAGGCAAAGGATAGTGGGTAGAAGAGTGGCCATATACTTCGACAGTCAGGCAGCCCTGAAGGCACTTTCCTCACACCAAATAGTTTCAAGACTGGTGTGGGACTGCCTACTTGCCCTTACCGAGGTGGGTACTCGGAATAAACTGACACTCGCCTGGGTGCCGGGACATGCGGGGTTCTTGGGCAATGAGAGGGCGGATGCCCTAGCGAGGGAGAACTCGCAGGATACCTTTATAGGCCCCGAACACTTCTGCGGCTTGTCCAGGAGCCTCATCCAAACTTCTATCAAGGGGTGGATAGAAGATCAGCGTCTGCGTTGGTGGGAGGGAACACCAGGACAGAGGCAGGCAAAGCTCTTCATCAAAAGCATTTGCCTAAATTTACCAAAGACCTACTGAGCCAAACCCGAAGGGATATAAGGTTAATGGTGGGTCTACTAACAGGGCATTGTAGGCTGAATAGACACATGCACCACCTACAACATGCGGATAGTGCGGTATGCCGATTCTGCAAGGTAGAGGAGGAGACCCCGGCGCACATCCTTTGTGAGTGCGCCGGCCTGGCGAGGATTAGGTTTCTTCAATTGGGGACGGGCAATCCCGAAGCTGAAAGCTTCATGACGGAGCCGCTCTCAGCTTTGCTAGGATTGATTAGGAGGGCAAGCTGGGGGCTGTTCTGTAATTTAAGGGGATCCACAATAGACCTCAATTTGTAGGTCGCAGTGGAATGAGGCTCTCCCCCCGATTCTATTCTATCTATCTAGCAAATGGTCTCTCTCTCTCTCTCGCTGTGTCTATGTGTGTGTGTGTGTGTGTGTGCGCGCGTGTGTGTGTGTGTATGTATGTATGTATGTGAACAGCATAGCTCAAAAACGAAAAACCGTAGAAAGTTGAAACTTGATATTCCGTTTAGGTGTCACCTGACAGTGCAGTAGATGGGATCTGACAGTACGTTAACTGTTAAAATTCCTCAACCGGAAGTACCACTTTAGTAGTTGGATTTTTTAGTTGTTTCCAATTTTCTCAAAAATGGCTCGTTTTCTTAAACCTCGAACATCAACCACACATACAAAGAGCTATAAATTATTTGAAACATTTCTCCGGGAACTTTTGGGGGAGGGGTGGGGTTATGTTATTCTCTAAAGTGCTATCATAGTTGATTATAAAATTCTATCATCAAAACAAAATTAATTAGAAATAAATGGATGGCCAAAATTCCGAGTTTTAAGAAATTTAGTAAACCGGAAGTGCGCTTTTACTAAACAGATTTTTTTCAGTTTTCGACGAATTTCATTAAATTTGATACATAAACTATAAAATTTGTCAATTATAATTTTGAAAACTGGAGTTAGAGAAAGTTGTGTGAGTGTTTCACACCATATATTTTTTTTTTTATTAAATGTTAAGTTGTCTTTAATGTTATATCAATGGGAATACCTTCCATTAAATCAACTTTAAATGAATTTTCTCGGAAAAAAAAAAAATCAAAAGAAAATTGATTGGTCTCTGTATGCACAGTTATACCAAGTTTAACGAAACGAAAACGCGTCGATGTTTTTATGGAGTAAATCGCGGAAAACTGAGGAAAAAAAAATGTTAACTAAAGGCACACTTCCGGTCAACCGATTTTCTTCAAACCCGGAATTTCAGCAAAATATTTAATTCTCAGTAATATTATATAGACAATAGTATCAAATAATAAATTAAATGAACACGTAGATACAAAGCATAAGATCACACCCCTCATGCAAAAAAAAACCCTTAAATAATTTTTTCAAAGAAATGTTTCAAATAAAAGTTGCAGCACATTGTATGCGTAGTTAATATTAAAAAAAAAATGTGATACACTCATACAACTTTCTCTTACTTTAGTTTTCACAATTGTGATTGACAAAATTTTATAGTTAGTATACCAAGTTTTATGAAATTTGTCGATTTTTTTTTTTTTTTTGAGAAAATAGCAAAGATTGAAAAAACTGTTCACGAAAAAAAGGAACTTCCGGTTTATTAATTTTCTTGAAACTCGGAATTTTGATCATCAATTTATTTCGAATTAAAATTTTGTCTAGATGGTAGAATTGTTTAATGAACTATGATAGCACTTTAGAGAAATACATAATCCCCACCCCCCCGGGACCAAAAACCCCCTTAGATGGACTTTACATCCCCTTAGATGGAAGTAATATTAAAAGTAAAAATACTAGATTTTTATATGTGTAGTTCATATTCCACGTTTAAAGAAAATGGTTTGAGTAGTTTTCGGTCATCCGGAGGACAGCAATATATTTAATTCGAATTAATATTATTTAAATGATAGAATTGTGTAATAAACTGAAATAGCACTTTAGACGCAACCGTATCCCCACCCCTCTCCCAAAAGTACCATTAAAGGAATTTTCCCGGAGAAATGTTTCAAATAAAACTAGTTGATATACAAAGAAAATCGTTGGAGCCATTTTTTGGGAAAATCGCAAAAAAATAAAAAAAATTAACTAGTAAAGTGGTACTTCCCGTTGAGGAATTTTGACAGATAACCTACTGTCGGATCCCATGATGATAACTAAAGGGAATATCAAAGTTTGAACTTTATAAGATTTTTTGTTTTTGAGCTATGCTGTTCACATACACACATACACATACCAAAACACACGCACTGACAATTTTCTAAAGAACACTTTTTTAGACTTAGGGACCTCAAAACGGATATTTCCGGTGAAAACTTGATTTCAAAAATTTAACACAATCGCAATACTTACTCTTAAAAGTAAAAAATTTTAAAAAATCTGGATAAATCCTTTGTTCCTGTGATCTTTGGAATAGGGATAAGTAGTGAAGAAATCATTTTCGAACCCAGGGAAGGGATTACCTAAGTGGATTAGGACGCGGAGGTCCCGGGTTGGAGCCCAGTGCTACCCTTAGATTTTTTCTTCCTAGGAGCCTCTACAGCTCACTCTGTTCGGTGATGGACAGTGTTGTCTGTAGCGAGAGAACACTGTCCGGAGGCGGCAGTACACTGAACGGCTCCAGGTGCTAATGACCGCTAATGTTGAAGCGCCTTAAATTTAAAAAAAAAAAATTTGAACTCTGGACGTCAACTAAATTTTGGAAATGAAAACGAATATGCCATTACTTCCGGTTGTTGGGTGCATAAGCGGAAAAATAAAAGAAAATGAATAGCCAATTAAAAAGAGTGAATGAATAAAAGTGGTTTAAAATAATATACATCCTGATGAATAATTTAAATAATAGATTGAACAATTTGTATAAAAATAGGCGATGAGAAATTTTTACTTCTATAGTACAAAATATTCTATTATTTAATAAATAAAACTTCAAAAATAAAATGGATTAAAATTTTCATGACAATTTATTATTTTATTTAATTATATTCCCTTTTTTTTTTTTTTTTTTTAATTTATAGAAAATATAAAACTTATTCAAAACCTGGCTTTTCAGAGAAGAATCATCGTTGTGGAAATAATACGATACTATTTCCGCTCTCATTACGTCACACCCAAACCCTTGGGCAATATCATGGATCATCTTTATTCTATGTGCTTTGCGAGTGTCGTATGTGACTATGGAAGAGAGAGTGAGAGAGAGAGAGAGAAAATGAGAAATCACAAGAGAAAGAGAGAGAAACAGACAGACAGCGATAGTGAGAGAAACACCTATGGGTTTGGTTGGTTAATTTCGCAAGTGGCCAGCTACCTAGTGGCCCAGAATGAATCCATCCAACTATGAATTGGGATAATATGATTCCAGTTGACCCTTTTTTTTATTACAGTCAATACTCAGGTGTGCTTGCCAATTAATTAATTAATTTTTTTTATATGTATATTTTTAATTAACTACTTTTTATAAAATTATTTTTCAGTTTCTTTTTTGTTTGGTTTTTATTAAATTTTTTATTCTTAGTTTTTCTTTTTTTTTTTTAAACATGAATGTCAGATATGAGAATTTTACAAAATTTCTGTCTGGCTGTTTATATTACTTATATTGAAATTATTATTCGTCTCTAGGAAGGATCTAAGCCTGCACTATACACTGTCGCACTGCTGTTTTTGTATAGGGATAGGCAAAGAAATGTAGAATAGAAAAAATACACTGAATATATTAAATAAATAAAGAGAGAACTTGCAATGACTTTACATTCTTGATATAGAAAGGGTGTGTTAGCTCAAGAGAATGGTAGACTGAGCTGGCAGAGTGTTGGTGATGAAGTTTTCTTTATGATTGTACGTGTAAAACTGAATAAGTCTATTGACTTATTATTATTTATTCTTATCATTAACGGAGGATGGCAGTCAAACTTTGCGCTATCCAAAGCCTCTTTGCACCCATATAACTACCCCGAAGAAGAATAACAACTATCGGGACAAGAACAAGAGTATAGACCAGTGTTTTGTCGACCTAAGATGCACCATGATCCGGACCAAAACCGTAAAGGAAAACAGCCTGAGCTCTTCCGAGCAAAGGTGCTGACTCTAATTTCCTCACAACCCCAACAATCTGTCATAAGATGTATATGTGTATATGTGTCTTCTGTCTCACAAACTATCTAAAGTGGTGTGGCTGTCTATAAACTGCCCCATCATGTAAAGATATCTCTTCAAACCACAATGCCCAGTAAGGGATCGGACCAAATGCTCGAGAGAAGTCCGTGGAAGACACAGCCAAATCATCCGGTTAGCTCTGCCTGGTCGCCGAATGAGCATCTTAGACTGCTGACAACCCACAGAATTCATCCATAAACGCTGTGAAACTATCCATGATCGGAAGCTTGACAGATTTGTCCTTGAAGTCACCCCAACAGCAGGCTCGAGACCAATTATTTATTGACTAAGTATATGGTAAATATTTTAAAATTGTATAGCAATTTCTTTTTTTAATTATACATTATTATTTACTATTTAGTTTGTATTTTATATATTCTCCACTAAATTCAATGTAACACAGACTCCATAAGATCGCATTGGAGACATTTCCAGTTATAAAAATATTATGACAAGCCAACAGTAGACTCGGGACTAATGTGGAGGAAGAGAGGCGCCTATTTTGGCTAGCCTTTTCACCTCCTCATTTCCCATGGAATCATAAGACTTCCTGATGGCTAAGAGTCACTAGCGTTTATATATGATTCTGAACTTCCCCTATTTCTCCTTGCCACATTTCCTAGGGCGTTGGGTAGGCTGAACATGATCTTCTTTACTCAAAACATATATTTTTGGTAAAAACAGGATATCGAAATGTTCGCAATACTTCCTCTTATTAGGGGTAAGAGAAAGTAAAAAGATGAAAGAACCTAAACTAAAAACGACTGTTGAATAGATCGTGATCTTCCGAATCCGTCAGAATCCCTCTAAAATTTACTTATCCGGAAAAATTTTCCAAATAAAAGTTGTAGCACTTTATATGTGTAGTTGGAATATTGAAGTTTAAACAAACTCTCGTCTGTATTTTTACCGAGAAAACGCCATAAACTAAAAAGTCTATGCAATAGTGTGATACTTCTGGTTGACTGATATTGAACAAAACTGTATTGTCAGGCCCGCTGGTCGAACTGAAATGAAATAGCCTTGTTTGACTTTCCGGCAATTTTCCGTTTCTAAGTTTGTTGACCTCTCCCTCAAACACTTTTTCTTCGAAATCATAGGAGCCCAAAATGATTAATTTCCGACGGAAACTCGATATAAAAACAATACTTCCTCTTAACAGGAATACGAGAAAATAAAGAATAGTAAATTGTCATAATATAATTATATTTATAGCAATTAACTGACGTAAATACATTTAACAAAACTGCAGATGAAATTTTGTAACCTTAATTTGTTAATATTTAATAAAATATATTTGATACTAATATTTTCTTAAATGGGACACCATATCAAAAAATAAAAAATAAAAGATATCAAAAAGCAACAAAAAATATTTGAAGGTAAAAATATACAGAAAGAAAAAATGAAAAATCGTCTAAGAGAATGTAGAACAAAGGTGATTCTAGTAGAAGCTGAAATAGACACATAAAAGGACACATCACGGACCATCCACTGGCCCAAAAAACATTGGGTCCAAACACATAACCAATAACAATCTTTGGCCTCTATCACTAAACAATTGTTTTCACCATATAGTGCTCCCCAAACACTAACCAAAATGGCCATAAACTCCCTAACTATTTCAGTATTCAATGTGTTTCTTTATCTCCACCAACTACTACAATAATAATATTAGACTATTATGTTTTATTGTTATTATTATCGATAATTATATTGGTCGATTTAATTTAAATAACAAAAACATTGGAACTTATTGTTTGATATTTTTAACAATATTACTTATATGTCTTTTACTTTATATGGAAGCAATATTTTCTATGCGACTATTTGATTCTCTCTTTGATTTGAGTTATAATAATAAATAAAGAATATCTGATACTAATGTGAACAGGCAGCAAAGATTGACAAGAAGGAAAAAAGGCAATCTACGAGAAATGCATTTTTGTTTCTTAAAGTGAAATTTAGAAAGGAATACGGAGAGAGGCACCTTTTCTGTTCATAGTCTATGGTTTGGGGTCGGGGAACTATACCTAAAGAAACCAGAGTATTTCTAGACGAGGTCGGCATCGATTTGACGACCATTGCGGACTCCATTATAACCGGCGATCTGGGAATATTCAGCAGTCACCTCCCGCTGAAGGTGTGCTCACTGTAGCAGTTTGGGCTTTGTATCTTAAAAGGTTATTATTGTAATGGAAGAAGAAATGCCAAAATAAATAGTTTTGGAAAATAATTTTGTGAAAATTAGATAGTTTAAATAGTTAGAGCCAGGTATACTACAATCTAGGTCATTGCTATTAGGGAAACAAAGGCACAAAAATCCGTTAAATTAATACAATGTGACTTGGCCAACTGTTTTGTTAGAGAGAGCATTCCTTCAGGACAGTCTGCCTTCTGTTTTCAAAGAATATAGTCTGCATTCTGCTTCCAAAGCCAGAACACTTGCTTCAGGAATCGCTCTCTCAAACGCAGTGCCTGTGATAAAGATTTGCATTATTCTAGATACACATCTGATTTGTTAAGATATAATTGTGATATTGTAACGTACTTAAATTTGCTTAGAGAATAATATATTTATTTTAAAAAACAGTGTGCTCTCTTGATTATTACTAATACTTCTCTCTTAAACATATATACATACAGCCCTTTTACAAAACTGCTCAAGCCACTACAAATACACTATCATCACTACAAATACACATTTCATCATGACTACTTTTGTATTTTTTCGTTCATCCATCTAATATCTCCCGAGATGGATTTTATGCTATATATTATAGCATCTTAACGAAGTTGGCAGTCCTGTCTAGTTCGTCAATAAAGCGTTTGTCTGGTGTGGAATTCGACTCATTCTACATTTTCTTACACCAAATAATACAATTTATTTAACAAATTTTCTCTAAAATTGCAACGTTTACAAAGTTTAATTGGGCTGACCATAAAAGAAGAAGGTAGTTTTATACTTGAGCGGACTTATGTGGAACGTGAGCTGTGAAAACCAACAAATCTTGTAAACCTAACTGACAAACTTCCAGAACCTCTCGAAAATAATTTTTTTTCATACAAAATGTTACAAATAAAAGTGATACATTTCTATCTGTATAGTTTGGCCTTCCAATTAAAGAAATCCGTTTGAACCGTTTTGTTAATATTTTCTCATAGTTAGTGTAGCGTAATGATAATCGAATAAAATCGATGAGAAACAGGAGATAAAAACAATGAAGTAGCGGTATTTTTAGTCAGCAAAATAAGTCTGGTGTGATACACTCACACTTTCTTTCTTTTACTCCAATTTTCAAAATTGTAATTGACAAATTTTATAGTTACGATACCATATTTAATGAAATTCGTCTGAGTTCGTCGAAAACTGAAAAAACTGTAGGAAAAACGCACTTCCGGTGTACTAATTGTCTTGAAACTTGGAATTTTGGCCATCTATTTATTTCTAATCAATTATGTTTGGATGGTAGAATTGTATAATCAACTATGATAGCACTTTAGAGAAAAACATAACCTCACCCTTCCCCAAAAAACATCTTCTTAAATGACTTTACCAGGAGAAATGTTTCAAATAAAAGTTGTAGCTCATTTTATGTGTAGTTCACATTCCATTTTTAAAGAAAATCGTTAGAGCCGTTTTCGAGAAATTACCAGAAAACTGAAAAATACTTGTATGTAAAAACGCACTTCCGGTCATACGATTTTTTTTCAAACTTGGAATTTCAACAACATATTTAATTCTAATTAATATTATTTAGATGACAGAATTGTATAGTAAAGTGAAATAGCACTTTAGAACACAACCTAACCCCACATTTCCCCTAAAAGTGCCCTTAAATGAATTTTCCTAGAGAAATGTTTCACAATAAAAAGTTGTAGATTTTTGTATTTACTCGTATAATTGATATACCTGATTGAAGAAAATCGTCGAGGCCATTTTTGAGAACATCGCAAAAAAGTGAAAAAAAAAAAAACATTTAGTAAAGTGGTACTGCCAGTTTAGGAATTTTGACAGATGCCCTGGTTTCGGATGATACAGTGATAGCTAAACGGAATATCAAGTTTGAACTTTCTGCGATTTTTCGTTTTTGAGCCTTAATACTCACACATAAACGCAGACCAAAAATTCAAATTTCGAAAACTACTTTTTTTGGACTCAGGGGACCTCAAAACGGATATTTCCGGTGAAAACTCGATATCGAAAATTTAGCACGTTTAACAATACGTCCTCTTACTAAGCGTAACCTCTTAAAATATCAAGTATCATATGAATTGTGTGTTTTTTAATGAATAAAGTTCATATTTTTCAGTTGTCAAAAATTATTATTAATATCAATTATTCCAAAATACACTCTAGAAGAGCAGTCAATTGGAATATCATTAACATAATCAGACTTAAATTCAATTTTAGCATTTATTAACCCGAGTTCCAATCTCATACCCATCAATGGAAGTCTTAACTAAATTATCAATTGGCAATTCTGAAAGGCAGTGTGTCAGGGGATAGATATATAATCCACTGCGAAGATTTCTTTTGTACAGATTTTGAGATGTGAATCTCTCTAAAGGTTTTCTAAAAGTTTTCAAAAATTTCTTAAAGTTATGAAGGATAACGTTCTGTTTTCCATGGTGATGAATTTGCTTAACAAAAGAACATTTAACACCATTAACAAAATTAAACTGCAATATTTTCCTTGCAATTTTATCTACTTCATTAAAAGTAGGCCTATCAACGATGGGTTAATTATTTCATTACGAAAAATGCAAATATCCACACGATAACTTAAAAGGAAAATATGATATTCTTTATTATGCAGCTTTAAAGAAAAAGGTTATTAAAAAACACGAAGATATATATAACCGGCTTCCTGTATAATTTCTTTCCTTTCTCTTACTGCTGTGGAGAAATAAAAATAAAATAAAAATGAAGAAATAAATCAAGAATATAAAATTAAAAAAAAAAAGAAAATCACAAATGCAAATTAAACGCTACCACTAAGCTGGGGGGGGGGGATAAGGGAGCTCTGGTTGAGAAAACTAATTATCCGGCTAAGTATTAATCAAACTTTGTTGATTTCTAGCCGGATGCTTGAAATTAACTGAGAAGCACACACCGCAGCATCAGCTTCGCGACAGCAGAATCATCTTTACTTTTTCTAATATGACGACATTTTTAATTTCTCCCCGCCCCCGCCACTCAAGAAGGTTGGTGTAAAAGAGGGAATAGTAGTAAGTTAGTGATTCCCCCTCTCTCCTCCCAGCGTGTCTGAAGGATTAATTACAGCAATTTTTCCAAGCTTTTCACCCCAAGTCCCTAACAGATTGTGGCTCTGTCAGCTTAAAGCAACTGCAATGAGAAATCTCAAGTCCTAATAACGCTTAAGTACCGAAAATAGTTGACAATTAATTTTTAAACATCTTTAACGTTTTAATTTACTTATCATTTTTTTTATTATTATTTTTACTTTCTCTTACTCCTATTAAGAGGAAGTATTGTAATCGTGTCAAATTTTCTATATCGAGTTTTTCACCGGAAATATCCGTTTTGAGGTCCCCTGGGTCCAAAAAAGTGGTTTTTAGCAAATGGTCTGTGTGTGTGTGTGTGTGTATATGTATGTATGTGAACAGCATAGCTCAAAAACGGAAAACCGCAGAAAGTTGAAACTTGATATTCCGTTTAGGTATCACCATGGCATCTGACAGTGGGTCATTTGCCAAAATTCCCAACCGGAAGTACCACTTTACATGTTGGTTTTTTTACTTTTTTAACTTTTTCTCAAAAATGGCTCCGACGATTTTCTTTAAACATACTATATGAACTAGAATACAAAGACCTACATTTTTATTTGAAATGTTTCTCTGGGAAAATATTTAAGTTATGGGGGAGGGGTGGGATTAGGTTTTCATCTAAAGTGCTATTTCAGTTTATCAAACAATTCTATCCCCTAAATAATGTTGATCAGAATTAAATATGTTGTTGAATTTCCGAGTTTCAAAAAAATCGGATAGATTACCGGAAGTGCTTTTACATGACCACTTTACTAAATGATTTTTTTCACTTTTCGCGATTTTCCCCAAAATGTCTCTGACGATTTCCTTGAAACTTCCTGCATTAACTAAACATACTAAGATCTACAACTTTAATTTAAAACATTTCTCTGGGAAAATTAATTTAAGGCGGCTTTTGGAGGGGGTTATGTTTTTCTCTAATGTGCTATTATAGTTGATTATACAATCCTACCATCCAAACAAAATTAATTAGAAATAAATAGATGGCCAAAATTCCGTGTTTCAAGAAAATAAATAAACCGGAAGTGCGCTTTTACTGAACATTTTATTTTTTATTTTCGACGAACTCCGACGAATTTCATCAAATTTGGTACACAAACTATAAAATTTGTCAATTACAATTTTGAAAACTGGAGTGGAGAGAAAGTTGTGTGAGTGTTTCACAGCAGATTTTTTTTTAATTAATTTATTTAATACTTGATTTTCATTAAAGGTACGGTTTTATTAAACATATGTTATTCGTTAATTTATCTTTCTCTTATGGTGAGGGAGAACAAAATTTGCTTCCGAAATGACGTGAGGTTCTCTGAGGTCGATAAAATCTGGTTTTTCTTACTCCTGTTAAAACAATTAATATATATAAAATGACAAATCTTCGTTAAACTTCAACTTTTACTCATTTGTCTGAACATAAATAAATATATAGGTGATTTGTTGATTTTATTGTATCCCACCAAAAACACCGAATCAACTGCCCATAATTGAAATTTAACTCCACGAATTCCACACAAATGTCTAAAATCATTTTTACTTTCTCTCACTTATAATATTTTTTTTTTTTTTTTTTTAATTTAAGGCGTCCCAACATCTGAGGTCATTTGCGCCCTGAGCCTTCTCAGTGCACTGCCGGCCTCCGGACAGTGTTCTCCGTTACAGACAACACTGTCCATCACCGGACAGTGAGCTGTAGAGGCTCCTAGGAAGAGAAAATCTAAGAGTAGCACGGCTGGATTCGAACCCGTGATCTCCGCGTTGCTATTCCAGCGCGCTACCACTGAGCTAATCCCTTCCCTCTATAATATTATTATTATTATTCATTTATTGCATTAGAAAATTTACACTTTTTCTATGGCAATGGAGTAGTAAGCGTACACACACACACACACACACACAAAAATTAATCGTTTTTATAAAAACGTCATAAACATCAAATAAAAAAGAAATAATTATTAAATAAAAAAAAAATAATAAAATAAAATAAAAGTTACAGTAAAAAAAACTAAAAAATATTAATAACAGAATATGCTTTTCAAAAACTAGAAATATAAGCAAAATGATAAAATTAAATAAAAGAATATATATATAAATATATATATTTATGTCTGTTGGTGGACGTAAACTCTCAATTCGGATTGTTTTTTGGTCAAAATGCAAAAAATAAGTTATTATTAAATGATATGAGTTGACTTTTTAAACTTAGAGGGGAACTAATACCATTGAGTTGCGTCCCTTGGAACAAGATATAGACCCCCAGAAATTGTGCCCTCTTTGCTCCCGGTGTGTCCAAGAAGATCTTTTTCACTTCCTGCTCGAGTGTCCGTCATTGACGGAGCTCCGATCTCGGTATTTGGAGAATATTACCGAGTATTCTTTTTGTTATATTAGTGTATTAACATCATTCATATAAATCTCTAAGTAATTTATTTAACTGAATTAATTTCTATAAGCAGTAACTCCAGCAGACGGCATTTGCCATGCTGTTTACCTTTTGTCTTTTACTACTTTTGTATATATTATATTTATTATACTTATCAAATAAAGGTTATTAATAATATATTTATGTCTGCAGAACAATTAGAAAATTAATGATTATTGTAAAACTTGACAAGAATATTTATGATGTTGCGAGAAACTAGTTTTGATCGAATTAGCTCATGCGTAGGTTTCCAACTTTATAGTAATCTTTCAATTCTTTTGGACTGCGTCACATATATAAAATTAAGGTCAATATATAGATAAAAACTCCAAGACTAAGAAAAGTTTTTACCTGAATATTATGAATTCCTTGGAGACATTTTTATGGGTGTTTAACATTAATTTTATTTTGTTCCATTATATAATCGGCTAAATACAAAATGGTAGACTTACATTGGATCTGGCATTTCCGTCTATTACTCTTGTGCTCTCTTGTTCAACAATGGAATGAAAATTCTGAATAGCTCGCATTAATTTTATAAAACAGTAATTAATATGTTTAAACAACTTGATTTTTGCAGTTTTTCTATAAAATATTTTTATTGAACAATTTGATAATTTATTAATAACAACTATGAACAGAAAATTAGTAGAAAAATGCTAAACTATTTTTTCAAAGAAATGATTAACTAATCACAGTGTAGAAAAGGAGGTGTAAAATGTGGGTGTATGATTTTTTTTTTTTTGAAGGGGGGTCCAATGCACCGGGACCCTTTTCCATCTATTGTGCTATGCCCCCTGGATATGCAGCCTATTGCCCACAGCACACGAACAGATGTCCTTCTCTGAACATCCGTTCTACAAAACCTCCATCAGGTTGAGATCCCTGAGGAATCCCAATACCCTGACGGGCTCTAGAGAGGGTGTATCCCCCTCCGCCACCTGGTAGCTACCCAGGTTCTTGAATCTTCTCTGAGTGGCAGCCTCGCAGTCTGTTAGGAGATGTAGTGGAGTTTCCCCCAGCAACCCACAGAATCTGTATGAGCTTTCACTTTCCAAGCCCAGCTTAACTGGAAGGTATCTTCTAAGTCGGCAATGCCCCGTGAGGAAACCGGTAAGAACGCGGAGCTTGTTCTTGCTCAATCCGATGCAGCCCTCCGATCTCCGTTGGTTATAGTTTCCCAAGCAGATCTTAGCCTGCAGCAAACCGGGGAGGGAGTACCAGAGTTGAGATCTCCTCTTCTCCTCCTCCTTTCTAAGTGCCTCCAACAGAAACTAGTCGCTGACCCCACCACAAAAAGGTTAGGAACGGGGTCCTAGCGCCTAACTTAGCCAAGGCGGTGGGTGTATGTTAGGCTAATCAGAAATTTAGAATTATCAGTTGACCACGCCCACATGTCACACTTCTACACTGTGAATGGCTAATTATTTATAGGTAATTATTTCTATGAAAAATCAAGTTTAGAATTTTTTTACTAATTTTCTCTTCGTAGGTATTTTATAAATTATCAAATTGTACAATAAAGTTAAAAAAAAAAAAAATGCAAAAAACTCGAGTTATTTCTAACACATTCTCGGCTAATTTATAAAATTAATGTGAGCTATAAAGCAAAATCTCCAGAATTTTCATTACATGATTGAAAAAGAAGGCAAAAGAAAATTAGGCGGAAATGCAAGACTAATTAGGCTAATGTAAATCCGCCATTTTGTATTTGGCTGTTTATATGACTGGGACAAACTAAAATTGATGTTAAACATCCACAAAAATTTCTCAAAGAAATTCATAATTTTCAGTTAGAAAAAAAAACCATCCAGTAAGAAATAATCATTTTTACTGTCTCTGGAAGTATTGTAATGGTGTCGAATTTTCGATATCGAATTTTCACTAGAAATACACGTTTTGAGGCCCCCTGAGACTAAAAAGTGGTTTTTAGAAAATTGTCTGTGTGTGTGTGTGTATGTGAACAGCATAGCTCAAAAACGATAAATCGCAGAAAGTGCAAACTTGATATTCCATTTAGGTATTATCATGGAATCCGAGTTATCTGTCAAAATTTCTCTATCAAAAGTGCCACTTTACAGAATGTTGTTTTTTTTTTACTTTTTTGCGATTTCCTCAAAAATGACTCCAACGATTTTCTTGAAATTTGGTATATCAACTACATATACAAAGGGGTACAACTTTTATTTGTAACATTTCTCCGGGAAAATTCATTTAATTCTGCTTTTGGGAGAAAGATGGGGTGATGTGATGTGATGGCAAGAAGAAAGAAGATATAATTTTTAAATAATAATAAATCTAAAAATTATAACTAGTGGTTCCAGCCAGCCGCTATCTGCAGGTCAAGAACCGCGGCAAAACCCTTTCAAACAGGGGTCAATACACAGTCAAAAGAACCGCCGGCAAAACCCTTTCATACAAGGGTCAATGTCAATACCTGGCCTGTATTTCCTTCATACAAGGGTCAATGTACACTCAAAAGGCCACCTGGCTAACATCTGTAGCCACCGCGGACCGACCTCCCCTAAGGTCAATATACTACGCGAGATTCTTAGTGTGGCACGTACTTGCACATCTGCCAACGTGTGAGTGATGGAAATATAAACGTCTCCCCACTGGAGGAGGGGATATTGACCCCTGTTTGAAAGGGTTTTGCCGCGGTTCTTGACCTGCAGATAGCAGCTGGCTGGAACCACTAGTTATAATTTTTAGATTTATTTATTATTTAAAAATTATATCTTCTTTCTTCTTGCCATCACATCACAAGTGAAACTAAATATGATGCCAAAATTCCAAGTTTGAAAAGAGAAAGAAAATGGAACTTTTTTTCCGATAAAGTTCATTTAAAGAAGTTTAAGGGGAGATGGAAAGTTATGATTTCCTCAAACATGTCACATTATTAGAGATAATTTCCGTGATAGCCTGCTTCTTTTTGTGATCATCGATAGGTTTTGGGAGTTCGCCCATCATCATTGTATATCAACATAAATTTGCTCTGTGCAAATCTATGTTATCACATTGTTTGAGACAAAAGCATCTTGATGATGGGCAAACGCCCGTAACTGGTCGATAACCACAAAAAGAAGCAGGCTATCACGGAAAATATCTCTGATGCTTTCCAGTCCTGCGGAACCAATCACAACAAGTCACATTATTAGTTTAGACTCTCCTAATGAGAGGTGAAAATTGAAACAAGTAAAGATTTAGTAATAATGATAAGTTTGAAGAAAATTTGTCAATTTTAATCTGTAAACTGCAGTAAGAGAAAGTCGTGTGAGTGTTTCACACCAGTTTTCTTTTTTTTGAAAAATATTTCAAAAAAAAATGTTTGGTTTATATTTGTGCAATAAGCATTTCAAGTTTAAAGGAAAATGGTTGTCATTTTCGAGAAAGTCCCCCCTTCAAAAAAAAAACCTAACCTGTAAAGTTGCACCGATTTCCTTCAAATTACTAATGCCTCCTATAATTATATTTTATAAATGCTAAAACAACATAGTATTGAAGTGATACGCTACTGGAAAGTTATAATAACGCTACTGTTACACCAGAACCCCCAAAGAAATCTGTTTTCCTAGTAAAAGGTCTCAAATAAAAGAGATAGGTATTTGTATATGTAGATGTGTAACAGCAGCCAAAGAGAGATCAGCAACCAAAGAGAGTAAAGAGAAGAGAAACAAACCCAGCCACTCTCTCGGACTGGAGTGGTAGAAATTGCATAAATACAGTGACGTACGTGTGCATGAGAAGACAGTTCAACACAGTTCAATATAGTTCAATATAGTTCATCATCTCGCCAGTCACTTCGTGTCATTTTCATACCACTCTACCTTAACCATTCTCTATTGTAAAGTCCAGGCAGACTGTGTCTCATATGAAAATGACACGAAGTGACTGGCGACATGATGAACTATAGTGAACTATATTGAACTGTATCGAACTGTGTTGAACTGTCTTCTCATGGACTGTCCGTCGCTGTATTTATACAGTTTCTCCCATTCCAGTCCGAGAGAGTGGTTGAGTTTGTTTCTCTTCTCTTTACTCTCTTTGGTTGCTGCTACAGATGATATATAATGTTTAAAGAAAATCATTGACTGATTTTCAAGAAAATCGAGGGAAAAAAAACATTTAATAAAGTTGCACTTTACAGGATGGATTTTGCCCGAAACCTTCGTGTCAGATGCGGTAATAGTAATCATACTACCGAAACGAAATACCAAATATGAGCTACCTGTGATTTTTCGTTTTTGACATATTTTGTTCATAAACACCAATGTGGTACATGATATAAACATTTAGTTGATATCATCTCCTTACAAGAATTGCTTGAAAAACCTTACTGTATCGATGGATGAAAATCAGAAACTGGTCTCAAAACCAAAATAATGAAGCTTGCTACGACGGATAAAATCATAGTTGTTATCCAGCAAAGCGGACCCAATCGACATATTATTCAATTAATGAAGAATGTTAAACTTTAGAAAATATATATATATCTATATATATATCTAAGTATATATTACGTACTTACATGAAACAGCATACTATAGTGTACTATAGAGAGAAGTTCGGTCGTTAGACGACCGACTACAATTATTATTGGGTTAATATAGACTGTTTACAAGATATATCAATTACCAGTTTCCCCGGTATCCAGCCAACCAGACCACTATAGTAATGTCATACTATAATTAAATTTTATAGTAAATTCTCTTAATTATCCAAAAATAAACAACAATAACTCAATTACAACTTAAAATAAGATTTTGATTTGATTAAAGTTTACTTTTTAGATTCTCAAAAAAAATCTAGTGTGAAACACTCACACAACTTTCTCTTACTCCAGTTCTCAAAATTATAATTGACAAATTTTATAGTTGTGTACCAAATTTAACGAAATTCATCGAAAACTGGTAAAACTGTTCAGTAAAAGCGCACATCCGGTTTACTAATTTTCTTGAAACACGGAATTTCGGCCATCTATTTATTTCTAATTAATTTTGTTTGGATGATAGAATTGTATAATCAATTATGATACCACTTCAAAGAAAAACATACCCCACCCTACCCCTAAAAGTGCCCTTAAATGAATTTTTCCAGAGAAATGTTTTAAATAAAAGTTGTACATCTTTGTATGTGTAGTTTATATACGAAGTTTCAAGAAAATCGTTGGACCACTTTTTGAGAAAATCGCAAAAAACTGAAAAAATTATTTAGTAAAGTGGTAAAGTAAACGCACTTCCGATCATCCGATTTTTTTCAAACTCAGAATTTCAACAACATATTTAATTCAAATTAACATTATTTAGATGACAGAATTATCAAATAGACTAAAATAGCAGTTTAGATAAAAACTTAACCCAACCCTTCTCCGAAAAGTGCTCTTAAATGGATTTTCCCGGAGAAATGTTTCAAACAAAAGTTGTAGCTCTTTGTATGTGTAGTAGATATACCAAGTTTAAAGAAAATCGTCCGATCCATTTTTGAGAAAATTGCAAAATATTAAAAAAAAAAAACTAGTAAAGTGGTACTTACGGTTGAGGAATTTTGACAGATAAAGTAGTGTCAGATCCTATGGTGATATCTAAGCGGAATATCACGTTTCAACTTTCTACGGTTTTTCGTTTTTGAGCTATGCTGTTCACATACATCACACACAACACACAGACCATTTGCTAAAAACCTCTTATTTGTACTCAGGGACCTCAAAACGGATATTTCCGGTGAAAACTTGATATCGAAAATTTGACACGATTACTATACTTCCTCTTACTAGGAGTAAGAGAAAGAATAAAAAAAAAATGTATGTATTTGAATATTATCCAAAAAATGCAATTACTCTATAAACAATTCACTATTTCATACACACTACATTATATTATCTAACATACTACATATTATAGTATGCTAACAAAAAAACAACTATTCTGTAAATAAATCTTTAATGTAAATAAATAAATATATAAAATTAAACTAACCAGTTTCACCAGGTTTGTAATATTTACTCCTGGGTCGTATAATAACATCACGAACTGGTCCGACCAAACTAACTGGACTGCTAGTCTGTAGAACACAGCTGGTACCAGACGGGTCACATCCTGACAGACATTCTAAATATCCTTGTCCGCTGGCACGTTTTGGCACTGTTACGCTTACTGCACCTTCACCTGTAACGAGATAATATTATTATTTTAATTATAATTTTACCACATTTATATTATTCTTTTTTAATGAAGGTTTAATTGTAAATAAGATGAAGTAAAGAAAGTAATTATCAAAGTTATATATAATTAAAGAGAAAAAAGGAAAAAAAAATACAATGAAGTTTAGTAAAACGTTCAGTACGTCACAGAGTACTGAATGAAAAATTTCTCTTTCTAACTTAACAAAAACATGGTTTATTACAAGAGGAAAATTAATGTAACCAAAGTATTTTTCACAAAAGCGAGATAGAATGTGGAGAGGCTTGATGACCTCTGCTGGAGATAATATAAACCAGCGTCAGGTAATTAGATACCCAACAAGCTTTACATTCCTGAAATTAAGTTCCCTCAATCCTAACAAGCATCAACATAGAATAAAGTCTCTTGAACTTTCCCAAGAATCAGTTCTTGCAACCCAGGCAAACAATGGTCGCAGTACAGAACCCTCAGAAAAAAAACAACAGTCAGACAGCAAAATTAAAGTCATTTTCATTCAAATTCAGAGAAGTTTTAATCATCGAAGTTAGGTTGTCCTGTCAATCCAGAAGAGATTTATCTACTAAGTTTAATGTGAAGTGATATGATCGAAGATAAATCCCTTCATCTCGAACAAGTCTCATCGACGAAGTAAATATAATTATATTAAATATATATAATATTATAATCATTTAAGTCTCTTAAACCCAGCATGTTTCATCTCTTGACAAGTTCTACTATCAATGTTAAATCCCTCCCACCCTTACAAGCTAAGTTAAGTCTCTTCAACTCTCTCAAGAACTCAGTAGCGCTGCTCTAATAATTAACAATTTAAATCTGTAGTATTTATATGGCTTATGTCGACAAGGGACGACATACTGAGTAAACATGACAGGAAGTGTACTAATTGGACAGGAAGTGTTCTTATGAAGATACCATAATTATAAAAAAGTAAACACACACACAGGTTTTGCGGTTTTATTATAACTTTATAAGAAATTTTGGAAAAGAAATAATGTCATTTATTAAAGGAAAATAAATTCCTGAAGGCAAAATCATATTCGTAATACATATTTCATCATCTCTCGGAAACTACATGAAATCCAATATTAATGATTCAAAATGAGCAAACAACAATACAATAGTGTAATGGATTATTACGGCCAGTGGCGTGTCTTGTCTACAAGCATCGCCCACATCTAAATCACTACATACGTCACATGAGCCATGACATATCTTCCTACCATAAATGGTTTCGGTTTTTACTGTAGAAAAGACAGAGATCCACCTACGGAAGTTGTGATAATGTATAAAAATGCCATTTCCTCTCAACTCGCTCTATTCAAAGTAAATCATTTTACCGTCACTCTGCCAGGTCAGTCTGTCACTTTCTTCCACGCTCTTTGCTAGTTCAACAGTGTAAAGTCCTTGCAGTAGTTTACTTGATTAATATACACAGTGTTCAGTGAGTATACTTTTCTCATCATTTTCTCTGTCCAAACCCACAAAAACTCCATTACAATGGGAAATTAAAACACCAAATAAAGTTTAAACTTTACAGAGTCAGCTAAGTTACATTATGGAGAATCTGAATTACTGGACATCTTTAAATATCTAATCTCTGAAACTAACAATCAAAATTTCAGTTTTTCAATTTTTTTCATCCTGTTCTTAGTGTATCATCTAGTTGTGAAAATATTGAATCATTTATTCTTTTAGGTAGTGGAGTTAAGTGAAAGAAGATTTTCAACTCACCAAAAGCGTAGTTGAGTTTTATATATATATTAAACTCAAGGTAAAAGTCGAACATAAAGAGGGGAGACCATCTCAAGGCTAAGATTATATCAGATCCCCTAAGACTGTTACATAAACATGCTAGCCGAATGCCGGAAGGTGTAAAAGCGAGCATCATCTCAGCTAGAGCGGACATTGACACAAGAGGTAGAATACAGGGTGCCCTATTTAAACGAGCCACTTTTGAAATAACTCTTAAACGAAAGAAAGATATCTAAAAATGAACATAACGTTTGTATAAGTATTTTTGCTCTAGTTCATGATGACGTTAATGTTTTTGGATTTTATTGTCGCCTTACACCTTAAATCGGTGGTTGAAAGTGGCGATTTCCTTTTGACCCCTCACTCTTTTAATATTGAAAACAATTAAAACAATGCCGTTAATTTCACGTCAAAATTTCAAACCGTTGTCGATATATTCAACCATCAAGATTAAATTTTCGTCGTTTTTTCCTGTTTCTCTGTTTCATAGACTAAAACTAAGATCGAATTTTCTTATTAATTTCTAATACATAAGAGACTTCAAACGCTGATAAAACTTAAAATCTATTTTAAAACGATAAGGGACTTAAAAATCAGATAAAACATCATTAAAACAAAACAATTTTCCTACTTATTTAAAAAAAAAAAAATCATGTTCAGCCATTCGACTGTATAAAACACCCCACCAACATTTGGAAAGGGATGGTGAAGTTGTTCGCACCCAAGATTTTTCTCACTTGCCTCCTGGCGATCCAACTAAACGAACCACATCAGTCGCCAGCACAGCCTAAAGTTTTATAATGGGCTGCGCGAAGTAGAATGGATGAATAGCTGAAGTCATGGCGTAGGCAAAAAACATTTGGAATTATATTAAATAAAAAAGAATTAACCACTTGTACATAAAAAAGTTCAAAGTTTCACTTGCATGAAAACCAACTTTTATAGTGTTTTCCAACATTCCAAGCATACGGAAAAGTCAAAACTTTTTAATTGCCTATGGAACTATTAATAATCCACGATATTATCACAAAGTTCTGAAAACTGCAGTACATAGTGAGTGGGAGAATGCGTGGTGGGATGGGAGGAGAGAGGTAGTTCTGCAGGAATTTAGGGTCAGCTGATTAAATTTGAATCCAAGTGGTTTAAACGTAGAACCAAACCGAGGAGGCTAATATAATCATCTCACAATATAACTCCGGCACAAATAGTTTAAGCGAGTTATTTACTGCATACTCTACCACGATAAAATATTTAAAATAATTGATAGTCACTAAAATTAATATAAACTTATGTCCATTAGAGTTTCCATAAATATGGAGCAATAAAGTTACTTTATAATGAAAAATTACTTTAAACTCTCCGGTTTATTCTTACTTCTAAATAATTCTACTTACATCTTCGCTGAAGACACTGCAATTCTGTCCATAAATCCCGATTGCATCCTACCGTAACAGTTTGCTCTCTACAATATTACTTTAATTCCTTAGAAATGGTGAATAAAAATCAATCCAAATAACTCAAAAATACATAGTCTTCACATTAAATAGACTTGTACTTACCTTCTAATAACTCAACTAATAAAGTGGAGTTCCATGCCCAAAGAGGAGGTTTTCCTTTTTTTTATGAATCTGTATGTAAGGGAGAGCGAACTAAATCAATATACAAAAGATCTTTTACTTAATGAAGTACCATTACCCAACCGCGGCGCCTTCTTTTGCTTGAATGATAGAAAGTACTAGATAAACATTCTTAGCGGGAATGGTTAAACAAAAGAAATGGTCATTGGGGGAGTCGAGGCAGCTAGTATGGAGATGTTACTGTGTCTTTCACGGACATCTCTCCCTGCCATCTAGTCGGATTCCTTACTGGGCATTGTGGTTTAAGAGGCCATCACTGCATAATGGAGCTTATGCAAGACCACTTTTGTAGAATTTGTGAGACAGAGGAAGAAACACCCATTTATTTCATAACAGATTGGTTCGATTACGAGGAAATTAGGTTAAGGATGCTTGATCGAAACAGCAAGTCTGCTGGAAAAGCTTAGGCTATTTCCCTACAAGGTATATGGTTCGATTTATTCTGATTGTAATGCATCTTAGATAGGTTAGATTCGGTCTGGATTCTGGATCTAGACCTGGTTATTGTTATTGCTTTGGAGGGGGGGTGCTATATGGAGTCTAGAGAGGCTTTGGATAGTTTTTGGGGATTGAACAGAAGAGAAATACTTACGATGAAATATAAGTTAAACTTACTGAACATTATTTATATTGTATAAGAATATAAGCACTACACACTGTATAATTTAGAGAAGAGTTGGTAGCGTGAGAACGATGGCCGTTGAATGCTCAAGTTTGTTCAAATGGCGTATGAATGAGCGTGAATTAGGGAGAAAGCTGCCTTTTATACGGAAGCCCACTTCTCTTCCTCTACGAACTTGATCTAGGGAGTCAAGCCATTCCTCATGTGTTTTCTTTTATGCACATCCAAAATACGTCACGGCAATGTGACAATTAAATAGATACTGCAATAAGTAAATATTACATATGGGGATTATCCATTACAATAAGGATATGTTATCCTCCCATCATTTGAATCATAATAATAATAATAAACAGTTAGTTTATTACTATAATAAATTAGTTTTACCGTGCTGCCCCCAAGTAGTTAGATAAAAGATCGTTTAAAAGGGAGCGCTGATAAAAAGATCGATGTCGTACTGAGATATACTTTCATAAAATAAAAGAAACTCAAGTGCAGAGAACGTTGTTAGTAGCATATATCCCCTTTCCAATCCCCGGATAGCCTAGTCAACGCCAGTTTGGTAAAGTAAGTAAACACTTTGCAATAGTACGGAGCTGTTTGGAAATCTCGCTCTCGCTCTCTCCCTCTCCTTCACCTCTCTCTCTCTCTCCCTCTTACTTCTCTGAAACTAGTGAGTACCAGAGATAGAAGTGTAAATAGACATAGTGAAGTTGATAAGAGTACTGTAAAGTTTATAGTATTGCCTGCATTCAATAACACTGTTTGGAAATACTCCTCTCTAGCTGTGTGAGATATTCCATTACTTGTTACCATAGTAATGGTTAGGCGCTTTTCCTGTATGTTTTGTTTGCAAAATGCTAATTTCTTGTATGGATAGAACTGGGAATATGGATATCAAGGAAAGCACTTAAAGTAGTACATAGTACAGACTATTTCTTAGTGTAGTTTCTAGAGAAAGAGAGACAGATAGAAAGCAGAAACTAATGAAATACAACAAACGGAAAATAAGTATACGAAGTGAAGGTGAAACCATGGTTATCTTATATTAATCGTAAACATTCAATCGATATCTTCGGAGATTTATATTACTTTCTAATGCCCTAATATTAACACAAGTTGGGTATTATTTCAGGAAATTAAATTTATATTTTAATGTTATGTATTTGACAGATTTGTTTAAAATTTAAAATGTCTCTTTTAGCATGTAAAGGCCAGTTTGATAAACTAATGTTAATGTATGGTTCAGTGGAAGTCCTCAGCAATTCTCAGTGAGTTCTCAGGATGCTCAACAGACATTTTGGTTCTAAGCTTTAAATGTTGACATTGACAAAAGCCAAAGACAAGAATAAGCATGATTAATGAGGGAGGGATCTTAATCTCTGGGAACATAGGATTCATGAAGTCCAATCTTTATATTGAATATCAGATTGCAGCTCTAGATGTTCTATTTGAAAATTGGCAATTAACATCTGGGCTACTTTAAAATGAAGAGCATGCTCCCCTGTTGTAGAAAACATAAATAAAACCACTCTTCGAGCAAAGATATTTCTCCTCATCCTTGGAGGCAAAAACCAGATCATATGTATTTGAATAGTCCTAAAAAGCATTAGTAAGTTTATATAACTTTTATTTGTTCGGCCGCATTCAAAGCCGGTTGGACATTAAAGAAAGGATAATGAGTATGAGAAGCAGAAAATTGGGTTTATAAAAAGAATTAAACTGGAAATAATGCTGTACACTGTATAATGAGAAAGTAACACAAACTGCCAGGACTTTGCACGAATATGAAAAAAATGGTAGCGAGAGATTTAGAGTAGTGAAGAGAAGGTGCAGTAGTTGGTTGCTGACGCGTTGTAACTGCTATATAAACTGTTCTAAAGACTGTCCCCCGTAGGGCTAGCGGTGCTTTATATAAACAGAATCTCCCACTCTAATGGCCTGGTAGCGAGTGAGACTTTCAATTTTTGTGTGTGTTTTTCTCTCTCTCTACTTTAGGTCCCTCTATTCGGATCCTATTACAAAAGCTTGACGCTACGTTCTCCCAGGTTCACCCCAAGAAAAATTCAATTTTCCCTAGAAAATGTTTGACATGAAAGTGATAGTTATATATATATGTAGACAGTATATCAAGTTTAAAGAAAATCGCATAAAAATTGAACCAAAAAGGTTCAGTAATGACGCACTTCCGGTTGGTAGGTTTCGCCTGCAACCTTCCTGAGAAATAGCTTCCTGCGATTTTTCGTCTCTCTCTCTCTCTCTCTCTCACCCACACACACACACACACACACACTCACACACATACATACAACAGACCATTCGCTAAAAACAATTTTATCGTAATCAGGGATACTCAAAACAAATGTATTCGGTGAAAACTCAATTTGGACAAAATTCAACGCGATCGCAATTCTCCCCACTTGCTATAAGTGAAAGTAAATACAATCGTATAAATAATAATTCGTATATAAATGCTTGTAAATGTGTAGGGAATTCTATGATTTTGAGTTAAATACCATCAAATTGAGGACGTACTTAATTAGAATGCCCGCTCCCCAGTACAGAGTATGAAATTATACAGAAGCTAATTAACTTTCCAAGCTTAAGTTACCCAATATGAATATGTTCAATACACTTCAAATAGGATACATACTGGTCAAGTAGAACTGTCAACAGTATTGAATTTCACTCACTCAGTCATTAATTATATACTGTAAATTGACGAGCATATAGCCAAATGTAATTTAAATTTTAATTGAAATTTAATCAAATTATGATCAATTTTTTTCTTCTTTTTTTTTTTACTCTTTCTCTTTCTCTTGATATGAAGAGATATTGCGATCAAAGTAAAATTTTTTGAAAATGAGTTTTATCAACGGAAATACATATTTTGAGGTTCTCTGAGTATGAAACAGGTGTTTTTAACGAATAAATATAAGAAACCAAAAACATTGCTACATGTAGAAAAATATAATGTGTGTGTGTGTGTGTGTGAACAAAATATCACAAAAACAACAAATCACAGAAAGCTCAGTTTTTCGATATTTTCTCGAAAAGTTCCAACGGTTTTCATTAAACTTCACGGTAGTCCCGGGTTCGAGTCCAGTGCTACCCTTAGATTTTTTTTTACTAGGAGTCTCTACAGCTCATTGTTCGGTGATGGACAGTGTTGTCTCTAGCGAGAGAACACTGTCCGGAGGCCGGCAGCACTGAGAAGGCTCCGGGCGCTAATGACCATAGTTGTTGAGCGCCTTAAATTAAAAAAAAAAAATTAAGCTTCATGTACTATCTATACATAAAATGGCTATAACTTTTATTTGTAATATTTCTCCA
Source organism: Triatoma infestans (assembly GCA_011037195.1). NCBI lineage: Eukaryota > Metazoa > Arthropoda > Insecta > Hemiptera > Reduviidae > Triatoma > Triatoma infestans. The sequence continues at coordinate 188,236 of JAAEAF010000066.1, forward strand.
AAGAAAATTGATTCTAAAAAGAAACTTACTAGGGAAACTGCAAATTCATGCTTTCCTTTAAAATGCTACTTCAATACAATGTATGGTTCTACCATCTAAATAATATTTATTATACATTAGAAGCATTGATCGTATTTCAAAATCAAAGAAAATTCGCTTAACTGGAAGTTTGACTTTATAGTATAGGTTTTTGAGCTTTTTTTTTTTTTTGTAATGTTGGAATGTTAATGTTGTAACTTGGAATGTTAACTGTACAGACATATAATAAAACTATTACTTTTATTTCTAACATTTGCTTTTTAAAAAGTTTTCTGTGGAATCTGTAATGTTACATTTTGAATGATAAATTTGAGTTCGTGCAATGTTTTGATATTATCTTTTGGATTACTTCTGTAAGGGCAACCGAGGGATTATCAGTTAAGGAATTTTTTTTTCAATTTCCTTCAAAATTACTTTTAATCGAACTACGATAAACCGGAAAATTTGATTTTCTGGATCATCTGGAGGAGCTGCGAGTTAATCTTAAATTTAAATTGCCTGTAATAGTATTTCTATGAGTCGTGTTATTTCAAGAGGATTTTACTGATTCAAACAGTTATAACTGTAAGGAGAGAAAACTGTGAGAAGTTTAAAAACACCATCATCATTTTTTTATGTGTGTTATTAATTTATTTAGGTTTAATGCAATATGTAATTTTTTCAACTAATAAACGCAATTAATATATAAAAGTGCTGAACATTAAACAAAAAAAATACTCTGCCCATCAAATACTAATTAAATTAACCTTAGTTTTTAATTGAGTTTTAATTTTAATTTCCAATTTTTAATAATTACTTTCTTTTTTCTAAAAAAAAGAAGAAGAAGAAAAAAGACTTTTATTCTTTTAATGAAAAAATAAAAAGTAATAATAAAAAAAAAACATGAATGAAGGAGATTATTCAATGTTATCCTCCATCCAATTATAAAGGCAAATTGATAAAAAGGGAGGGGGGAAACATCCCTATTTAATAGTAGACCTATGAAGGGTTCTAAATTTCCCGAGGGAATTAAAGAGGAAAATCTGCATTATAAGATGAGAGATGATGCCTTGGCCCAATATCTATCTGCTGTGTTCAGTAGAAATTGATACCCATTTATAAATCTTTATGTCATCAGCTTATAGTATTTTGGATCTAACAGATATTAACAGCGGATTATATTATATATTTTAGAATATAAAAGTCTATCAAACTTTGATGGAAAACGTTAAAAGAAGCAATAATACTAAACCATTTTTGAACAATTAATTATAAGAAGTGGAATGAAAAACAAGAGCACGTAAAATGAACATCCGCTCTAAAGACGCATGTGGAACGTTCACATCATGTCAAGAGTAAGAAGACGTCTTCATAGAGTACACTGGACAGACGTTCCAAACTCCCATTAAACAATAAGGTACTTATTGTTTAAAACAGAATCTTATGGCCGCCATGGAAATTGAAGTTTGGAGCTTACATCTAAAAGCTAGCCAGTCACCAACTCAAAAAAGAATCCATTCTCTAAAAATAAAAATTCTCCAAGCTCCAATTTTTATTAGATTTTATGAATAGTTTTTTATTACAGTTCAAAATATAGCCCCCCATCGTGGTTGACTGTTGTAAGTCATCTTTCTGCCAGCTGTTGGATCCCTCGCTGATATCATTCCTTGGGTATGGAATAAAAAAAACTCCTGCATTCAAATTCAATTTCCATGAAGTTATTAAATTTTCACCAGCATAGAAAGTGTGTCATGGACAGAAACAAATAGTAGTCAGATGGAGCTAAATCTGGACTATAAGAGGTGGGTGTAAAAGAAGTTCAATGCCATCAAGTTCTTCAATTTTTTGTTTTGTTTAGTCTGACGAGAGATGTGCGGTAAGATCGTCTTGCTGGAACAAAACTTGTTTGCGTTTGTCCCAAAGCTGGATAAACGTTGGGACATTTTTGGATACATTCTATCTAGTTGTTGGCTGCTAAAGCTAGTAAAGTCATGGAAGATCCATCAAGAACAAATTCGTGATAAATTACTCCTTCACAGTTCTCCAGAAAACGAACAACACTGAGAGATTAATGTAATATCGTGCTTGTAAACATCAGACGTGTGTGGATGGGCTTTAAAGGCCATAAAACTTCTTTAGTTAGAAAACGGTTATTTTTTTTTTTGTACACCCTAGTAATAATAATAATAATAATAATAATAATATTTTGGACTTCCGCGGCCATTCTTATAATAAAGACTTATGTTTTGGGTAGAAACCGCATCAGGATTTATGTTCATCTGTCGTCTACATTGGAATGAGCTTCTTCATATGATCGCCTTAAATGCCAAAGCAACATTCAGCATGTGGTTCAGTATTATGAAAAAGCTTATTGCAATATGGGTGGAAAAAGCTTATTGGAATATAGTTTATTATAAATCACTGAGGCCCCCCCAACCCGAAAAAATGAAAAAAAAAAATCTTATTTAATTTTTTGTAGTCAATATCCCAATAAGAATCTTGTAAATATTCTAAGGAATTAGCGAAAGGGGGAAGTCTCTGAAGGAGGAAATATATTAGCTACATTTAAACATAGTTCTATGTTTATTAGCTACGTCCTTAAGAATCTAGGTGTCCAGCTTGAATTGAAGTCTAATCACACATTGATTCCTAATATTCGTAAAATACACATATGGTCTGCAGAAGTAGTTGACATGTGTACTACGACTAGATATAACTTTCCCTCATATTTACGCATTATATTCTTTACAATCGATTATGTTCTCGGAATAAACAACTGACACCCAAGAAAGTGACAATAGAAAGTTAAGGTCGCCATATAACATTTTAGTCAAGTAAGTTCTAAGTTTTTTCTCGTCATAAATTGTTTGAAAATTCTTTTTTTTTTTTTAAGCCCTTGAAAAGTGAAGATAAATGCTATAAACCACTTTCGACATAAAGAAAGTTACCAAAGTTGTTGCTGACACTCTAAAACTAAACAATATAATACTAATTTTTGTTGTTAATTTCATTTTTTTTTTTATTCCATAAAACATAAATATTTTTGGAAAAGAAAAGAGTGGAGGGGTTAATGGAATTTTGGAATTAAAAATTATTCTTCATCTTTGGAATGTTTACTAAAGATGCAGTTGGCTTAAACTAATATTAAAGTAGATAGTAGATTGTTGTAGGGGATTATTGCACTGCGACCTGAAAGATCAATTGGCCCCCCCCCCCCGGAGCCTTCTCCAATGCACAGTCGGCCTCCAAGCAGTGTTCTTAAGTTACAGACAACACGCCCATCACCGGGAGTGAGTTGTAGAGGCTCCTAGGAAGAGAAAATCTAAAGGCAGCGTGCTGGATTCGAACCCGGGACCTCCGCGTTGCTAGTCCAGCACGCTACCACAGAGCTAATCCCTTTCTTCTCCCTTAGCTTTCGCCAATTAACTAGGGATGGAGATCCTGTGTACTGTATTTGTCCTTGTCTGTAAAGTGTAGAGTGAATGAGTTTAAGTGATTTGTGTAAGGTTCTGATTGGAGTGCATGGGGCTGTGGTAACCCGTGGGGTCGCTACTCCCCAAGTAATCGCATGCAACAGATACCCCTTGCGGGCAGAAATTAAATTAATAATAGACTATTTTATGTACTTATTGGTTTTTAAGATATAAGGAACTACCCTGTATGTGACTTTATTGTAGACCATGAGGCACCGCTTCTATTAATCCCCAGTAATACTTGTAATGACAGTTTAAAGAAATCAAACGCTAAAGATTCCATAGAAATCCCTCTCCTATTAAAGAAATCAATTTGTCTAAAAAAATGGTTTCACATAAAAGTGCTAGGTAATGTTTAAATTTACCATTAAAGATAACGAAAATCGTTGGAGCCGTTTTTGGAGAAAAGTCTGGAAAATTCAAAAAAGTTTTCAATACAGTTGTACTTCTTGTGAATCGTTCTTTTTTTGCAAATCTGAAAGTCTAGCAATGCTTTTTAATGTACCTTAATGGTGTAACAATCAGTGTACTATATTAGAGTAGAACTTTATAGGAAAGCTTAATTTCAAACAGTTACTTTATTTTATTTAAAATTGTATCAATTTATTGTTCGAAACAAATTTCATTATCTTATCAACATTTAATAAAATAAAATAAAAAATTAACAACAAAAAAAAGAAGGGGAATGAACCTAAGTGAAAACAAAAGAAAACACCACAACATTTTTATCCCCCTAAATAATCTGGAAACAAAAGCTTAAGAGTTACAAGAGGGTTCCCAGAGAGTTCCCCAGGGATGTGTAGTTTTTCACAAAGGCATTAGGGGGGTGATATTCCAGTAAAACAATAAACTGAAACAAAAAAATAAAACAAACAAGTTTGTGATACAGGGATTTTCCACAGCCTTGATCCTCATCTGTTTTCCCATTTATCCTTTACTTATTAATTATTTCTATATTGTATATTGTTTTTTCTCCCCTCTAATTGTAAATAATACAATTTTGTTAAAAACCTTGTGAACATTAATTGGAAATGATTTTTTTATTTAATTTTGTTTGGGGGGGCAGAAACTTGGTTGAATATAATAAATAAGATGAGAGCATTCTAGTAGAATCAAATGAATTCCCTTTTGAATTGTGTAATAAACTGAAATAACACTTTAAGGAAAAATCTCCCCCCCCATCACCCAACCCCCAAAAGTGCCCTTAAATAAATTTTCCCAGAGAAATGTTTCAAACAAAAATTGTAGATCGTTGTATATGTTGTTGATATTGCAAGTTTAGAGAAAATCATCGAAGCCATTTTTGAAAAAAATTACAAAAAGTGAAAAACCAATTAGTAAAGTGTTACTTCCGGTTGAGGAATTTTGACAGATGACCTACTGTGGGGTCCCATAGTGATGCCTAAGCGGAATATCAAGTTTCAACTTTCTTTTTCGTTTTTGAGCTATGCTGTTCACATACATACATACATACATACATACATACACACACACACACCATTTTCTAAAAACCACTTTTTTGGACTCAGTGGACCTCAGAACGGATATTTCCGGTGAAAACTCGATATCGAAAATTTGACACGATTACAATACTTCCTCTTACTGCACAGACTAAATAGTTATAATGGACGAACTTTCTTCAAACTTGTAATTTTTACTAAATGTTTAAGTGGTCTTCAACATTTCTTGAGGGAGCTTAATCTTCCAACTTCATTGTAACCTTCCAGTTTCTCTCTCTAAAATCAGTTTTCTGTGGAAAAGAAGTTTCATACAAAAGTGATTAGGTCTCTCTGTATGTATAGCTAGTATGCCTCAAGTTTAATGAAACCCGATGGTATTATTGAAAAAATAGCTGAAAAAGTGAGAGAGAAAAAAAAAACGGTTCAGTCACGTCTCTAGGTGCAAATTGTTGGAGAAAAATATGAAGTCATATAAATCAACATATCTCCGAGAGTAGTGTTTTTCCTAGTTTTAATAAATAATAAAACTTTTCTCAAAATAGATAACAAATAAAAGCCGTACGAAAACGGAAGGAATAAGAAAAAAAAACAAGTATTCAAAACAGTAACAGTTAAGGGATAGAAACATGTAAGGTAAGATAAAGTAGGCGAAATAGATGGATGCGGCAAAGTTAAGTATGTACATTACCTACACAGAGGAAGTTAAATTGGATGTAATGTTATATGTTGTATTGTGTATTGTGGCTGTAGATGTGGGTATTTAGGTGTGAGTGTATGTGTTTTTTAGAGAAGCTATATAAACACACAAACAAAATTGGGTAGTGCAGTTAATGTGTGTATGTGTTTGTGTATATTTATAAGTCGCCTCCACTTGCTGTGTTCGTCTGTATATGTACGAAAGTGTAGTACACTTCTCATACTGAATAGTATGTATTATTTCCGGTTGTTTATCTCTACATTAAGACATGTTTCGTGACTGTTATCTCTTTTCTAAACAACAGCAAATAATAAGACAACAACCAGCAACAAGAAAGAACACCAACAAACAAACAAACAACAGCAACAGATCCTTCCTTTACTGTGTTTTACAACAACATTACATTTGCTAAAAACTATCTTTCTCTTCCGTTTTTTTTCTCCCGGCTGTACACTGTAACAATTTCTCTAATACTAGCTAGTAACAATTCTTTATCTTAGGACAATGCAACTTGACACATCAGTTTATTATGCTTTATGTTTTCCTCTTGTATGGAATGTTTCCTTTTCATTTTTGTCTCTTTGTTGTCTTATAGCACTTAATATTTCTGTTTATTATGTGATACTCAAGTGAGGTCAGATAAGTGTGCGGAGAACTCAGTTAGCACATCATACAGCAAAGAATAGTAGTCATTCATTAATTTATTAGAAAAGAGAAATGTAAAATCTAATGGATGAATGAAAGAGTAAATCATCCGATCATCACAATTTCAATAAGTTTTCATATAGTAAAATTAACATATAAAGTAATTGTTCCTAAATATTTAATTGTCTTCAATATTATTTGAGGGAGCAAGCCCTTCCTATCCTCTTAGCTCCCCAACATCACTCTAAAAACAATTTTCTCTGCAAAAATTTCAAACAAAAGTGATAGTCTCTTTAGAGATCTCGTAAGGGAATAGCTAAGTGGTTAAGGTACTGGACTCCAAGCGTAGGTCCCGGGAGTCCTTTAGCCTTTGAGCTCTTAGACTTTTTCTTCCTAGGAACCTCTACAGCTCACTGTCCGGTGATAGATAGTATTGTTTACAATGAGAGGACACGTCCGGAGGTCGGCAGTGCGCTGAAAAGGCTCCGGGCGCCAATGACCGTAGATATTGATGGGCCTTAAATAGGAAAAAATAGCTACTTCCATTTGGTAGTAGATTCACGTTCCCCAACTCTATCCTATCATTTATGTTAGCATATTCAGACAGCCAGGCTGCACTGAGGGTCCTTGCCACCTTCAGAACTACCTCATCCCTGGCCAGGGAGTGCAGAGAATCCTTGACACAACAAAGTATGGCTGGAGTGTAGGTGCCGGACATACGGGATTTCCAATAATAGATCAGCCGACCAACTGGCCAGGAATGTGGCGAATACGTCGTTCAGAACCTGTATTAGGGATAACCAAAGGGACAATGCGTGCATCTCTAAGCGAGTGAATTCTGAGGAAGCACGACACAATCTGGAGATCAAGTCCAATAGCAAACCCAGCAAGGGTATTATGCCAAAGCTGTGTAAGTACAGAACCAAAGAGATCCTCTGCTTAGGAAGGAACCAGATTAGTCCGGTGGCAGGCCTTTGCACGGGGCATAATAGGTTCAAGAAACACGTGCATAGGGGTGGGGTTAGTTAACTCGGAACCGTTGTATAGACTGTGTCAAGGGGAGGAGGAAACGGCCTCGCACCTGTTGTTCGATTGCGTGGCAATCGCTAAATCGCGCAACGAAATCTTTGACACGTTGAGATCAGAGGAGATAATAGCGCAAAAACAGTTGATTGGGTAAGCCATCAAACTCATGAAGAGGTTTCCTACAGGGGTAGGCACAATAAGCCTCGGTTTGGCTGGAATGTCTGGGCTACAACCCCCTCCCCTTTGATAATCTAATCTATGTTAGGATAACTTTCAAGTTTAAAGATAAATAGCTAATATCATAACTGTATTAACTGCACTAAGAGAAAGCCGTGTGAATTCGTTACTCCATTATCTTTCACAAATACTGTATTTCATGGCAATATTGTGAGAAATAAGGGTTCTTAAAACCCCTCCAGTTAACCCTATGAGTGGTAGGGATTTTTCAAAAAGGTGCGGCGACTTTTGAGTTTTATTCAGTAGCAAAAAGACGTTCAAAGAAGACGGTGTGATTGTTGTATATGTCAAGTTGTGCTATTAGTTTTCAGTGTTTAATTGTCAAATATAAGCGTTTGTGTTTTCTTTTTTAAATACAACAATCCCACAATATTGCTTATAAAATTGCAATTAAGTTTATTTTAAATATTTTTAATGTTATGTGCAATATCTAAATGGGGGAACTGAAAATGAAATTACTTTCAACATCACTTCCTTGAACTGATATTACCATCCGAGCGGAGGCCCTCTCCTTTCGGTTCAAAGTAACCTCCCCTCAAACATCAAAAAGAACACAAACCTTCTGTTAGAGCAACATACACCCTTCATCATTTTATTATCAGGCTTCTCTATACCCAAGGATGCAAGGTTTACCCTCAAATAAAGGACAGAGAGGGAGTAGAAGGGAAAAACCAAAAAATCTGTTGGGAAACTCTCAAGGCACTTTCTATTGCTGCAAATCTCAGATTCTATTTTAGATAAATTTTGTTCTAAATTACATGATTTTTTTATAATACATTTATTTTATTGCCCTTAATAATGATGAGAAGGAACAAAACATTTTACAAAGGTTATAAAAGTAGGTTATAAAAAACCTGCGGAGTTGTAATGAAACATTGGTAGTTGTTGTAGTTGGTTCCGCAGAGCTGGAAAGCATCAGAGATAATTTCCATGATAGCCTACCTTCTTTTTCTTGCGATCATCGACCGGTTTCAGGCGTTCGCCCATCATCAGGATGTTTTTGTCAAAACAGTGTGGTAACATACACTTGCCCAGAGCAAATTTAGTCTTATACATCTATGATTTATTTGTAACATTTTCTCGATAAACTTGATTTTTTGGGGTGTTCCTGGATGGAACAGTGTACCACTGTTTTGACCAAATACCATGATGATGGGCGAATGCCCGAAACCGGTCGATGACCACAAAAAGAAACAGGCTATCACGCAAAATATCCCAGGAAACATTTTTAGTATTTATCCAAAATTTATGATTCAGTGTGGAATAAGTGTTACGTGTATCTTTATTTCTATCTGCATTATTTACTGTTACTCCTGGTAAGAGAAAGTATTGCAATCATGTCAATTTTTTGTAACTGAATCACTACCATCAGACACGATGATTTCGGGCAAAATCCATTAATCGGAAGTGCCATACTCGCCATGCAGAAGGTTGATGGACAGTTCATAAATAAATATTACGTAATAATTAGTATTGATATTTTTTCACAACTTAGGAAAACAAAACTTTGAAAACTTGAAGAGCTTTCTTCTGTGATGTACTTCTACTCTGGGTCGTATGGGAATCTTGGGGAATGAGAAGGTTGATAGATTTGTCAAATTAGGGCGCCTCTCTTCCTTCATTCGTTTTGTAGGTAGGACTTTGGGCATAGATCTGACAAGCTTCCAGGTGTGGACAGCTTCATAGCTTTTCTGTGGATGAGCTAAACGTCCGAACAGGGCTATCAGTGACAAGTTGCAGTGTCTTTCACAAACTTCTCTCAGCCGTCTAGATGGATCCCTTGCTGGGCATTTAAGATTTAAGGAGAGGCACCTCTAAGCTCATGCAGTTTGCTTTTTGTAGGATTTGGCGGCGGAGAGGAAGAAACACCACTTATTACAGATTTTTGGAGTTGTAATGAAAATTGAATTCAAGATGTTTTGTCGGATTAGGAAATTTTCTTTTAAGGTTTTGGTCCGATTTGTTCGTATTGTTAAGAATCTGGTGGTTTAGACCCGGGTCTGGATTTTTATTCTAGAAACGATGTATAGTTTTTATTTGGGGTACCTAGATGGACCCGTTGGGGCTTTGGAAAGCAGAGAGCTGGGGTACCACAGACGAATAATAATAACAGAAACAATTAACATTAGTTCTTAAGCAAGCTACTATTGATCTCCCTGAGACAATCTTAATCTAACAAATGTGCTTAAATTTTTTAATGAATCTTCTAAACATGAAAATTTGAATTTATAAAAAGTTTATGAGATTTTCAAGTTTCATTATAATGAAAGTATCTAAAAGTTTAAATAATTCTAACCAGTAAACTTTTCTGGAAATTTTGCCGTAACACTGAATGTTTTATAAGTATATGAAAAACTATTTGAAAACTTAACAAAGTTCATTTAATAGTAAATAAGTTGCTAACTGATGTGAGATGAATATGTTAGAGAACTAGAGCACAAAACATCTTAATGCTCTTTTTTTGCAAAGTTACTTTCTGCTATTAGTAAAGAAAGTTTTTAAACTGAATTTATTCCTACATTTTAAATAATATAATCAAAAGAACTATTATAATTTAAATTATTTTCGCTCGTATATAGTATTTGGTACTTTTGAAAATATGTGGTAGAAAGTTGTGCAGGAAGTAGGCTTTTCCTGGAGAGTGATACAGTAATTAATTTAACGAACCATTATGGAAGTTTTCAGAATAGAATGGCGAATCAGTTAGCAAAACGGGTTGGTGGCAATTAGATAAATACTTACCGGAAAAGAAAAAATGTAGAATAATATTATAAGTCTAGAGCCAGAAGTGAACGGAATTCCTTTAAATCAACCCTAATTAATCAGTGGTCTAGGCTGCAGATTATTTATAGATAGTTGGGTCTCTGATTGTGTTTACAGTTCCAAAATTAAATTTTTTAATTTTATTAAATGAAATGAAATTCGTCTGACTCCTTAAACAACACTCACACAATAGACAAGTTACTACTTCGAGTTTAGCGCATCCACAGCCAAAGTCTAACTTGCCATACATTCACACTGATGTTATTTATTACAGATCCTTACTTTAAGAATATGGGCTTAATTGTGTTTGGAGAAAACTAATAAAATCCAAGACCTCGCAGAATGGACACTATCTAGAGACATGTGGGAGGATTGCATCTCATAGACATGGTTCCCTCTCCATTTTTCGTTTTTAACCAAGAACGCTTCTCCTCATTATTAAATAATGATATATTTCAAATCGCTAACTTATCATTATAATAATATTGTTATAGGAAAAATATCGCATACAACATATCGATATGAATATAGAATATAAGGGACTTCGAAATTGGGGATGCAAACTATCAATGTTGAAAACTATATCTGTCAGAATATCGACAATAAATATTTATATATGATATTTCGATAATACTGGATATCTAGCGCATTAGAAGCGCTTCAGTATTTTCTTCCTATGTTAAAAAAAAATCTGGTGTGAAACACTCACACAACTTTCTCTTACTGCAGTTTTCAAAATTGTAATTGACAAATTTTATAGTTAGTATAACAAATTTAATGAAATTCGACAGAGTTCGTCGAAAAATTGAATAAAACTGTTCAGTAAAAGCGCACTTCCGGTTTGTCTTAAAACTCGAAATTTTGACCATCTATTTATTTCTAATTAATTTTCTATGGATGGTTAGAATTGTATAATCAACTATAATAGCACATTAGAGAAAAACATAACCCGCTCCAAAAGCCCCCTTAAATGACTTTGCCAGCAGAAATGTTTAAAATAAAAGTTTTAGCTCCTTATATGTGTAGTTCACATTCCTACTTTAAAGAAAATCGTTGGAGTCCTCAAAACTTCGAGGAAATACCAGAAAAATGAAGAATACATTTCAGTAAAAACGCACTTCCGGTCATCCGATTCTTTCAAACTCGGAATGTCAACAACAGATTTCATTGTAATTAATATTTTTTTGGATGACAGAATTGTATAGTAAACTGAAATAGCACTTTAAAGGAAAACCTCTCCCCCCAAAAAGTGCCCTTAAATGCATTTTCCAGGTGAAATGTTTCAAATAAAAATTGTAGATATTTATATGTGTAGTTGATGGTAACTAGCTTAAAGAAAATCGTTGGAGCCATTTTCGAAAAAATTGCAAAAAAGTAAAAAATAACTAGTAAAGTGGTATCTCCGGTTGAGGAAATTTGACAGATAACGTACTGTCCGATCCCATGGTGATGCCTAAACGGAATATTAAGTTTGAACTTTTTGCGATTTTTCGTTTTTGAGCTATGCTGTTCACATGCACATACACACACACACACACACACACACAGGCCGTTTTCTAAAAACCACTTTTTTGGACTCAGGGGACTCAAAACGGATATTTCCGGTGAAAACTCGATATCGAAAATTTGACACGATTGCAATACTTTCTCTTACTAAGAATAAGAAAAAGTAAAAAATATAGAGCCAAATCTGACCTTTTATTTTGAACTGACTACACTAATTGCATAAAGTCAATATTAAAGCACAGGATTGCACCCTTTCTGGATCTTTCTTTCGTATTAAGTTTCAAGTGACCCTTTCACTATTATTTCAACTTAGATGAAGCATTAATGAAATTCAGGTTTCATGGAAATCCAATCAGCTGAGTGTTTACATAAGGAAGATTATAAAATTAATGTCAGAGGGTGCTAACAATTTCTCTAATATCTTAAAAGACTTACTACAAATTTCATTCTGATATTTAGAAGCCATTGAGAGAGGGTTTAGGAACCTATTACATTGCGAAAGCAAAGGTATAAGCAAAGACCAGGAGCCGAAACTTCAAGACAAATCGGCGTATCCTCCTCCCCACTTACTGGTCATAGTCTATAGCGGCTGTGGACATTGTATGGAAAAAGGATCAGTGATCAGTGGTTCCAATTGTTTTCCTCTACAGGCAAGAAAATTTTCCTTAACAGAAAGTTTTTCCCTGCCTTTGCCATGGCATCTCTTTTGCATAGAGTATGAGAAGTATTCGGTGTTCCAGATTTCAGTGATAGCTTTAATCAAGCATTTTCGTACTTCAGTTTTAATCCATCAGTTTGTACTTTTTTAAGTCTTTTAACATCTTCTTCTTTATTTTAATGAAGAGGTGTTGCATTGATTGCCAAACAGGAAGACCAGGTAACATTTAATCGAGGTTTTCGAGGTCTTCTTTGATAAAAGTACCGCTGCATATAGTTTATAAACTGCGGACGACCAGTTGTTTTTAACTCAAGATTATGAAGATATCGAATATATAACCAGTATACTATCTACATACATAAATACCTATCACTATTACGTGTAACATTTCCCCGGGAAAATTGATTTTTTGTGGGGTTCTGGGGGAGAACATTTACGTTAAGCTTTCCTTAACGTACTACTATTCAATGTATGGTTAGACAACTTATATAACATTACTACCAACTGCTAGATCAAATTTGAAGAAAATTGAATAACTGCAAGTGCAACTATATAGTTTTTGATTTTTTTGGAATTATCTCGAAAATGGCTGTAACGATTTCCTTTAAATTTGGAACTGTACAGATATAAACCAATCACTTTTGTTTGCAGCATTTTTTTTTTTAAAAAAAAGAAGATTTTAAATAGATTTGCGAAATTTTTGGCGTTAAACTTCAAATATATGTAGTTGGCTCTAGTTATTGAAACGCTCATCACTTCCCTACCAAACTTGGGTTGGTAGGGTGGTACTTGTACCCCCACCACCTCTATACTTATGTTACGAGAAATGTGGAAAATTAAAGAAAATTTATCATTTTATTAAATTATAATTGTATTAACCATAATTATGAGAGAGTCCTCCGTGTATTATAATACCAGATATTTTTGTTATTTGAATCGGATAAGTTATTTATTGAAAACCAGCTTGATTTATTAAAATCAGTCACGAATTCTTAATTGTTGCGATTAGAGAATAGCAAAACTAATTAAGCTTTTAAATTGCTACCATCTTTATAAATATATAAATTTAATATAAATGACAAATTTGACTATAAATGATATAAAGAGAAATAATAATAACGGTAATAACAATAAAAATAAAAAAGTAACTTATAAAATCTATATTAATTAATAATAATTGCTAATTCCGTAAAGAGTCTTATAGATATTAATTGCTTCTAATCTCTGGGAGCAATGGGAGAAGGATTTGAAAACGGCGGCCATAATTTATATATAACAATATGATTAGTAACTTACTGAATTGACTCCGTTTACATCGCTACTCACCAGGGGCGCGCAATTGTAAGCTGATTATCTTTGGTCAATTCCCTTTAAATGAGTTTCAACTTCTGATTAATATAACGGCACAAAATAACGCTCCATTAGTACGTTGAGTAGGGGGCTCCGTCCCAAATTGCCTGTATTTTTTGGGTAATAGGATTTTTATTTACCGCGGAGGGGGGAGGGGGGAAGAGAATGAAAAGTTAATTTCACTTGTTTAATAGACATTTTAATTAATGTTGGTTTTTCTGTAATTAAATAATTTCAATGCTTGTCTAAAAATTATTGATCGCGCAAAATAAAGAGGTTTTCTTTAATGGTAACAAGTAATGTTTGGTTGTGGTGTTTCAGTCTGAGGTTGTTGGTATTATCGAATGCGGGAGAGATTAAAGAGGTGCGGATATTCTCTGACAGTCAGGCTGACCACTGAGGGCTTTGAGCAAGCCGTGTTGGAGTTCGAAATTGGTGGGAGAATGTAGGAGAAGGCTTAATGCCTTAGCTCGGAGGGGCAAAGTGCAGCTCAATTGGGTACCCGGACATGCGGGAATAGAGGGCAATGAGACGTCAGATCGACTGGGTAGGGAGGGATCCTCTTTACCTTTTTGTGGTCCCCAGCCAGCCCTCGCCTAAGAGGTTTTGTGATAGTCAGATCAGACTTTGGAAGACGAGTGTTTTGGAGAAATGCTGGGAGGACACGCAGGAGTGCCTCCAGGCTAAAAGATTCATCAAAGGAGTTTCAGATTACCTCCTGTCCCTTAGTAGGATAGGACTGAGGACCTTGATGGGTGTAGTGACCGGACACACATGGGTATCTAGTCATCTGCACAATATATAGGGAGAACGTCTAGTCCCATATGTCAGAACTGTGATGATGGAGTTAGGGAAGCGGTGTATCACTACTTATGTCAGTATCCCCGTTTTGCTGGTACTAGGTTTCGTTATTCAGGAGGGCACCACTCTCGCGGACTGCCTGGGTGAGTTGGAGTTGAAGGATTCTTGGGATATTGCAGACTGACCGGTAGACTACCGGGGGAGATTATTTAGGTTGATGAATTGGGGGGGGGGAAGCCATATAGGCTTAGGTCCCAGGCCAATAGGCACCTAGTTTCGATGATAATAATAATAAAATAATAATAATAATAATGTTTGCAAATGTTTGTTTGTTTTTTCTACTTACTTTTGCTCGTAGAATGAGTGAAATTTTAGAAGCTGAGTTTTCACCGGAACTCATTTTGAGGTCCTTTGAAGTTTGGAAAAAAAAAGGTTTTTAACGAATGATCTTTGTTTTGTGTATGAACCCCCCTCCCACGAAATGCTAAAATCAGTGCTGCTTAAGGACCACCATAGCATCTCATCTTTGCGAAGGTTTCGGTCAAAATCCATCAACTGGTTTTACTGTGGTTTTTTTTCGTTGTTGTTTTTAACGTTGTTTTTTTTTTTTTTTAATTTATCATGATATTTTATCTTTGAAGTAGAGTTTTTTTGTAGTCTTCCGGGTTTTATTCAGGATTGCTAGACCTATTGCCTGGTGTTCTACAATGGGGACGTAATCATGTTGCTCCTATAAACCAAGTAGTACATAATCTAGGATTCACTAAATCTGTATTTATATATTCATTGAGACCGGGATAGGTGTTGGTGTAATGGTTATGAGCATGGACTTGTAAGTGAGAGATCCCCAGTTCGAGCCCCGCGTATAATTGCTAAATTTTATATTCCTTTAAAAAATTGTTAATAGTAAAGTAGGTGCTTCCAAAATCTCCTTCACGACACCTAATATGGTAGCTATCACTTTAAATAGGCATCAACTTTACTTTATAATCATTAAGACCAAGTAAACAGCAAAAATAGTTGATAGACTAAGTTTGAAGAAAATTTGTCTATTACAGGAGAAATAATTGCAATTTTAGAAAGTCGTGTGAGTGTTTCACACCAGATTTTTTTTTTTTTCATTTTGAATTAAGTTTTTTACATTTAGCTATATAACAGATATATCTTGAATATCCTTTTGGAGAATATTAAACTACACTACAAAATACGTCCATCTAATATGTATATTCAGCACAACAAATTAAGTTTTTCTAACGACAATTGATACTGTAGATAGTATACGAAGTTTAAAGAAAATCCTTGCCGACAGTTTTCGAAAAAGGTGCGAAAAATTGAAAAAAAAAAAAATCATTCAGTAAAATCGCACTTTTGGTTGATGGATTTTGCTCGAAACTTTCGTGTCAGAAGCGATATTATTAACTTAAAGGTAAAATACTTAAGGAAGTTTGAGCTTTTTTTTTTGAGACATTTTGTTAACTAACCCGCATATACACAGACACATTACAGACCACTCTCTGAAAACACTTTTTTCGTAATCACAGGGACCTCAAAACATGTATTTCCGGTGTTTGAAACTTTTTGACACGATCGCAATGCTTGCTCTCATCAGGAGTAAGAGAAATTAAAAATCTAGTTCCAGATTCTCCCAGTCATATAAATTGACAACTAAACGTCTAATAAGAGAATTATAAATTCTGGTATTTTATCCGTCATAGCATGCATATTTATTTCATTCCTGACCGGTTTTCGGATTTTCATCCATCGCCAGAGTAAATCATCTATCAATTTCTTGCAGAGAGTTCACTTCAAACGCAATGTTTTTGTTTCACTCGACACTTGTGATTTGTATGTGCGGGAGGTTATAACTATAATAACTATATATGTATATATTACATTATATATTGTATTTATATACTATATATTTAAATTATTTATTTATTAGTTATCTTTACAAGTATCAAATTAAGCAGTGAACTCTTATGTGAAGTCAACTCTCTGCACGAAATTGATAGATTTACTCTGATGATGGATGAAAATCCGAAACCGGTTAGGAATACAAGAAATATGCATGCTACGACGGATAAAATACCAGATGTTATCCAGCATTGCGGACCCATCCACATATTCAAGAGAATCCAGATAAGTTTGAAAAGAAATAGTCAATTATTATTGGCTTTCTAAATTGCCGTAAGAGAAAGTAGTATGAGTGATTCACACCTGATTTTTACTTTCTTTTACTCCTAGTAACAGGAAGTATTTTAATCGTGTCAAATTTTCGATATTGAGTTTTCACCGGAAATATCCGTTTTGAGGTCCCCTGAGTCCAAAAAAGTGGTTTTTAGCAAATGGTATGTGTGTGTGTGTGTGTGTGTGTGTGTGTATGTATGTGAACAGCGTAGCTCAAAAACGAAAAAATCGTAAAAAGTTCGAACTTGATATTCCGTTAGGTATCACCATGGCATCAGACAGTGGGACATCTGTCAAAATTCCTCAACCGGAAGTACCACTTTACTAATTCGTTTTTTTTACGTTTTTGCGATTTTCTCAAAAATGGCTCCAACGATTTTCTTCAAACTTGGTATATCAACTACACATACTAACAACTACACCTTTTATTTGAAACGTTTCTCCAGGAAAATTCATTTAAGGGCACTTTTAGGGGAGGGGTGGGGTTATGTTTTCCTCCTAAAATGCTATCATAGTTGAAAATTAATTAGAAATAAATAGATTGCTAAAATTCCTAGTTTCAAGAACATTAGTAACCGGAAGTGCGCTTTTACTGAACAGTTTTTCAGTTTCGACGAATTTCGTTAAATTTGGTACACAAACTATAAAATTTGTCAATTATAATTTTGAGAACTGGAGTAAGAGAAAGTTGTGTGAGTGTTTCACACCAGATTTTTTTTATATTAAGGAATCATTTTTTTCAAATTGTGCACATCAGTTTTTCACATTTAACCTCTCTCTCTAATATCAATCCTTGTGCTTTTTTCCACCAGGGACGCTCCAAGCTATTCTCGTCATTCACAAAATAAATGACTTATCGTCTCAGTATCGTCTAAGTATTTCCACTCTTTACTTTATGCATCGATTCTCCACTTGAAGGAGAATTATTTTAAAACATAAATTTTTACAGTCAATTTCTTTTTTTTTTTTAATTACTTTAAACTTAAAAATTTTTATTTTTAATTAAACTTGAAAAAAAGGGACGAAATTCTGGTAACAAAAAAAATAAAAAAATAAAAAATAGCCAAGTGGTAGAAATAATACAAAGTAGTTTACTCTCGTAGACACTCAAAAGAGTGGCTGGAGGTAGATTATTTCCAGTAAAAAACTGGAGATCAACTTTATCGAATGTCTGCAATGGTAGGGAGGGATGAATGTTGTTTGGTTGGTTGCTTTGTTTGGTCAATTTCCAACTTTTTTTTAGGTTCATCTCCACAATATTACAACATTCTGTTTGCCACTTTTATTTCTTTTGGAGTGAATAACTGAGCGTGTAGATGTAAACCCAAACAAATGCTGCAACGATTCCCCACCATACTCTATTCACAAATACATTCACACTCATTCACAAAAAAAAAGAAAAAAAAGTTTCATTATTTTCTTTATAAAAACAACTCCAACTTCAACTCCAATTTCTAAATATAACTTTTATTTTCAAAACGTAATAACTTCTTTAAAACTTTTCATTTAACATTTTCGTAGAAATTTTCTTTTCAAACTTCATTTTTTGATTGGATATTGTGAGATTGGTGAAAAAAAATTAAATAATATTTCTAGAGAGCTGATTACAAAAATTATAAAAAAGTGATGAAAAAAAAAAAAATCAGTTGTGAAACAATGTTCACACGATTTCCTCTAGCGCAATAATGGAACAAATCGCCAGCAAGTTCGTCATACAAAACCTGGACTTAATAGTTCTATTAGTGACCGTCTCGTATCACGCGCGCCAACACTACGCCTCCAAGAGTATATCATCTACGTGTAGTGGATTTATTTATTTTTTAATTTAAGGCGCTTCAACATATATAGTCATTAGCGCCCGGAGCCTTCTCAGTGAACTGCCGGCCTCCGGACAGTGTTCTCTTGCTACAGACAACACTGTCCATCACCGAAACAGTGAGCTGTAGAGGCTCCTAGGAAGATAAAATCTAAGGGTAGCACTGGACTCGAACCCGGGACCTCCGCGTGGGGTGGTAGTCCAACGCGCTCACCACTTAGCTAATCCCTCCCCTAGTGGATTTATTGGAAATTAGCAAAAGAAAAAATTTAGTTTGAGTAAAGTTAGACTTACTGTTGTACACCGTGTTAACTGCGAATAACAAACACTGTTATTCACCACTGTTATTCAACACTTTACACCCTGTAATATTTTAGAGTGAGATAACCTAAAAATGAACACTTTTGATTTTACAGGAACTGCCCATCAGTCTTCCATCTACTGGGAAATTTAAAAAAAAAAATCCCACGTAATTTAAATTTCAGAACCTTTTTTTTTTTAACACTAAGTCGTCAAATATTAAGATTTTTGCATCAGGAGACAAGAAATGCTACAGGAGCTCATTGTTTTCTTGCATTTTTACAGAAACTGTTCTTGGAAAGTTCTTCACATACTCTGAAATTGTGAATAAATATGTCTGCCTAATTTCCAGATTTGCGGCTTTTAAATTAATAATTTCAAATATTAGGATCAGGAGATAAGAATACTTATAGGAGCTCATTGTTTATTTCTATTCAAAAAGTAAAAAATAGTTAACCGAGTTTTTTCCAGTTATTAGGAAAATTAAGAAATCTTCTAGAGTAATTTCATTTCCCTATGTTTATAATTTTGCCAAATAGCCGCGATAAACATTAAAAGAAAGTAAACTAAAAATAATAATGATAATAATAATAATAATAATAAAAACAAAAGAAAATCATAAAGGTATAAAGAAAATTAAATACGGATAGAGGTAAATCTGTTGTAAAAGGAAGGTAAATACAAAACTCTGGATATGGAGGAAGAGGGTAGGGGGGGTTGTAAGGGTGTTTTGTTGTTGTTGATGATGATATTGTTGCCATTAAGAAAGGGAACGACAGGATGAGCGGAGAAGGGGAAGTAAGTTTTGAGCTTATATTTGTGTAAATAAAGAGTTTTGTCTCTCATTCTGGTCCATGTTCTTCACCATTTCCTTATCTATACAGCCTCTATCTTTAACAAGGTATTTACCTTTCCAATTATCTCCTCTTTTCTTACAAGACGAACGCCGAGCCAGTTGCTTTCCCTAATTCTAACTTTTCTTCCTGCTCTTCCATATCCGTTTTGTTTCTTCTTCCATCTTTCTTACTCCTACACTAGATCTTTTATCAGGACCTCCATCCCACATACCTTAAATTAATTAGTCATTCCATTCATTAAAAAAATCACAGTTTTATATACCTAAATTATAATTGATTCGTTTCATTTTTTTTTTTTTTTTTGTACTTTTTTGTTTGTTTGTTAAAAGTCCTACTTTAATCTTAGTTAAGTAATGTAATAATAATTAAAATCTATCTCTAACGTTTTTACACGAACTGTAGAAGCATCTTTGATATAATTTTAATGTTTTGAATTAAAATTATAAGGGAATTCATTATAATTTCCTAATGGTGGAAAACTCTGGTTGCAATCTCACTGTAAATATCAAATTAAACAATGAGCTCTTATCACTTTCACAAATCCTAATATTTCACTATTTTAAAGGTTGTGAATAAAATAATTGTGTTTCTGGGATTCTTCTTTCCCGTTACTTCTATTTTTTCTTACTCCAATCGTGGCAAATTTTTGTGAAACTGTGTTTCACCGGAAATACTAGTAATGAGGACCCATGTGAATATGAAAAATGTATTTAGCGATTGGTTGATGGTGTGAATTTATGAGTGCGAACAAAAAACTAGCAAGAAGCACATCAAACAAAACTTTGGTATTCCGTTTAAGTATTACCACCATGGAAGTGCGACCTTACTCAAGGTATTTTTGTTTTTTACGATTTTCTCGAAAACGGTTCCAGCGATTTTTTAAAAAAAAAATCTAGGTACGTAAATAAAAAAAACTATAACCTTTATCTAGCCAATAATGAGTGCCCATTTTGAGAAGAAATCTAATGACAGCTTCTATAAACATAAATAAACATTGAGTTCCTGTGGTTGTCATTTCTAGTTTCTACTGAAACCAATCCTAAATAATCCAAATATTTCGTAAGTTTAAAGGTTCTAAATTGAAATTACACCTTTAGGAGTTTTTTGGTTAACTAAGATACGGCCAGTAGTAGTAAAGTATGATAGTAGTAAGTTTTGGATTTTAACAGAACAAAGTGAAAGTGAGAAGCAATGGTTGACCTAAAAGATCAGCAAGGGAAATGGTTAAGACCAGGGTAGAAAGGATGGAGCTAGACAGAGAAAGCGAAAAAGATGATGAATGGCAATGCGGTAGCTGTGCGTCAGGAAGATCGCGTGCAAGATGGCTATATGATAATCAGAATGCTTGAGGAGAATGGGAATGTGATAGTGGTGAAGGAAAGTGTAGAATAGGGAAGGATAGTAGAATAAGATTGTTCAGCAAGTTTTGGTTCCTCAATGGACCGTAACGCTAACGAGGATGGATTACTGAATAAAATCCCCCTCCCCAGAATGTTGGAAATCCTTATAAACATCACAATTATATGTTCAGACTCTGGAGGCATGTCATCATCATCATCATCATCATCAACATATTACTAAAGAAAACTCGTTCGGACTTCAACGAAGCTAGGCGATATTATTTTTACAAGAACTACCATCCGTAGTTTTAAGACAATCCTAGGAACATCCTGCGAGAAGAGTTCACTACAATATTTCCAATCCGCTCACTAATGTAATGTATCCAGCAAGTTGGGGACACGTCGTTTCTAAGCATTTTGCTACTACTACACACAGCAAAATGCTTGCAATAATAATTCTATCGGTTAATATCAGAGTTATATCTAATAAATCAGCAGTGAAGTTTCTCTCTTCCAACCAATCCCACTAAAGTTGCAAGATCTTGATTTCTGCTAAGGCTAGTGGGACTTTAGTGACTATCATTCATTCAGATTTAATCACAAGATAAGTGCCAAAAGTGATATATAAATAAGAAAAGAGGAACAACAAGATTTTTAAAAGATATTTAAAAAAAAATTCAATTTCCACAGGAAGAATTCAACATACATCTGAACCCAAAAACTGATGGTTTCTAAATATCAAATTTTCATATAATCTTTGGCCATGAAACGTGATTTCGACATGTATCATTTCATTAAAATAACGCTCAATCGAATGAAAACAATTTTTAATGGCTTCCTTAATAAAAAAATAATAATTTTGAAGAGAAATTAATTTTAATTGTGTTTTGGTGTTGAATGATAAATTTCGTTTAATATAATTATTCCAATTAAAAAAAAAATAATAGTATTAGATAAATTCAGAAATTACAATAATAATACAATCAATTAGAATTTATATTACAATAATTATTCATGAAAATAATTTACAATTTATTTTCTCAAGTTAGATAATTTTTTTTTTTTTCTTTTAAGAAAAAAGGATAAGAAGAAGAAAAAAATAAATGCTTGAAGGAGGCAACATTGGAGCGTCCCTATTGATCAGAATGGATTATCAAGAATCTCCTAGTATATCCCCTTTGAATGGGAGGATTAGCAAGTTCAAAGGCTGTGAAAGAAGAGAAGAGAGAACCCATCTAGAGGTTTGTCAGAGGATTTACAGCGTTCATCTCTCTTGAAAGTGGTGAGATTAATCGTTTAAGTGCTGAAATTATTTACGAATAAATCTATAGAGTTAGGTGAGTGATAAAACTGAAAAAGAGAAAGTAGTCGTTTAAAACGTCGTGAAAATAAATTTTTATAATTTTTTTTCTTCTTTCACTAATTGCTAGCAAATATTTTGTGATCGTGTCAAATTGATCTTTTTTACTGAAAATACACGTTTTGAGGTCTCCTGAGTTCGAGAAAAAAAATGTTTTTACCGAATGAACTATTTAATCTTGAAAGTCCATTTACATGCATATAATCGCCAACGATAGGAAAATTATTCGTCTAACGATCTTGTCAGCCGGAAGTACGAGTGTACTTTGAATGTATGTTTATCATGATTTCCTCGAAAATGGATCAATATAAGCTTTTTAATACAACATTTTTCCCACAAAAATTGGTTTTTGGCGGATTCTGGCAAGTACGATGAACGAAAGAGATTCCCTCAAAAGCGATAATTTTTAAACACTATATTATTTTACTAATTATAATATTACGATAAATGATATTAAGTGAATATTAAGTTTAAAGAAAATCGGTTAACCAGAACCTGATGTGAAACACTCACACGCCTTTCTTTTATGGTAATCTGCAAAGTTATAATAATTGCCAAATTGTATTCAAACTTATTATTTTTATTAAATATTTACTTGTCTTGAATTTTTAAAATCGAGGGGGGAAGAGTAAGTTTTTATAAAATGACTTTTTATTTTTTTTCTGAGGAAAGCAAAACTTCCTTAAATGAACAAAGTTTGAGAAAAAAAGTTTCAAACAAACGTAATAGGTATTCATAGTTTGTGAAACAAATTGAATGAAATCTACCGGTGTTTTTATGGAGAAATTCGCAGAAAACTTCACTACAAACGCACTTCCGGTCAACCGTTGTCCTTCAAACTCGTAATTTTGGCAACATATTTAATACTAATTAATATTATATAGTTGATAGAATTTTATAATAAATTAAAATAGCACTTTATAAGGAAAACCTCATCCTTCCACCAAAACCCTAATGAAAGGAATTTTTACCGGTAAAATGTATCAAATAAAAGTTATAAGCTCTTTATTATATATAATTGATATGTTTAAAGAAAAGCCTTGGAACCATTACTGAGAAAATCCCCCCCCCCCAAATGGAAAAATCTATTCAATAAAATGGTTACTTCCGTTTGAGGAATATTTGACAGATAAGTTTCGGTCAGATTCCATGGTGATACCCAAACGGAATATATGAACTTTCGGTTATTTTTCGTTTTTAAGTGTGACGGAGAACGGATTGTTGTGCGGGGGCCCCTTCGGTGGCGGCTGGTGGGGTGAGTGGCCAGCAGAGAGATAAGCATGAATGAGAGACGAGTCAATGTGTCATTGAGTGCTGGATAGAGATGTTGTGGACTAGGCTGTTGATTGCGGTGTGTAAGTAAGTACCTCTGTTGTCTACTTATCTCCCATTAGGGCGCGGCGGGGCTGTCTGCCGCCAGAGTGTACATTGGTCTGAATCACACAGTAGTTATAAGGCTTATCTCTCTTCCCAGAATTTCTATGCATCAGTAGCTGTACATCGTACCGACTACTACGTGTATATTCTAAATAAAAACATTCATTGCCTGCAACTTAATATACATAGTAATAGCTTTTAGTTTAGTTCTCCTCTAAATCATTACTACCTATAATTTTGATATATATATATATATATATATATATATATGTATGTAGGGTTCATTAGAGATGGTAGCGAACTATGGTAGTTTGAATGTATTAGTTTTAGGGATCAATATTTGTATTCTCTTTAGACATAATTTTAAATATATTGATAACGGTATTACTCTTATTATTAACCAATTAGTATCGTAGGTTTATATTTGCATTTATAGAATATATCTTAGTAATTGCCATTTTTCTCCTTCTTTTTTTCATACACTATTAAATATCCAACTCGTATATTATATTTACTGTTAAATCCATATGACTATTATTGCATGTGTATTGTAGTGGAAGAAAGAAATGAAAGAAAATGATAGTTTTGAAAAATAGTTTAGAATATTTTATAGTTTGAAAAATAGAATTTTGTTAATATTTTAAATTTATCTTAGTGCAGTGAAAAGAGTCAGATACTATAATTTAAGGTCATTGCTATAAAGAAACAAAGGCACAAGAATCCGTTAAATATATACAATGCCACTTGGCCAACTGTTTTGTAAGAGAAGGCATTCTTTCGGACAGTCTGCATTTCTGCTTTCAAAACCAGAACACTTGCTTCAGGAATTGCTCTCTTAAACTCATGCCATTGAGAAAGAATTGCCTTTATTCTAGATTAACAAATGATCTATTAAGCATAATAGTTGTGATATTGTAAAATATTTAAATATCTTTAAAGATAATATATTTAATTTATCTACCAGTGTTTTCTTAATTATTTCTTATTACTTCTCTCTTAAACACATTTACTTACAAGCCCTTTTACAAAACCGCTCAAGCCATTACAAGCTACCACTACACTACAACACAGCACACCCACATTTCAGTATCTAAGTTTGCCAGTATTGTGTACGTCTTGATGTAAATTAGTAACCTGTTTGCGGGGCCTTACCCGCCTAAATACACGTGTAGTAATACTGCTTATTTGTTGACCTTGTTACCCACCTACGCCCCGAGTGGGGCGTGACATGAGCTATGCTATTCTCACGCACACGTACACTCAGACCATTTTCCAAAAACAAACATTTTTTCTGAGTTATGGGACCTTAAAACATGTATTTCCGGTGAACACTCGACATCGAAAATTTGACAAGATCACAATACTTCTTGTAGAGCAGCAGTAAGATCAAAGTAATAAGCAATTTATCAGTCTGGGTTTTTCATTTTAAACGATTTTTCTCAAATACAACTGCAAAATATTTTCCTAAACAATAGGTATATTTATTACACGACCAACAAATAAACTTAATTTTTTTAAACTCAAATATTTTATGAAAAAAAAGAAGAAGATATTAACAGTTCTGGACCACCAAGAAGACAGAGCTAAACTATGGAAGGCTATCATCAATGCAAAATGTAAACTAACAGCCAATCTGCATACCAACCTCACAAAACCAAACCACGGATGATATTTGGCTATTTTCAATTTATAAACAAAAACAAAATCACACTATGAAATTAAAAAGCAAATAGTATGAGTAGAACAATGTGTAATTGCCATCAACAACAAACCTTACTACCAGCCGCAGCTAAAACGCCGATGAAAGCCGCAAGAAACCTGGACGGAGAATCTGGCTAATCTGCACAGACAGGAAGCCAAGGAGAAGAAGAAAAAAACAATTCTGGAGAAACGGATGATTATGCTCTCACCTGGTAGAAATAATTTTTTTAAAAAGTTTTATATAATTTTTAATCCGGAAACTTTTTTCCCGGGATTTCTGAGAAATTCTAGACGAGATTCTAAAGGTCCTTTTGGGGGAGACATAGGGTTACGGCTTCCTCTAAAGTGCTATTTCAGATTATTAGACATTTCTATCATCTAAATTATGTTAATTAGAATTAAATATGTTGTTGAAATTCCGAATTTGAAAAATCGGAGGACCGGAAGTGCGTTCACTTTACCACTTTACTAAATGATTTTTTTTCACTTTTTCGCGATTTTCTCAAAAATGGCTCTGACGATTTTCTAGAAACGTCTAATATAAACTAAACATATAAAAATGTACAACTTTTATTTAAAACATTTCTCTGGGAAAATTCATTTAAGGGTACTTTTAGGAGTGGGGTGAGGTTATGTTTTTCTCTCAAGTGCTATCATAATTGATTATACAATTCTATCATCCAAATAAAATTAATTAGAAATAAATAGATGACCAAAATTCCGAGTTTCAAGAAAATTAGTAAATCGGAAGTGCGCTTTTACTGAATAGTTTTTTCAGTTTTCGACGAATTTCATTAAATGTGGTGCACTAACAATGAAATTTGTCATTTATAATTTTGAGAACTGTTATAAGAGAAAGTTGTGTGAGTGTTTCACACCAGATTTTTTTTTACCCTAGAAACTGCCTAGTTGATCGACCTACAATCACATACATCAGATCAAAAAGTAATAATATAAAAATACCATTCTTAAAAAAAAAAATCTGGTGTGAAACACTCACACAACTTTCTCTTATCAAAATTATAATTGACAAATTTTATAGTTTGTGTACCAAATTAATTGAAATACGACGAAAACTAAAAAAAAACGTTCAGTAAAAGCCCACTTCCGGCTAACTAATTTCCTTGAATTTTGGCCATCCATTTATTTCTAATTAATTTTGTTTGGATGATAGAATTGTATAATCAACTGTGATCGCACTTAAGAGAAAAACATAACCCACCCCTCCCCTAAATGTGGCATTAAATGAATTTTCCTAGAGAAATGGGTTAAATGAAAGTTGTAGCTCTTAGTATGAGTATTAATATATCATATTTAAAGAAAATCGTCGCAGCCATGTTTGAGAAAATCGCGAAAAAGTGAAAAAAATCATTTAGTAAAAGTGGTAAAGTAAACGCACTTCCGGTTATCCGATTTTTGTCAAACTCGGAATTTCAACAACAAATTTAATTCTAATTAACATTATTTAGATGTTAGAATTTTTTAATGAACTGAAATAGCACTTCAGATGAAAACCTAACCCCACCTCTTCCCCATAAGTGCCCTTAAACGAATTTTCCCAGAGAAATGTTTCAAATAAAAGTTTTAGCTCTTTGTATGTGTAGTTGACATACCAAGTTTGAAGAAAATCGTTGGAGCCATTTCCGAGAAAATTGCAAAAAAGTAAAAAAACCTACAAGTAAAGTAGTACTTCCGGTTGAGGAATTTTGACAGGTGACCCACTGTCAGATGCCATGATTATAGACATGATCATGTGTATGCTGTTCACAGACGCACAGACACACAGACCATTTGCTAAAAACTACTTTTTTGGACTCAGGGGACCTCAAAACGGATATTTCCGGTGAAAACTCGATATCGAAAATTTGACACGATTACAATACTAGGAGTAAGAGAAAGTAATAAACTAAAAAATAATAAAAAGAAACGTTAAAAACAAATATAATTAAATTTTCTTTCACTATTTAGTTATTATATCCGAATTTTCTTTTATTTTTCATCAATATATTAAGATAAATTTATAAATATATATTGTAACAAAAGAAATCTATTTCCTCAATGAATTTCAAATATTTTAATTATGAGTATTATTAATATTAAATTCAGATAATTCTATTGAATTTCAGATAATTAATTGTTCATAAAAATTAATAAAGATTTAACATAATGGAAAATTTCTTGTGAAAACTCGTATTTTATTTATAAATTTAAATCAATAAAAGTTCTACGTATTGAAAAGAGATTTAAATTGATTTTTAATAATTCCATTCAATGATACAGAATATTTATACGGAATAAATAAGTAGAAAGGCACTACAAAATACAGCAAGAAATCAAAAGAATTGGACAACCAATTAGGTTTCAATTTATTCGGAGAATGATTTCTAGAAAATCTTTTACAGTCTGAGTAAGACGCTATTAAGGAGAGATATCAATAACTTACTTTCTGTAGTATCTCTTCAAAATCGGGTTCGTTAAAAAGTCCCAGTTTCTTACATAAGTATACAATTCTATTACTTTGGCGGGGGGGGGAGGAGGAATTAGTTTTTTAAAGACATTCTTGCAGGAGCTGCAGTAATTACTTTATTTAAATTTAGGATTTTTATACAAAGTTTAATTGCCTTAAAATAGATTAGTGGTTGGGGGAGTGCAAGTGGTTGTTTTGCATTTGAATATGATGGAAATGAAACCCCCCCCATAACAATTACAAATCTTACGTCACAGACTGTGCCTCTTGGTGAGTGGGCTACCGTTTTCCAGGCTGACGTTTATGCAATTCTTTGCTGTATTTTGGATGAAAGGGTGCGTTACACTAATTTAAAAGGTGTTTGTATCTGCTCGGACAGCCAGGCTGCGTTGAAGGCACTTAGCTCATGTGTCTTCACTTCCAGATTGGTGTTGGAATGTTCTAAAAGACTGGAAGATCTTTCTTCATTGAAGGATTTGCTTCTGGTCTGGGTTCCAGGTCATATGGGAATCTTTGGGAATGAGGAGGTGGATAGGTTAGCCAAATTAGGCGCCTCTCTCCCTTTCATTGGTCCAGAGCCTGCTGTTGGTGTGTCTTCTGGCACATGTTTGTCAGGCTTCCAGACGTGGATGACCTCACAGCACTCATCCTTATGGATGAGTGCAGTGGATTGTCGACAGTCTAAGATGCTCATTGGGGGTCCGGACAGAGCTTTGAGTAGTGGGATCCGAGCCTTTCACGGACCTCTCTCAGGCATCTGGTTGGCTTCCTCAATGGGCATTATGGCTTAAGGAGACATCTCTATACAATGGGATTCATGCCTGACCCCTTTTGTAGAGTTTGTGAGACGGAGGAGGAAACACCCATGCATCTGATGACGGATTGTTTGGACTCTGAGGAGATTAGGTTTAGGACCTTCGGGCGGAATAGGATATCGGTAGATAATCTTAAGCTATGTTCTTTTAATGTTTTAGTCCGATTTGTTGGGTCAGTGGTGAAACTTAGATGGTTAAAACCTGGGCCTGGACTTTTGTTCTAGTCCCAGTAGTTGTTATTCTTTTGGGGTAGCTATATGGGCCCGGGGAAGCTTTGGATAGCGTAGGGTTTTGCCCTCTCCTTCTTTGAATAATAATAATACGTCACAGACTGCCTAGAACTTCTTAATTTCAATTATTCCACAACAATATTTTAAATAAATGTGATCAATTTATATTTTTAGACAGGGCCGGGATTTTGTGATTGGTCAAAAGTAAATTATTGAAAATCTGAAGAAGAAAGGGAGGGTTATACAGGAGAAAAGAGTCTTTATATCTCCTTTAATATTGGGGCTTTCAAGAGAAATTGAAGCAGTAGTACACAAATTTATTCCAACTTAAATTTTTAAGCCGATTTTCTTTCAATACTTTTAGACTTAACTTGAATTCTATACTTTTATTCTAGACTTCAAGTGCCCTGCAATTGTATTGGTGGTACTTTAGAACGGTAAAAAGAAAATCTTTTAAAGGACGTACTAAGTAGCCAGGGAACTTATATAAAAGATTCTAAAAATACAATAATAATAATAATATATATAGATAAAAATATATCTTTTGACTTTTGCTTAATGAAGTAAGAGGATTATTGCAGTCTAGTTAATGTTGTAAAATAGATGTTGAGGTTTGGTCATAAAAAAAACTCTTTTTTTAAAATTTTCCCCGAAGTTTCGGAAACTTATTGCCTTCTTCAGAGTCTGTACAAAGGTTTTAATACAAATCAGAAAAAAAGAAAAACGCAACATAAAATATAAACTTAAAATAAAAATTTTTTAAAATAAACTATATAAATAAACTAAA
Source organism: Triatoma infestans (assembly GCA_011037195.1). Classification (NCBI taxonomy): domain Eukaryota; kingdom Metazoa; phylum Arthropoda; class Insecta; order Hemiptera; family Reduviidae; genus Triatoma; species Triatoma infestans. The sequence continues at coordinate 218,107 of JAAEAF010000066.1, forward strand.
TCATAAATATTCTTTATTTTACGTCCAATACATATTTGCATAATAAATTAGAGTGCCAGAAAAGGATCTATAACTCTGAGATTCAAAATAAAAGAGTAAGCAGGGCTATTCCAATATTAGGAAAAGGATGAACAAAAAACCTAATACAAACTAAATAAACTAAATAAAAAGTATTAAATATATATATATATATATATATATGTGTGTGTGTGTGTGTGTGTGTGTGTGTGTGTGTGTTGAATATGTGGATGGATCCGCAATGCTGGATAACATCTGGTATTTTATCCGTCGTAGCATGCATATTTATTTTCTTCCTGACCGGTTTCGGACTTTCATCAGAGCAAATTCACCAAGTTCGTGTAGAGAGTTCACTTCAACGTAATGTTTCTATGACATAATTATATACAACCAACAAGTGTGAGTAGCAAGTAACAGAAACATTACGTTGAAGTGAACTCTCTACACGAACTTGGTGAATTTGCTCTGATGATGGATGAAAGTCCGAAACCGGTCAGGAAGAAACTAAATATGCATGCTACGACGGATAAAATACCAGATATATATATATACATACATTTATATTTAATTCTTTATACTTGCAATATATATTTATATAGAGAAATTGAAATTTATTATTAACTATTGCTATTACTGTAGAACAAATCAGAAATAAACTACATCTCAACTATTAAAGTATATTAACTACATCTCAACTATCCAAACAACGGAAATTGGATGGGTCCAGGTTTATAAAGGGCTAGTCTCTTTTTGCTTTTTCAATTGCTTTTTGTTTTATGATTTTTATTTGCTGATTTTGTATTTTATTTTATTTTTGTTTTTGTGTTCGCTTTTGTATCATACGCATAGGCCACCTCCCTCTGTATGTCAACTGATTAAACAGATGTAAATAAATAAATAAATAATAAATAAAGGTCTAGGAGAGCGGATGGGAAAAAAAACCTGTCTTATTGTGTATGTTGCTTAGGGAATTCCAGGAGACTGTTATAACTGAGGGATAGGTTGTTGGTATCTGTTCTAAAATTAATAGATAATTTATCTTTTTCAATATCATGTATCATTTCCAATATATTTCTTTTTACTTTCTCTTACTCCTAGTAAGAGGAAGTATTGTAATCGTGTCAAATTTTCGATATCGAGTTTTCACCGGAAATATCCGTTTTGAGGTCCCCTGAGTTCAAAAAAATGGTTTTTAGCAAATGGTCTGTGTGTGTGTGTGTGTGTGTGTGTGTGTGTGTGTGTATGTATGTATGTATGTGAACAGCATAGCTCAAAAACGAAAAGCCGTAGAAAGTTGAAACTTGATGTTCCATTTAGGTATCACCGTGGGATCTGACACTACGTTATCTGTCAAAATTCCTCAACCGGAAGTACCACTTTACTAGTTAGATTTTTTACTTTTTTGCGATTCTCTCAAAAATGGCTCCGACGATTTTCTTTAAACTTTATATATCAACTACACATACAAAGAGCTAAAACTTTTATTTGAAACATTTCTCCGGGAAAATGCACTGAAGGGCACTTTTGGGGGAGAGGTGGGGTAAGGTTTTTATCTAAAGTGCTATTTCAGTTTATTAGACAATTCTGTCATCTAAATAATGTTAATTAGAATTAAATATGTTGTTGAAATTTCGAGTTTGAAAAAAATCGGATAACCGGAAGTGCGTTTGCTTTACCACTTTACTAAATGATTTATTCACTTTTTCGCAATTTTCTCAAAAATGGCTCCGACAATTTTTTTGAAACTTTGTATATAAACTAAACATACAAAGAGCTACAACTTCTATTTAAAACATTTTTCTAGGAAAATTCATTTAAGGGCACTTTTAGGGGAGGGGTGGGGATATGTTTTTCCCTAAAGTGCTATCATAGTTGATTATACAACTCTGTTATCCAAAAAAACTTAATTAGAAATAATAGAAGGCCAACATTCGGAGTTTCTTAGAAAATTTGTAAACTGCGCTTTTACTGAACAGTTTTTCTAGTTTTCGACGAATTTCATTAAATTGTGGTAAACAAACTATAACATTTGTCAATTATCATTTTGAGAACTGGAGTAAGAGAAAGTTGTGTGAGTGTTTTACACCAGATTTTTTTATTATTATTGTTGTTAATGGGGAGAATTTTAGTGTTTTCCATGACAAATTCATGTTGGTATTGTATGCAATGTTTGGTTAGTGCTGCAGTCATATCATTTGTTTTTTTTTTAGTTTTGCAGTCGTATTTATGTTGGTCCAGTCTATTTTTTTAAATACTGAAATGTCTGTCCTATGTAAGTAGCTGGGCATTGTAAACAATGTATTTTATAAATAACATCTGACAATAAAGTTGTGGGTATGGGGTCTCTGAGTTCAGGAAAGAGGTTTTTTTTAGAGGATTGGAGTTTTTGTAGGCGATGGAAACGCTATATTTCTTGAAGATTTTGGCGTTTTTTTCTGATAGGTCCTCTATGTTTGAGACAGAGATTTAGGATATTAGAAGTTGCTGTGATGGCGTAGATGGAATTTGGTTGATCATGGATCGTTGATCTAATACGTATTTTTTGTTGTACTATATGAAGAGGATAGCCATTTTTTTAAAATATCTTGGATAATTTTAATTTGTTGTCTTCATGGAAACGGGGATGGCTAAGATGAAGTAGAAGTTTGGAAAAGATTTAACAAAGTTGATTTTCTTAGTTGAAGAGAGACTTATAGTGAGCGAAGAGAAGGGTTAGTAGTTGGTTGTTGACTCGTTGTTAACTGTTCTAAAGCTGCTGTGAGACTGTCCCCCTGTAGGGCTAGCTCAGCTGTATATATATATATATATATATACGGAGTCTCCCACTCTAGTCCGGCCTAAGTAGCGAGTGAGATTCTCAATTCTGTGTTTCTTTCTCTGCTTTGGATCCCTCTCTTCGGATCCTATTACAGTGTTAATATTAAGTTTGAGTTTCCTGATATTTTTTGAATTTTTTGGGATATCTTGTTCACACACACACACACACACACACACACACACAATTACAGACTATGAGCTAAAAATATTTTTTTTTCTAGTTCTCAGAGGATCACAAAACATACATTTCTGATGAAAACTTCAAATTCAGAAATTTGGCACAATCACAATATTCCTATTACCAGAAGTAAGAGAAAGTAGTAAATAATTTAAAAGCATTACGAAAATTGCAAGTTTGAAAATAAATCGGTTAACACCGGAAGTGCGAACTTTACAGAATCAGGGGTAAAGTCTTTTACAGTATAGTGCACTCAATATTCTTTAAACTTGAAACTTGCGTAATTTGAAACAAATTGTGTACGAATTAATGCGAAAAAAATTATGTTTTAGAGAAATTTTTAGTAAGTGTGATTAGATTTTAAAAATATCGATTGAGGCAACGGATTTTAAGACTTAGTGTAGTCTCATTCACTCTCTGACATTTGCTGAGAAATAATCTTACCCCCACAACCATTCTATTTGAGTTAGCCAACAGACATTGAGTAAAATAAAATTAAAAAAAAAAAAAAAAAAAATTCAACTGTAATTGAATTAACAGCTGCAAGGGAAAATCGTTTGTGTGTTACATAACAGTTTTATTTTTTATTTTTAAACACTCGTATTATGTAACGAATCATTTTTTATTATTAAATTTAAAAATTACCCCTCCAAAAATAAACAAAGAAATTTATTTACATAAACAAAAAGTATCTGAATATCTTAAAACATAACTCACTTTAATATAGAAAATTGAAAATTTTCACAGAACAGATTGATGATAATGTTTGAGAGGGCAAATATATAGAAACTGAATTTTACATATTATTCAAATTTCTGTAATAAAAATCACAATTTGAACTTGAAATGAACTGAAAGGTTTGAAATATTTTGACAAAACATATATGATCGACATATTATGGCGCTTTGATGGATTTAATTAAGAGCTTTCACTAAATATACCTGGTTATATGGAGATCTGAAATATTAATTAAAATATTGAAATTGTATGATCAAATTTGACTGATTTGTCACTAATATAATTAGGTTAAAAAGGTTTTTATAGTTTTGTTTAAAAAAAAAAACCGGTAATAAATATACCGTCTATATAATATATGACTGATAAATAAAAAAATAAAAAATAAACTGTACAAAGCAAAATACAATAATAACTTCAACAGTGTCAATAACCCCCTCAAGTTATAGAATTTATATTGACGGATTTCTCTATTATTACTCGTATAGCAAAGTGAAGTACATCAAGTGGTTGTCTAACCGCAAACTTCCTGTAATATATTGGTACATACACAAGCATTTTGGCACTGCGTTTCTCTCTGTCTATTAATGTGGTACATGTAATATTATATAATCTAACGCATCTGGTAGTTGGAGGCACCTTGATGAACAATATCCAGTGTTATCAGGTATATATATACCTGATTTATCTCAATAACTTGATATGTCTAGTTTGACATAAACAGTGTTATATCTTGTCAAAAGGAGTATGTAAAATTGATTATGTATATATATTTGAAACCCAATGAAATTTCATCAAACCATACATTTCATATTTTAAGTTTGGTTTATATATCAAGGAAATACAGTTTAGCAATGTTAAATATATCATAGACATTTTGAATATAAAATGACAAAGTCAATTTAATGGATATTCCATTTATTCTGAATGGACTATTTCGTGATATGCAAACTTAAAAAGGGGCAAAACAAAATTACAATATCTATACCCTCTTTTTATTGTTGAATTATGAAATATAATTAAATAATTACAAATTTAAATTCCCTTTGTTGAATCTGCCAAACTGGCTAATGTATCGATCCTAAGCAAGAGTTCTAACTAGCATGTTTCTCTAGAAGCGAGTGACATTAGCAAACGGCTAACTATTCTACATTCATTACGGGTTATTCAATGATCATCACTCTCAGTCCGGGCGCTCAACCCTTTTTTAAATTCTCTTTTACCCTTACTAAGTAAAATGGTAAATATATAAATATGGATAATATGTATGCTTATTTTTTGTTTTTTTATTTTTAATTCTTGGCATTAGCTCTCTCGGCCATAGCCATGTACAACCTTTCAGTTTACTGATCTAACAGTCTATCAGACCTTCAGCTAGTATTTATTATCCACAATCTTAATCAATAATAAGCGAACTTATAGTCATTCAAACTAATTCCATAAACTAAGGGGTGGGATGGAGTACTCGATACTCCTCACACGCCATTATACTTAAACCTAAATTATAATTAACTTTTGTCAAAATGTACGCTTCAAAGTTTGTTACTTGCGAGTTTATTTTTCTCTTTATTTTTTATATTTTTATTTTCCAATCCTTTATAAATTCAAATATAGAATCCACAGCCTCTTGTATTGGTTCTATTAATATACTTTTATAATAGAAAGGATTATCCAGCTGTTTGGATAGCTTACTAAACATCTTGTTTCTCTCCTCTTCGTATCATGAGAATATTATTTAAATATTCCTTACACAAGCCATGGTTTATCCTAAGACGACTCATGATGCGAGCTTTATTCTTTTGAACTGCCGATTTTCCATACCAGGGCTTCTTTCCAACTTTAGGGTTAATTGATTTGTAAAATAACGCTTTTCTCTCCGAGGTATATTCATTTTGCCATTCGTTAAGTAAGGAGTACTTGATCTCGGGATACAAGTCTGTAAAAGGAACTTTCACGTATAACATCTCGCCTTCTTCTACGGCTCTCTTGGCTAAACAATCTGCTCTTTCATTCCCTTTGATCCCAACATGAGCTCTTATCCACATCAATTTGATGGTGCGCCCCTCTTCTTTCATAACATTCAACATATCAATTATTTCCAGCAAAATGTAATTTGTCTGCATTTCGCCCGCTTCATTCAAAAGAGCGCTTATGGGGGAGAATTCAGAAGTCCTAGGCATAATCGAATACATTTGTGATGAATGACATCTATAGTGTGAAGTCTAGTTCGGCTAGATTGTCCATAAAATATACAACCGTAATCAATAATGGACCTGATGCAGAATCTATAAAGAAGTAAAGCTATATTGAGATCAGCCCCCAAGAATTGTGAGTGACCATTCGCAATATATTAATAGGTTTCTCTAATTTATCAATTGTAGTTTTAATATGGTTAGTCCAATTTAACTTACTGTCTAAGAACATGCCTAGGAACTTTATATTATTCTTAATCGGAAACAAATGGTTCCCTTATTGCACCCGATCTTGTATATCCGGCTTTCTCTTACGAGTAAACAAGCAGCAGGCAGACTTTTCAACTGATATTGGAAAACCACTATCAATACACCATTTTTGCATTTTAATAACAGCATCACTCAATATAATTTTACATTCTATCATATCTGAGCTAGTTACAAATAAACAAATGTCATCACCGTATTGCAATAATTTAACTTTATCAGAAAACAAACCCTCCAACTCTGCTGTATATAATGTGTATAGGAGAGGGGATAAAATTCCCCCCTGTGGAAGGCCACTTTTCGCATAACATAGTCCAGTTAATTTATTATTCACTTTTAAATAAATGATTCTATCATTAATTAAATTTATTATATTATTTATAAATTTTTTCGGCAGGCCTAATGTAAATAATTTAGTTGCTAAATTTGGAAGAAGAATGTTATCATATGCACTCTTAATATCTATAAAAAGTGCTATTGTAGATATCTATGTAAGAATTATGTATGTTCCCGTGTTATCATTTCAACATTCATCATACATCATTCAGCCCACTAGTAAAGTGGCCAAGAGTTTCCGTAACAGTGCTGTATTTGGTCTGATTCATGGATAGATGCACCCAGTTCTACTGGGCCAATCAGCATTCTGCCATTTAAGGAAAAAGACACGACCTCGAACAATATAACCTCTTTGCTAGCGATCACCGCCATACAGGAATGATACTATAAAAAGAAATCTGGTGCGAAATATTCTTACTTAATATTATAAAATTTAACTAATATATTGTAACGTTTTTTCCTCTGAACTAGCTACTGCAACTAGTTTCTACGTGTGTTCGTTTAGATAAAACACTCTAAACTTCAATAAGAAAAACACCAATTTATTGTTTAACACAATAAATTATCATATAGCACTTAATAATAATTAATACACAGTTTAAACCAATAAAAGTTCTCTAATTTCACTTTTTATACACTTTTCCCATACGCCCAATTCGTTTGTAACAAGACTGTCTCTAAACTGGCTGTTGTTCCACTATTTATACCGGTGGAGAAGGGTCTGGAAGGTTTTCAAATATTCTAGAAAGAGCTAGAGCGGGCCGCCAGCGCTTCCTAGCGGCCACTAGGAGAACTTGAGGTACCTGCTTTCTCTCCTAGATGGCACCAGTGGCTGCGTTACACTATCAATATATTATAACTTTAACTAATAAACATGTAATTTTTAGTAAACTAGCTAATGTTTCCCCAAAAACCCACTAAAAAATGAATGTTCCCCTGGAAAATGTTTTAAATCAAAGTGAGAGGGATTTCATTCGTGTTAATAGTATACGAAGTTTAAAGAAAATCGTTGGAACCGTTTTCAAGAAAATCGCGTAAAAATGGATGAAAAAAGAAGATTTTAGTAATGTCGCATTTCCAGTTGATGAATTTTCGGCCGAAAACCTTCGTGTTGAATGCCGTGTTAGTACCTGAAACGGAATACCAAGCTTGAGCTAGTAGACTTCTTGCGCCTTTTCATTATTGAGATATGCTGTTAAAACACATACGCTCAGACAATTCGCTAAAAACAATTTTATTGTACTAAGAGGATTTCCGGTGACAAGCCGATTTCGAAAATTTTGATATGATTGCATTACTTCCAACTTAACCGGCGTAAGTGAAAGTAAACATTACTATACTGAAGGCAGAGCTTAGAGAGGAGGTACTTCATGTTTCAAACAGCGACGAAAGTTCGATATTCCAGTTCTATTGTTCAATTTAATGTTTTATCTCTAATCTTATCCAGATCTTTAGCTTTATTACGCATTTTAGTACATTTTATTGTGGGCAAATGATGAGAATGGTGCTATAAAAAGGCTGGAGTATAGAGAAAGTTTGGTCAGTGTAGTGTGTTTATTGTATTAACTATAGTTATATATCTATATGTAACGATGACGTTATGGCAGGATTTGAATAAGGAGGGACTGAGTGTAGGTTTCAGATTTAGAACCACTTGTGTGAAGAGAGAGAGAGAGTTTAAGTGAATAAGGATGTAGAAACATCTTCAAACTATCTCTTTCAAGTTGTAAACCAAAACCACCTAGATAAAGAGAGTAAAGTAAGAGAAGAGTTTAGGAACTCGACAAACTACGAAAAACAACATAGAGAATGAGAACCCTGAATGGACTTAAGAGGAGGAGAAAGGTTTTTTGGAGTTCGGTAATAAGGATATGGGCGAAGTGTTCTTTTTTTGAAGAAATAGGAACATGGGAGTATTTTGGTATTTGTAGTTATTGGCCAGTGTTTTTACATTTCTGTAACGGTACAGTACTGAAGAAGACCAGTGGCCTAAACTGGAGAATTAGAGAGATGAAGATAAAAAAAACATAAGAGAGAAAAAGATGTTGGAGCAAGTGAACAGAACCAGTAGAAAAGAGTTTGGGTAACAAATAAATGTGTCTGCTCTGCTGGAACTGACTGTATAGGCAACACAAACACACTCAGTGAGAGAGTGAGTAAAAATGGGTGGGGAAATTCGGCGCGGCCAGCGGTTGGGGTGGCCGTGGAGGGTTGAATACGTGGAGGAACTTTTAGGTTTTGAGAGCGTAAACAAGAAATACCCAGAACTATTGGCTGGCCTCGGTATATGTGAGTGTAAGTAACGTAGTACCCACCGTATACCCAGTACAATCAAGATAGACACAGACCCATAGATAACTTTAGTATTTGTACTAGACTGGGTACACACATACAGGGCACAAACACACATACCCATGTGAGAAATCCTAGGGCTTTTACCCCCACCACCAACTGCCGCCCTACCGCTGACGATATATCCTACCTTCCTTCATTTATTTCCTGTGTGTATGGATGGCCAGAGTGAAAGAATGGAAGTGCTCAGAGACCACCACTTACTATAGCCCACTTGTGCACAAAATCGGCACAAAAACACGGACACACATACTTTCATACATACTCGTACACCTGGCTTTTTCAATTTACCACATACGCTTGGTGTTTGCGTGTGGGTGTGTGTGCACATCTCCAGCACAACACATCTCCAGTTCTGGTTATATCTCGTCAAGCCTCTCTAATAGGTATGGCGGTGAACCCGGGGGGGGGGGACATCCACTTCTACCGCCTCCACGAATATTACTCTACCACCAAAACCCATTCCTTTACCACCGTACCCACCATCTTGCAGTTAGCATCAACTCTTCTTTATGTTACTATTCATCTTCCTTTCCTTTACTAAAACGAATCTTCCACTCTACACGCACAATGAAACCTCTTCTTTCTTCTCTTCAAAAAAACAAGAAAGAAAAAAAAAGTAACCCCCTTACAAAAACGCATCTTGTAGCGTATTATATTTATTTCCATTACAAATTCGTATAAAAAAAATTGGTGAGAAACATCCAATACAAGTTTCTCTAGTACACCACAGCAGCTCTAATTGACAATGTTCTAATTGATAGTAATGTTAAGCTTTTCTTTTAAGTACCATACCTTTAATGATATATTAATATACATTAGAAACATTGATACAATTCCAAATTTGAAAAAAATCGATTAATCGGAAGTGCAATTTTACAGTATCGATTTTTTTTTTTTTAATTTATTCAAAAACGAATATAACGAAGTATCTTTAAAACTTCAAATACTAATTTGCACAGATATAAATCGATCATTTTTATATGTAACATTTTTCTGGAAAATAAAATTGTTTTTAGGTTTTATGTAACAGCAACCAACGAGAGATCAGTTGGTCAGCAACCAAAGAGAGTAAAGAGAAGAGAAACGAACCCAACCACTCTCTCGGACTGGAGTGGGAGACACATATATATAGAGCGACGACAGTCCAGAGAGATAGACTTCAACACAGTTCATACTACTGAGTTCATACAGCCAATCACTACGTGTCATTACCCATTTTCCACTCTACCATACAGTATCATTAAAGTGTAAAGTTCAGGCAGACAGTGTCACTCTTTATTATTATACATAGTTAACCAATATTAACCCTGCCTTCTTATTTCATCAACTAGACAAATTCTCTCCACCTAACTCATCCATTATATTTAGATCTGAGCCGTTAAAAAGTCACAATATTTTTTCGTCAACAACATTGGCCTCTCTACACTTTTAATCGTTGTCTACCTGCCTATGCCGGTCGATTGTCACTTGATCGCCCATCCTATCTGTATATTTGTATTAGGATATGTGAGTGAAAATTTGAAATTTAAACAAACATTATCATAATATATATAACATTATTATTATTATTATTATTATTATTATTATTATTATTATTATTATTATTATTATTTGTCTGTGGGGAAACCCTACGCTATGCAGAGCCTCACTGGGCCCTTGTAGCTACCACAAGAAAAACAACAACAAACCGGGTCTAGACCAAAAATCCAGACTCGGATCTAATCCAAGATTCACCGCAGCCCGAATCATCACAATAACCTTAAGGGGAAATAGCCTAAGCTCTTCCACAGCTATTCCGACCAAATCCTAAACCTAATTTCCTCAACACCCAGGCAATCAGTCATAAGATGGATGGGTGTTTCCTCCAATGTCTCACAGACTCTACAAAACGGATCCGGCATATGCCCCATTATGTAGAGATGTCTCCTTAAACCACAATGTCCAGTAAGGGATCCAACCAGATGCCTGAGAGCGCTCCGTGAAAAACACAGCAACGTCTCACTAATGGCCTTGTCCGGACCCCCGATGAGCATTTTGGACTGCCGAAAACCAACTGGGCTCATCCATATGATGAATGCTGTGAAGCTGTCCATGTCTGGAAGCCTGACAGACATGTGCCAGAAGACACGCCAACAGCGGCTCGGGCCTGCTGAATGAAAGGGAGATAGGTGCCTAATTTGGCAAACCTATCCACCTCCTCATTCCCAAAAATTCCCATGTTACCTGGCACCCAGACTAGAAGCACATCCTTCAGAGAAGAAAGGTCTTCCAGTCTTTTAGAACATTCTAGCACCAACCTGGAAGTGAAGACACATGAACTCAGCGCCTTCAGTGCAGCTTGGCTGTGCGTATAACAGTATTAAGATAAGTAAGAGAAATTCGTGGGTGTATGTGTTTCACATGATAGTAATACTTGTTATTGATAGTAATACTTGTTCCAGCTGAAGATGACAAAAATAAAAATATGTCACAAAGCACTATGGATTCTCAGGATCGATGAGAAATAGAGACAACCAGTCCAAGGCCATGAGAGAAGGTGGAAAACACGTAGAATAAATGGGTTGTTTACAGAAGGGAACTAGAATGGATGGATATTAAAAAAAAAAAATAATAATAACAAAATGTAAGAGTTTTTCCTTACTAAATGAGAACAACGCAACTAAGAGAATCCAGGAGTGAATCCTGTCAGACAACATCCCACCCCCATACACAGAACACGGTATCAGCTAATAAAGGTAAAGAAAATAACGAGCATTACGAACATAGACCTTATTAAGAGAAATTCCATTATTTATTGTCAAGATGAGTGTGAAAGGGGGAACACGTAAAATTTTCCAGTAAAACCCGTGCTTTTCCCGGCCATTATATTATTCAAATGGAAAAGCTTGAAGTGTTTTTCAATATTTGTTTTATAAAGTGTTCGCAGAGAGAATTAATACAGATTTTCCTCATTTTCGCCTTAGCCTTTTTTTTTTTTCATTTGTGGTTGAAATAAAAATCAAAGCCTACTGGGTGCTATGGTTTAAAAAAACATAGATATATATTTTTTAATTTCTCTTACTCCTAGTAACAGGAAGTATTACGATCGTGTCAAATTTTTGAAAATGAGTTTTCACCGGAAATAAACGTTTAAGGTTTCTCTGAGAAAGAAAAAATGGTCTGCATATGTATATGCGTATCTGTTTATGAAAAATATATCTCAGAAACAAACAAACCATAGGTAGCTGAAACATGGTATTCCGTTTAGATACTATCACAGCATCAAAATAAATCAACTGAAAGTGCGACTTTTAGTGTTTCATTTTGTTCTAGGTTTCCCCGATTTTTTAAAAATTCGTTTATTATCCAAACAGTTAAATACCAATCAGTTTTATCTGAAACATTTTTTCCCGGAAAAATTTGTTTAATCGTCTATGGTTAATATGAAGTTACATTAAATGTATTGCTACAATTCAAAGGAAATTGGTTAACCAGGATGGGCGACTTTCTGAATAGGTTTTTTTTTGGTAAAACTTTATTGTAGGGAGTGCTGAGGTATCTGTGACTTAAATTTGAAATGTAAGGTACTTTAATTCTGGATATCAGTGCAATCAACTATTATTACCTGTGTAATGGAAATAGCAATTCGGAAAAATGAAAAATAAATTTGGAAAAATAGGTTAGTGAATTTTGACAATATTTTAAGTGAAATAATTTTGGAAAATAAAATAGTGTATTTTAGTGAAGGGGAAAGAGTCAGGTACTATTAAATTAAGGTCAGTGCTATTGAAGAGATAAAGGGAAAAGAATCCGTTAGGGTTAGACAATGCCACTTGGCCAACTATTTTGTAGGAGAAAATCCCCCACTAGAGCAGAGCATTCTTTAAACAGTCTGAATTAGACAATTCATTCAATCAGAACACTTGTATCAGAAATCGTTCGCTTAAATTCAGTGCCAGTTATAAGAGTTTAGCATTTAATCTAGATAAATAATAGATTTAATAAGCATACTGTTGTGATATTGTAAAGAATTTAAATTAATTTAGAGAATAATATATTTATTTCATACACAGTGGTGATCTTGCCTATTTCTATACTTCTCTCTCCTTCTCAAACATACATACAGACAAGCCCTTTACAAAACAATACTTACAAACATACAACAACAACTCATCACATTAACTACATTTCACCTGTCTTAAGCACATGTACCCTCACCACCTCTATATTTATGTTAGGACTAAGAGAATATATCCAAGATAAATAATAAATTTGTTAATTTTTTAATTGTATTGAATGAATTGTATGAGAAAGTTCTGTGACTGTTTCACACACTTGTTTTGTTGAAAAGATTTATTGATGCGTAATTTTTTTTTTAAGTAACTTAAGGAATTTCGAGAAGAATAAAGCTAACGATTACCTGGAATTAATTAATGTTATCTGTGACGGATATATTCCACGAATTGTTGTTTAAAAAAGGTCTGATGAGAAAAATACACACACACACACGAGAGACAGTACATAATTGTTGTCCAGTAATCAGCGACTCTAATCAATTCCCAGCAACATTGGAAATCAAACATCATAGATTCCCCCAAAATTCCATTTAATTAAATTTGGTGAGACCTGTTGTCGAGAAAATTTCAAAAACAATTCAGAAATCTTTTCTATAAAGCGGCACTTCCGGTTAACCGATTTTTTTTTCAAAACTTGGAATTCTAGCAATGACAATTCATTGCTAGCGTACATTTGTATTTGTAAAGGTGCTTGGGAAAAATCTTTACGATTGGAGCTCCTGTAAAACTCTTCAAAAATTGACTTTCTTGGAAAACTGAAAACAAATTTTTTTTTGGGGGGGGGCAAAATCTCACATTAGGTTGATCGATTTTTTGTTTAATGGAAACCTTTATGGAAATACAAATGATTCGCTAAAAACATTCTTTTTTTGTTTTGCATTCAGGTGACCTCAAATTTAACCAGTGGAAACGCAATGTCTAAAATTTGACACGATTCTTCCGCTTAACGAGAGTAATAGACTATAAAATGTCTCAGTCAAATTAGAAGCTTTATAATAAATCATTTTAATTGTACACCTAACATTTCATAAATAGTAATGCAGGGTCATTTAATTATATTGGTACTCTAAATAATCATTCAAAAATAATGAACTAATTTAAATGTAAATAAAGTTCCATCTTCATTAATAAAAGAATACTATTCATTTTTTTTCTTTCGATAGAAAGCTTAATAAAAAAAAAGGATTACGAAAAATTCAATTGAAATTATAACTATAGTTGTAAATTATCAAATTGGAAATCGAAACAATATTTCATTGCCATTAATTAATCAGAGAGCTTTTGCAGGAAAGTAGAACTTCCTGTGGAGGGGCAGATTTGTTAAAAAAAAGTGGGAGAAAAGAGAAAAGTGAGATAGTCTAGAGTAACGTCCTCGTTTTGTTTTAACACTGGGCAGGGCGATGGGGATGCGGAATGCTCGTCTGAATATCGTGCATGGTAGCCAAGTTTGAAATAAGCTTTCGTATGCAAATTGACAATTACAGTTGAAATACGGTCTTTATAGGGGCCCTATACCACCACAAGAAGAGGTGTGAGGGGGTGTCTCTCTCTCTCTCTCTCTTTTCACAGTATATGTGAGCATGTGGAGGAGTAGGAAGTGATCCGGGTAAGGCTGGAGGCAAAATACTAGATGAAAGGTTGGGTAGGGGAAGCTTTTGGGCATGCTTTGGCTATTTGCATTTTAATTGGAAATCTTTAAAGACAGAAGCACTAACACTAGGAAACAGAACCTCCCACGGTTAGAATAGGAGAAGTAGAAGCGGGATACATACGGCTGCTTATTACAGCTTGACATCCGTTTTGCTTTCCACTGAATTCTTAAAAAGGGTTATTACAACAAACTAGAGAAAGACAGACAGAGAGTGAGAGAAAATTTTACTTAGTACTTCCGGAACTTGTCACTGGAGGCTGAATTCGTCTTCAAAAAAATATTTTATCCAAAAATCAAGAAGAAAATTGTTTATTGTTTTACTTTTCGGAATTCCAAACAAATAAAAGAGATATACTCTATTGCGATAGAGATTCCAATTAACGATATCGAGTTTTCACCGGAAATATACGAAACCTCATACATCGTGAGTCCAAAAAATTGGTTTTTAGAAATTGGTCAATTAATACTGTGTGAGTGTGCATTTTTTTATTTATTTAATCAGATCACTCATAAACAGAAGATTACGCCAAGTTCACACTTGATATTTCGTTTAAATGCTACCAGGCAAGCCGACAATAAGGTTTTGGTCAACCGGAAGTACCACCACTTTACTGATTGGCTATAATGATTTGCTTTAAACTTTGTTTATGCACTCACTGTATTCATTTTAAAACTATGTCATTTCTTTGAAAGTTTTATCAGGCAAAAATTCATTTCAGAAGAGTTTTGGGGAAAGAAAGGGGTTATGTTTTTTCCTCTAACGTGCCATTTCCGTACATTCTACGATACTATTATCTACATAATAATATTATAATAATAAAGCTTTATTTGCACCCTTTATAGAGAAAAAGTCTCCCCTTTAGGAGATTTATGAGTTCATATTTATACATTCCCATACAATGTTTACAATATATACAAAAGTAAGCACTGAAACTAATAATATTATAAAAGACTAATTAAAGCACAAATTCATAATGAAATTAATACGAGAACAAAATAACAGAAAACATATAAAATAAAATAAATACACTGTTAATTTAAATAAAGATGGAATAAAATATATCTAATCAAATGAAAAAAATAAATATAAACTAAATACTTTACAACATAAATAACTAAACATTTTTCTTAAACATTACGTCTCAAAATAATTTTTCACCACTTTATTCCAAACAGTTCTATATCTTGCTGTGGTCCACCATACACCACCTACTCGTCAGACTGCCATCTCATCTCTCCATCTCACTACCTGGCGACCTCTTTTCCTTTTCCGATCCCTTGGCGTCTACTCGGAACTTCTTTTTTAGCCCAACTTTTATCTTCCATTCGGGCCACGTTACCTGCCCAGTTCCACTTTAATCGATGGGCCTCTACTTTTGCAAGTCCTGCTTCTTTCCGGATTTCGGCAATGCTTTTCTTTTCCTGCCTCTTCACACCCAACATATTCCTCAACATTTTATTTTGGGTTATGCGAAGCCTAAAGGAAAAGGTCTTTGGTGAGGGCCCAGGTCTTATTTAGCTCTACTTCACTAGTCGTCGTCGCAGCAAAGGTGTTGATTGTGTCTTCCGCCAACCCCTACCGCCCGTCCGCCACTTACTTTCATGAAAAGGTATTTAAAGCAGTGTTTAAAGTGTAAACGAAACATTTATATATATATTCTCGTTATTATTCAGTAAAATTTAAACTTTGTATAGCATGTCAAACAAAAGTTGCATTTGTGAGGACACTCAAGATTTAGAATGCCCAAAGTGCGTTGCCACAGCTCCTCCAAGCCCCATCAGCATCGAGGACGAACAAGATGCAGCTCCTCCAGCGAAACGTCCTCGACTGGAGATGATGAAACGAGGTCTTTTCGCTGAAAATTTTTACTAAGAAAATTCACTTTAAATAGGTTTCGCGAGGCTGGTTTGGTCAAACTCCCTTAAAAAAAATTGAAAGACTATTAGCACTTAGTAAACTTTAAAAAGTTTGAAGAAAGTTTAAGATTTATAACAGTGTAAGATGTAGCAACGAGAATTCGTGTGAGTGTTTCACACCAGATTTTTTTTTTTTAAATTTAATGAAAGTTACCTAATGGGAATTTTAAACTTTCTTATGCTAATATCACTGAGAAAATGATGTGACAAAAGCTTAAAGAAGTCCCCTTTAGAAGGAAAATTAATAAATCTTAACGGGTTTTCACCGAAAATACACGTTTAGAGGTCCCTTGATTGTGAAAAAGTGGTTTTTAGAAAAGGGTGCGGTGTGTGTCAGTGTATTATGTGAAGAAAATTGTTAGAACCGTTTTCAAGAAAAATCACCATTAACTTGAAAACTATTTAGTAAAATGGCACTTCCGGCTGATAAATTTTGTCCAAAACTTTCACGTCAGATATGATCGTGATATTACCTAATCGGAATACCAAGTTCAAGCTTCCTGTTTGATTTGGTTTTTGAAATATTTTGTTCACAAACACACACACGCAATACCTTCGCTAAAAACATCTTTTTTCATACTCAGGTGACCTCAAGGCATCAAACATTTCCGGTGAAAAATAAATTTCGGGAAAATTTGATCCGATCACTATTATACATCGTTCTCATGTTAGTGAAACTAAAAACGGAAATTAAAAAAAAAAAAAAAAATCAATAATGTCGTGTTTCCTGTAAAATTGAAAAACCTTTTTCTTCAACATCAGAGACATTTTCCGTGGTAGCCTGCTTCATTTTGTGGTCATCGACCGGTTTCGGGCGTTCGCCCATCTTCGGGATGCGTTTTTCAGACAGTGTGACAACACAGACGCGACAATGCAACTATATCAACACCTATGAACAATGAACAATAGAAGTATCAGAGACATTTTCCGTTTATACACTGTGTATAAACTGAATTTGCTCTGTGCAAGTCTGTGTTGTCACACTGTCTGAAAAACGCATCCTGAAGATGGGCGAACGCCCGAAACCGGTCGATGACCACAAAATGAGCAGGCTACTACGGAAAATGTATCTGATGCTTTCCAGCTTTGCGGAACCAACCACCATAACAACTTCTTCTTCAAGTCAGGTGTGATATTTAAACTGAATAGGAAATTTGAGCGTGCTGCAATGATTATTCGTTTTTAGGATTTTTTTTTTTGGAAATATTGATTTGACTGGGTGCGATATTTTCTCTTAGAGCAGTTTGAGAAACTAAAAAATCTGGTGAGAAATACACACACAACTTTCTCTTACTCCTGTTCTCAAAATTATAATTGACAAATTTTATAGTTTATGTAATGAAATTCGTCGAAAACTAAAAAAAAAACTGTTCAGTAAAAGCGCACTTCCGGTTTACTAATTTCCTTGAAACTCATAATTTTTTCTACCTATTTATTTCTAATTAATTTTCTTTGGATGATAGAATTGCATAATCAATTATGATAGAACTTTAGAGAAAAACATAAAATCCCTTCCCTTCCCTAAAAGTGCCCTTAAATGAATTTTCCCAGAGAAATGTTTTAAAAGTTGTAGATCTTTGTATGTTTAGTTTATATCATAAGTTTCAAGAAAATCGTCGATGCTAATTTTTGAGAAAATTGCGAAAAAGTGAAAAAAAAAAATCATTTAGTAAAGTGGTAAAGTAAACGCACTTCCGGTCATCCGATTTTTTTCAAACTCGGAATTTCAACAACATATTCAATTCTAATTCATATTACTTAGATGACAGAATTGTCTAATAAACTGAAATAACACTTTAGATGAAAACCTAAACCCACCCCTCCCCCATAACTGCCCTTAAATGAATTTTCCCAGAGAAATGTTTCAAATAAACGTTGTAGCTCGTTGTATGTGTAGCTGATATACCATGTTGAAGAAAATCGCCGGAGTAAAAAAAAAACTAGTAACGCACTGTCAGATCCGATTGTGATACCTAAAAGGAATATCATGTTTCAACTTTCTGCGGTTTTTCGTTTTTTGAGCTATGCTGTTCATACACACACACACACACACACACAGACCATTTGCTAAAAACCACTTTTTTGGGCTCAGGGGACCTCAAAACGGATATTTCCGGTGAAAACTCGATATCGCAAATTTGACACGATTACAATACTTCCTCTTACTAAGAAGTAAGAGAAAGTAAAAAAAGTAATAAAAATCAAGATTTCAATTGCAATTATTAAGAAATAAACGAACAAAGAGAAATAAACAATAATAAAGTGAAGTAAATACAAAATGGTGTCGGCTCCTTAGATCCCGAGAAGACAAAAAAAAGAATAGAAGAAAATAGGAGATATTTGTGCGTGGGCTGGGAAATGAAGACACGACAATAGATTACCCGCATGTTTGGTGGCACATACAGACAATAAAAAAAGAAAAAAGACCAAGGAAATTGTAGTAACGCTGTAGGAGGTACTAATGGAAGATGGGAAGAGTGAACAGTGACTGATTATGAGGTAGTTTGTCTTCGGCTGTGTGTTTGGAACTCAGAACAGAGAAAGTTGTAAGACCAGTTTCCCTTTAATATATATATATATATATATATATATAAGATAGCTGATAATAATGTAACAACCCCTCCCGGGGGTGGGGGGTGGAGGCGGGGTGAAGGCTGGAGAAAGCGATTACAGAAAGACAGACTGACAGACAGCTCAGCTAACTGGAAATGCGGGTATCTCCTTGTCTTTAAAGGAGTTGCTTTGGTTGTATAGGATGCTTTGTATGAGTGGATATGCCTGTGTGTAAAACAGTTTTCCTATTGTACCAAACTTGTGCTTCCAACTCTTTACATGCTGACTCTTGATTCCCTCTGTCACCCCTCTTTCCCTCCCTCTGTATATATATATATATATTATAGGATACCTACCTTACTGGAAATACGTATTTCCAAATGCGGGCTCAAAATCACAAAATTCCCTAATTCTTCTTCAATGCTTATCTTTCAAAGTTTATCGAAAGAGTTTTTGCATTATAAGTTGCCATTTAAAACTTGAAACTTAGTAATGAAATCCATACACTAATCTGAGTTCTACTAAGTGATATAACTTTTGTTTTAAGTTAAGCAATAAATGCGTACATCTTCTTCCCCTATTTCTCACAGAATTACTACACTTTCTCCTACTTTCTCTTTCTGCTGCTGTAAGTGGTAATATTGCATTCTTGTCAAATTTTCAAATCTGAGTTTCTAAAATGTCGCCTCTCACTCTATCGCTCAGTATTCAAATAGGAAAACTGAAAAAAATAAAGAAATCCCTAAGTTCAAACTTGATTTTCCATTTTGAAACCACCAGGGAACCACTATCTTGCAAGGTGTAAATCAAAATCCCTCATCCCACTTCATGGAGGATAACATTTTACGATTTTTTCAAAAATGGTTCCAACGATTCTCTTTAAACTACGTATACTATTTACATACCTAAACGCTTATCACTTTTATTTGAAACAATTTATTGGGGGGGGGGGAGGAAGGCGGATTGGATCAGTCTGTTTGGTTTAAATTTAAAGTGTCCTACAGGCTTTGTTGGTGGAAATGGAAGATGCCCATTATTGTCTACTCAGATATATTATGTGAATCACCTATACCACTTTTTTTTTTACTGTTAATTAAATTGCATTAATTGCGGTAAGAGAAAGTTATCTGATTGTTTCGCACCAGATTTTTACTTTCTCTTACTCCTAGTAAGAGGAAGTATTGTAATCGTGCCAAATTTTCGAGGTTTGCACCGTAAATATCCGTTTTAAGGTCCCCTGAGTCCAAAAAAGTGGTTTTTACAAAATGATCTGTGTATGTTTGTGACCAGCATAGCATAGTATGTATGTAAGATAAACCATAGGAAGTTGAAACTTGATATTCCGTTTAGGTATCATCATGGGATCGGACAGTACGTTATCTGTCAAACATTCCTGAACCGGAGATACCACTTTTAGGTTTTTTTTTTTTTTTAAAGGGTACTTTTTTTCTTTTTTTAATTCATTTAAGGGTACTTTTGTGGGAGGGTTGATATTACGCTTCCTCTAAAGTGCTATTTTAGTTTATTAGACAATTCTGTCATCTAATTAATGTTAATTAGAATTAAATATGTTGTTGAAATTCTGAGTTTGAAAAAATTCGGATGATCGGAAGTGCGTTTAGTTTACCACTTAACTAAATGATTTTTTTTTCACTTTTTCGCGATTTTCCCAAAAATGGCTCCGGCGATTTTCTTGAAAGTACTTATATAAACTACACATACAAAGATGCACAACTTTTATTTCAAACATTTCTCTGGGAAAATTTATTTAAGGGCACTTTTAGGGCAGGGGTGGTGTTATGTGTTTCTCTAAAGTGCTATACAATTCTATCATCCAAACAAAATTAATAAGAAATAAATAAAATGCCGAGTTTCTAGGAAATTAGTAAACCGGAAGTGCGCTTGTACTGCACAGATTTTTTTTTCAGTTTTCGACGAATTTCATTAAATTTGATACACAAACTATAAAATTTGTCAATTATAATTTTGAGAACTGGAGTAAGAGAAAGTTGTGTGAGTGTTTCACACTAGATTTTATTATTATTATTATTTATAAGGATATGTTGCGATCTTATAAGGCTCAATTCAAAAATAGAATTATCTCCGGAAACAAAGCCACGGCAATAGAAAGCGACTCTATTATTCAAATTCTGTACAGGGTTCCTTAGAAAATTAATATAAACAAAAGGGTTATAATCACTTGTAATTATATTTGTAACAAGCTTCCATTGCCTTTCCTCCTCATCAAGATGGCTATTCTAAGAATCTGAAGCTAACATTTCCCTCTTCCAGGTATTTCATAGGTATAATTTTCCCCTTAAAGCTTGTTTTCTGAGGATAAGTTGTGAATTAGTAAAGCTAATCAGAAAGCCAGAATTTAATCATAAAGAGAGTTCTCTCCATATATAGTAGCTTCATCCTATCAAAATACCTCTCTCTTGTCAATACTTCCTTCTGGTCTGAATTTAGCTTTTGAAATGAAATTACTACAAAGCGAAAATCACTCTACAATTTGTTTCTAGATCAAAATATATCATTTTAAACTAAATTTTGCCTTCTTTATTCTCTCTGGCTCTCTGTGTCTTGTTTTGAGGCCCACCCCCCCTCTAAGTAAGAAGAAAATGTTTTTGGTGAATGGCCTGTGTGTGAATGTGTTTTTCTCTGCGAGAGTATTGAACAATATATCCCAAAAATTAAGAATCACAAGTAGAACCAGTTTAGGTATTGCGTATTGATAGTACCATCGCATCTGACTCTTGGGGATGTGGTTCGTTATATAAGAGTTAAGGTAAAAATATTTTGAAAACATAACGTGTTATGCGGGTTATTTACTTAATACTTAGATTGATTATTCGAACAGTTATTTTTACACACATTCTTTAATGATGTGTATAATTAACATATAAATGTTGGATTTCATTTATTCAGTTCGATTACTTTACCATTCATCCGCAAAAAATATTTATTATATAATAATAATAATAATAATAATCTTTATTAATTCTTGTTGAACAAAACATAATTTTTTCCAAGAACAATTTTGAAGACATACTCATGGTGACATGACCGTCTGAGGAGTTGCCATATGTTTATATCAGAATAATTAAACAATATTGTAAAATAAGAGTATAAGTACAAATAATAAGAATAAACAGAATGTGAAAATATGTAGAATCTTCTTAAAAAATAAATAAAATAAATACCTCACAATCCTAGTAATAACAAATCAGAGTTGAAACTAAACACATTTATATAAAGAAAAGAAAGAAAAAAAACTGATTAAAATAACTGATTAAAATAAAAGAATAAGTCTAAAAATTAAACTGTTTAACTAAAAAATATCTATAATTCCAGGCAGATTTGCAGTAGTTAATTAAACTTAACCAATCCTTGCCGTCGAGGAACTATTTAGAATATCTTTGTCAAAAAACTTTACCCGAAATTCTCTCAAAATGGGGCATCTGGCAATAAAGTGCGGGACATCCTCGTTTTCTCTCAAATTACACAAGGAGCAAATTTTTATTGTTTTATTAAAATCATAATAATTTAAATAAAGTAATTCTCCTCTAACTTTTATGATCCAACTAATCATCGAACTGTCAAGGTTAATATTATTGATACAATTGTAGCTCTTTAGGGATTTATACAGATGTGATGTACGCTATGTAATGCATTATTTTTATAAGTTTCTAATAATTTAACCTTCATTTTATTTAAAATATCATTTATTGTAACCTCCTTATCTAACAGGCTGTCCAGCTCAATGTTATATGTTAAACAAAGATTCTCCCAGTCCTTATAAAAAAACAATTTCTTTTATAAAAATATTTGGGTATCTATGCGGTGGAAGCTCTAAACATTTAAGAGCATATGTCAAATTCAATTTTGTCGTATACAGAAAAATCGGAAAGATTTCTTTCAGCAGTCTTTAAATACAAAACGAAATCTGGATTATTCACTGGCAAGTTAAAGCATTTTTTAACAAAGAATCTTAAAGTCTCTAAAGTAGAGTACATCCTAGAACCCCATATCTGCGCGCAATAACAGATTATGGGCCTACATACAGCATTGAATATTTTTAGCTTGCAAGAAAAGGCAATATTTTTGTTATACAAGATTTTGTTGAAGGCATTTATCGCAAATTTCGATTTTTGAGCTTTTCCCTTAAAATGATGGACCAGGGACAAATTAGAAGTTAGGGTCACACCAAGATATTTATAGTTATTAGTTGTTTCTATACGGGTCTTTTCCAAAGTGCCAAATTTCCCCTTTCGCTGGCTTTCCCGCGTTTCTGAAAACTACAATCTTCGGCTTGCTTAAATTAATCTGGAGATTCCATCTGCTGCAGTAGTCCTGTAAGGCATCAATCATTTTTTGTAGAGCAGGACGGTCAGTAGCAAGAACGACCAAGTCGTCAGCGTAGGCAAGGACTTTAATCACTCCACCCATCACCTGAATGCCACCCCCTAAACATTCATCAATATCATTGATGAAGAGCGAGAACAGGAGCGGGCTTAATAAGCATCCGAAGAGAGGATCCATAGCAGAGAAAGAGAGACAAAAATGACAGGACCACTTTCTCGGACTAGAGTGGGAGAAACTGCATAAATACAGCGACGGGAGATAGATAGAAGAGAGTTCACTCGGATCCAAAGAGAGGATCCATAGCAGAAAAATGACAGGACCACTTTCTCGGACTAGAGTAGGAGAAACTGCATAAACACAGCGACGGGAGATAGATATAAAAGAGAGTTCACTCGGATCCACAGAGAGGAACAATAGCAGAGAAGAGAGACAAAAATGACAGGACCACTTTCTCGGACTAGAGTGGGAGAAGCTGCATAAGTATAGCGACGGGCGATAGATATACACCAGAGTTCACTCGCCAGTCACAACGTGTCATTTACCTTACCCTTTTCCATTATACCATACTCTACCATTTTAGTGTAAAGTCCTGGCAGTCAGTGTCACTTTTACATTAAACAGTGTTCAGCTCTATCTAAATGTTCATTCGAACCAAACCATTTCTCTCCTTCATCAAACACATTATAGTGACATAGGCGAGTTGAAACATGGACTCTCATCACCAAGGCAACGAAAAGAGTCCTTTTTTGGTCCAATTTTTCGGGAAGGATGTTGGCAGATCTGCCCGAACAGGGAATTAAGAGAAAACTCTTTCAGGAGTTCGACATTGTTACATACGTCAAGAGAGCAAGATTGAAGTGGCTTGGCCGCGTAGAAAGGATGCCAGAGCATACAACACCTAAAAGGTGAATACGACTTGCCTGATGGACAGAGATTGAAAGGAAGATCTAGAATGACGAGGTTACAAAATGTCCAGGAGGAGGACCTCCAAAAAAAATGAGTATAAGAAGATAACGGACAAAAGCCAAAGATCGCCAGGAATGGCTACAAATTGTGGAGCAGCCAAGGCTCTTCAAGAGCTGTAGCGCCCATTACTAACCCATCATAAGAGCTAAGATTTCAATTTAATTAAATGTTTCTATTTATGGTGAGAAATGTAGATATTTATTTAAATCTAGAACACAGTTAAAACAGAACCAGTATATTTTCGAAATAAACTGAATGCTGGGAATAAACAGACACTTCTAGTTATCTCCTATACTACTATGTGAATACATCACAATAGTAGTAGTATGGTGAAGAAGAACGGAGCCTGTGGGGGGATATATCAGACACGTGACTTAATGAATGGACTATTTAAACAGGTGACACTGATAAATGTGTGACACATACGTAGACTATAGCCCGGCTTCGTTTTAGTATTAGCCATTAGGGTCTGTCCTACCATTTCTAAACAACGAAACCGCTCCCCTCTTTTTATCTACAAAACACACACACACACACTCTATATATCTCGTTCTCTCATACATCTAAATTCCAATTAATGAACTTTTTGAGTATTTGTTAACTTTGAAGTTGCCATTTTTACCAGCTATTTAGTACTAGATGGCGGAACCTAATAGTATTATGAGTAAACCGTGTCACGGTCTCAACCCGAAAACTTGAGTGTTTTTCATCTGAAAATCTATTTATTTTCAGCTGGGAATGCGTCTTACTATCTGATATATAATATTTAATCTGATCCTTTGTGATGATAAATGACTTTGATATATGCTTGTGTAATCTATTCAACAATATATAGCTGAATTCCAAAATGAAACACTTCAACCAAAGTTTTTCACTTTCCTAAGCTGGTACAAACTTTGTAAGTAGATACAGGTCAATAAACCAAAATCCATTGTGACCTAGAAAAGATCTGTAGTGAATATCTTGTGCATTTCACGTTTAGCATCTCATGTCTGTACTCGTCAGTAAAGTGTATGAGTTGTAATGAACTGGTGTTTGCCCGGGGGATATGCTAATTTAGAACTATGATTACTAAGTCAGTGTTAGTATTGTTCATTTGGTTAGGGTGGATAAATTTATACATGTAAACTTACATGACTGAATCATTAAATATGCATCTGTCAAAGTGGAAGCTGTTTCGTTACAGCATATTCTATCACATTTCTTCAGCAATATATAGCTTAAAAGCTAAAAGGAACAGATTATAAATCAAATCAATCAAATGCTTAAATAAAATCAACAAAGCCTCGCTATGATAAAAATATCTCCAGTAAAAGCGAGAAGAGTTCATAGTGGTTACGAAAACTTTATAGTTTGTTCATCAATAATATTTCTTAAGACTTCACTGTTAGTTAAGTTTGATACAACCGCAAATATTTATTATATAACTATAATTTTCTTCCGGAAACAATTGTTCTAAATTCATGTTCATTAAAAATCTTAAATCTTAAAAACCTTAAAAATGTTAAATCTTAAGTTTTATTTTTACTTTCTCTTACTCCTAGTAAGAGGAAGTATTGTAATCGTGTCAAATTTTCGATATTGAGTTTTCACCGGAAATATCCGTTTTGAGGTCCCCTGAGACCAAAAAAGTGGTTTTTAGCAAATAGTGTGTGTGTGTGTGTGTGTGTGTGTGTGTGTGTGTGAACAGCAGAGCTCAAAAACGAAAAATCGTAGACAGTTCAAACTTGATATTCCATTTAGTTATCCCTATGGGATCTGACAGTGAGTCATTTGTCAAAATTCGTCAACCGGAAGTACACTTTACTAGTTGATTTTTTTTACGTTTTTGCGATTTTCTCAAAAATTGCTCCAACGATTTTCTTGAAATTTTGTATATAAACTAAACATGCAATGATCTACATCTTTTATTGAAAACATTTCTCTGGAAAAATTCATTTAAGGGCACTTTTAGGGGAGGGGTGGGATTACAGCTTCCCCTAAAAGGGGATCATAGTTGATTATACAATTCTATCATCCAAACAAAGTTTATTAGAAATAAATGGATGGCCAAAATTCTAAGTTTTAAGAAAATTAGTAAGCCGGAAGTGCGCTTTTATTGAACATTTTTTTCAGTTTTTGACGAATTTCGTTATATTTGGTACACAAACTATAACCCTCAATTATAATTTTGAGAACAGGAATAAGAGAAAGTTTTGTGAGTGTTTCACACCAGATTTTTAAGGTATATTAAGTTTTAACCTTAAACATTAACATGAAATCAAACTCTCCGACTATATAAGTGACAAACTACTAGTGGAAAATGAGGACAGTACTTTACTGGAGTCTGTGATTAATTACTTAGACGCACGATGCTATTACATTCTGTACATATATATATATATATATATATATCTCCAGCTGCCTGATCCACAACTATCTGTACTTAGTATCCCAAACTGATGCAGTACACCAGCATCCTACAGACTATACCATTAAACAGATTCATCTAAATCTAGGCGAAGGAATCTAGACAAAGTTAAACTATGTCCATGCTAGCAGACTATTTACTATATCCAGTAACTACAGTACTGTTCTGTTTGACAAAAGGCCTTGTATCTTGTTTTTCTTGGCTTCTTAGTAGCAAGTAAAAATATCTGGTATGAAACACTTTCCCTTAATACAATTTAATCAAGAAATTTTCTTTAAAACTTGCAACATTATTGGGCTGGTCATAAAAATAGTGGTGGGGATTTTAATTGTATACTTGAGCTGCCGTATGTGGAGCGCTCTATGTCAAAACCAATAAAGCAGCAGCAAATTTAAATTTAAACTAACTGATAGAGACCTGCAGTACCCTTCTAAAATAAATTTGTTCAGCAAAATGTTGCAATTAAAAGTGATATGTTTCTATCTATGCAGCAACTATTCCAAGTACAAAGAAAATCTAAAACCGTTTACAAGAAAATTCCAAAAAACTCAAAAACCTATTCTGGAAATTGCAATTCCGCAAAACTTATTTTCTTCAATTTTTTTAATTCTAGCAACGCTCCTGAAGTCCTTCAATATTCTATCATTGGTAAATCTGAATACTGAGGTGAAGTGGTACTTTAGAGTATATCATTATCACTTTGGTAATCCCCAGGACAGGTTCTGGAACACAGAACGCCCCATTCCTAGCAGATAGTTCGGCTGTTCCATTGCCTCTGATCTCCGCACCTATTCCAGCCGATTTTTTTTTATATCAAAAAAGTTGCGTCAGGGATTCTTTTACACTCCATAACTAGAGATGAAGTGGCTCTGAAGGTAAGAAAAGACTTAAGTGCTGGCTGTCCTATAAGATGAAAATCTCCTTATTCTTTGAGGGTCATTCTCAGATTTTCCTCAGTTCAGATCTTAATTGCAAAAATTTCGGTCTATAATACCGTAGAGAAGTTGCAAAGAGGCCTCCGGTTTCACCCGGCCCCAGCACCTCATGCCCTCAGGTGCTGGCTGTCCGATAAGTTGAAAATCTCCTTATTTTTAAGGGTCATTCTCAGGTTTTCCTCAGCACAAATCTTAATTGTAAAAAATTTCGTAGAGTAATTGCTCTCTCTTGGCGTCCGGTTTCACCCAGTCCCAGCACTGCATGCTATCATGAAACATCCGTAAACCATATGCCCCCAGGCTGAAGTGGAATATCAAAGCTGCATTTTGGATAGATACTGTCCCCAGTCATGTTGATCAAGGTCCTAGGTTGACGGCAAAGGATTAGGGTGCTTCCAATGACCATTGTTTATTAGTTTCTATGTACTGGACCTTGCTTTCGCTTCTATCATGGAGGCACCGCCAGCAGTACTTCTAACGCCAGCTCCTAAATGCCCTTGTTTTTTACACTCCATAGTTAGAAATGAAGTGGTTCAGAAGATAAGAAAAGTCTTAAGCGCTTGCTGTCCGATAAGATGAAAATCTCCTTATTTTTAAGGGCCATTCTCAGGTTTTCCTCAGCACAAATCTTAATTGTAAAAATTTCGTAGAGTAGTTGCTAAGAGGCCTCTCTTGGCCTCCGGTTTCACCCAGCCCCAGCACCGCATGCCATCCTGAAACATCCGTAAACCATATGCCCCCAGGCTGAAGTGGAATATCAAAGCTGTATTTTGGACAGATACTGTCCCCAGTCATGTTGATCACAGGTCCTAGGTTGACGGCTATGGAACTAGGGTGCTTCCAATGACCATCGTTCATTAGTTTGTACGTACTGGCCCTTGCCTTCACTTGTATCCTGGCGGCACCCCCAGCAGTACTTCTAACACCAGGCTCCTAAATCCCCTTCCTCATATTCTATGTGATAGAACCATACAATATGCTGAATTAACCGTTTAATATTGAATAGCCTAAATTTAATATCGCCAGAACTCACTAATATTAATATTTTTGAAAAAATGTTTCAATAAAATATAAAAATAAAGACCAGTTGTGTTTATCAAGTATACTGAGTGAAACTTTTTGAACCATCAGTGAGAGAGAAAACGGCAAAAAAAAATCAAAAATCGTGTGAAACACTCACATGACTTTCTCTTACTTCAATTAATTAATACTATAATTTACTGCTATTAATAATTACAATAAAATTTATATAATTAAATGAAATTTATTAATAAAATTAAAATATATTAAAACCAGAGAGAAATATTTGAAAGAGAGCGATAATGAATGTACCCGTAGTTAGAGCATAAAATTTATAGAATTGATGAACGATGTATAGGTCAGATTGTTAAAGATGAACACCCAGGAGAGTTAGTTGATGGTAATGAAAAGTGGAAGGGATGTTTGAAATAATCAAACAACAAACTTGGTGTTGACCATTTTGCTTGGTAAATGTGGAAAAGTGGTGGTATTATACACAAAACATTCAAAACACACACACATACAACATACGAGACGAGCACTTACCAAATATTACCAGTATCTACTACAAGCCCTCCAAACACTGAAGCACTAAAAAGCTGGTAGTGGGATAAGAGATGATACACTTTCTATTAAACAGCACTCCCAAGCAACCGCCTGCCCAACGGATGCTGCTGCTACTCTAACACCAAAAGATAATAAGATCCTTAATTTAACCCAACCTCCCCCTCATGATAGTATTAAGTCTCTGCTTTCACACAAACCCATCTTATTCTGGTACTGCTGTTATATGTATTTCTTTGGTGCTTTGATTATGTGCTGATAATTTAGTCAGATTTATAGAGGTACAAACTTTCCAATATTTAACTTGAAAAATATTACAATAGCTTTATCCAAAATTTACTTAATTATTTTTGTTGATTGTTTTTTTTTTTTTCACTTTCTCTAACTGCTATAAAGAGAAAAAGTATCGCGATTAGTAGAAAATTTTTTGAAATTGAGTTTTCATCGGAAATACTTTGGTTAAGCACTCAGAAATAATTAAATAAAAAATTATATTTAACCGAATGGTCTTTATGAAACACAATATATTGAAAAATGAAACAAATCGCACGTATCTGAAACTAAGTAATAAAACGGAAGTAAAAATTCCGTCCATTAGATGTGCGCTTTACTGAATGTTTTTCTTATTCCCCCTCCACGCACTTTTTCGTAATTTTCTTTAAATGATTTTTTTTTTTAATTTTTCACTCTAACTACTTACTTAAAGGCCTAACGTTTTTAATTGAATCATTTCTTTCAGGATTTGCGGGTGGGAGCTGAGCCGAGGGAGCTGCAGCATTAAGCTTTCCCCCCAAAACTTGCTCTTCAGTAAAATTTCCGGGTTTCAAAACTGTCTATTATTAAGGTACAATAATTGTTTTGTTAAAAATCTAAAATTTGAAGCATATCGGTTAATCGGAAGTGTAATTTTATAAGAATAGAATTTTGGGATTTTCGTAATTTTCACGAAAAAAAGGCTCTTAGATCTTTAAATTTGGAATGGTAATAATTTGGTTCTGGTAACATTTTTTTTTTTTTTAGGTAGATTATGGAGAGAATTTAAGAGTTAGGAGCTTAAATTTAAACTATCGTAGTATTGTTGGGGGCTAACAAAGTGGTTAGCATACAACGCAATTACATTTACTTAGTCCTCAACCTAAAGAAATAATACCCCATCACTTATATTTACACATAATGCCAATAAATGCCAAAACACTTATTTAGTAAAGATTCCGAGTTTGGTTAGTAATAATTTCAAATAGTGTAAGTGTTTATACAATAGACACTTTTACTTTCTCTTATTTCTCTTAAAAACAAGTATTGTAATCGTGACATATTTTGTCGATATAGATTTTTCGCCAAAATACACGTTTTGTGGTCGAAAATATGGTATTTTAAAAATTGATTTGTGTCGATTTGTGATTAGTTTCTCTATAAAATAGACATGTTTTTTTCAAAATCGGTCAATCTTTCAAAATCACTTAACAAATTTTTTTATACTTTTTTTTTGCAATTTTCTCGTTCATGTCTCCATCGCTTTTCCACTAAATTGCTATTTTAATTTATTATAGGATTCTATCATCTATTATCATCTTAGTTAGAATTAAAATACGTTGCCATAATTCCGAGTTTGGAAAAAATTGCTTGGCCAGGCTTGGATACGATATTATACTGAACATTTTTACTTTCTTAAGAGGAAGTATTGTAATTGTGTCAAATTTTCGATATTGAATTTTCACCGGAAATATCCGTTTTGAGGTCCCCTGAGTCCCAAAAAGTAGTTTTTAGAAAATGGTCTGTGTGTGTGTGTGTGTGTGTGTGTGTGTATGTGAACAGCATAGCTCAAAACCAAAATACTGTAGAAAGTTGAAACTTGATATTCCGTTTAGGTATCACCATGGAATCTGACAGTACGTTATCCGTCAAAATTCCTCAACCGGAATTATCACTTTACTTTTTCTTTACATTTTTTTGCAATTTTCTCAAAAATGGCCCCAACGAATTTTCTGAAACTTGGTACACCAACTACATATACGAAGAGCTATAAGTTTTATTTAAAACATTTCTCTGGAAAAATTCATTTAAGGGTATTTTTGGGGAGGGGTGGGGTTACGGCTACCTCTACAGTGCTATTTAAGTTCATTAGACAATTCTATCATCTAAATTATGTTAATGAGAATTAAATATGTTGTTGAAATTCTGAGTTTGGAAAATATCAGATGATCGGAAGAGCGTTTTAGTTTACCCTTTATTAAATGATTTTTTTCACTTGTTCGTGATTTTCTTAAAAAATGGCTCCTACGATTTTCTTGAATCAATTTATATAAACTACACATACAATGATGTACAACTTTTATTTAAAACATTTCTCTGGGAAAATTCATTTAAAGGCACTTTTAGGAGAGGGGTGGGGTTATGATTTCTCTAAAGTGCTGTTTACAGTTGATTATACAATTCTATCATCCAAACATAATTAATTAGAAATAAATAGAGGGCCAAATTTCCGAATTTTAAGAAAATTAGTAAACCGGAAGTGCGCTTTTACTGAACAGTTTTTTCAGTTTTCGATGAATATCATTAAATTGAGTACACTAACGGCAAAATTTGTCAATTATAATTTTTAGAATTGGAGTAAAAGACAGTTGTGCGAGTGTTTCACACCAGATTTTTTTTTTTCAGTTTTCTGTGATTTTAAAATAGCAATTACTTTCAT
The DNA here is from genome assembly GCA_011037195.1 of Triatoma infestans. Taxonomy (NCBI): domain Eukaryota; kingdom Metazoa; phylum Arthropoda; class Insecta; order Hemiptera; family Reduviidae; genus Triatoma; species Triatoma infestans. Next base: position 250,133 of record JAAEAF010000066.1, read on the forward strand.
TAAATTTGGTATACTAACTATGTATAACAGAGACCTATCATTTTTTTTTTTTTTTTTTTGGAAAATTTTACCGGAAAAAAATCATTTAAGGGACGATTTTATAATGCTAAGACGATTGATGGCCAGCGATTTAAAAATATTTGTACACCTTGTTTTACACAAACGGATAATTTATGATAAATTTGTGAATTACAATAGATTATATTAAACCTGCAGTACATGTATGTTTTGCAGGAAGTTTCCTGATATAGTTCCTCTATTAGAGGAATAGAAATCATTTCAAAAGAATTCAACATGATTTCTGTAATAACATCGTAGCATCTAATAATAAATTTGATGAGCATATTTTTATTTTAAAGTTTGATTAGGTGAAAGAATTTTGGCAGAAATAAACAAGATTTGGTGACAAATATATTTAATAATCATGAAATATTTTTCTTTCCAATTTTTAAATGTTTAAAAAAAAAATACAAATTATTAACGACAAACCTTCAAAAATGTATATTAGGTATTAATTGGAATGTTTTCTTCCTTAAAAGTGATGAATCTAATTTATAGATACTAGTAATAGAAATCATAACGATTTCTAAGAAGGCAGAGAGCGATAATCACAAAACTCATTCACTATTGGAATAATTTTATATCGGCCTCTATTTTAATAGAAATTAATTGAATTCAAAGCCAAAATGTCCCGCTTATATTCAAAATTAAATTGAAAGTCAATTTTGCTAAAAAATATATTAAAAAAAAAAAACTTGACTGCACTTATTATAATTCGAACATATTTTCTTTAAATTTTAAAAATATTTGGAGATTATAATAAGCTATTGATATTTACGTCATAAGATTTATCTAAATATGGAGTTGGCCTAGTGTGCTCGTTGTGGTAACATCGTTTTGTATTGCTTCTCTTTTTTTTGTAGTTTTTTAAGGGTTTTTCTAGGAAATTGTCGTTATTTTTTATATCATTCGTTTTAGTTTATTGTTATCTATTCTTTGGTGACAGTGATTTTGTGAAAATCGACGAACACAGGAAGTTATAAGGTGAAAACTAATTTGTACTTTAATAAAATAAAAAGATTAGTTTAAAAACAAACGTAAACATTCGCAATTTGGTGGGGTCAGTGTATTTATGTTGGATACTTCAAGTGGAGTGGGGTTTGTTGTGAGATTGATGGTCACGCCCACTACTGCAGTTGAACTAACTTTATTTACCTGGTAACAACTACGATTAATTTCTAATTCTTTATAGCATTCGTAGTTTCTTAATAAACTTTTTCAAAAAGTAATTAATAAGTCGTAAGTATCTGTATTCTTTGAAACAAGAGGCAATATGTCGTCTGAGCAATTGCAAGGGGAGATAGGAAAAAGTGAAATAGGAGATTTAGTAAACATAATTCTCTCTCGCATGGATAGTTTGGCTGCTGATTTAAAAACTATTTCAAAAAAAGTTGATTCATCGGATAAATTTTTAAAAGAAAACCTTGCAGCCCTACAAAAAGACATATTAGGTAATAAAAGAGAAATCTCAAAACTAAATAATGATAGTAATTTTTTAAAAAGAGAAAATTATAGTAGGAAAATTCAGCTTCATAGTCTTGAACAAGCTACTAGATATGATGGTGTTCGAATAACGAACATTCCTTTCATTGAAGGAGAAAATCTGCAAGAGATTATTGAAATAATTTGTACAAACATCGGATTTGTTTGTTATCATGAAAAATTAGAATATTTCAGAATTAAATTAAGAAATTCTCTTCATGTTCCTCCAATAATATTGAAATTTATAAAGAGAGGTGACAAAGGAAACTTCATGAAATTGTTGCGTGATATCAAGTTTAATTTAACAACTGAGATTTTCCCGAAAATTGAGCAGAAACAACAAATATATTTCTCAGAAAACATGTCACCATATTACGCGTCACTCTACAAAAAAACAAAAATTATGAAGAATAATAAGCTAATTAAGTTCATATGGTTTAGAAATAATAGATTATTCATTAAAGCAACTGAGCTTTCCAAACCCTTACTTATACATAGTGAAGAGGATCTGCTGGGACATACTGGCCAGGTAACCCCAAAAAATACTCGAGAGACAAAGACGCTAGATGATATTGATGCCTCTGATTTGGATACGGATGTCTCTGAAACATCGTCACGTACCTCCCTTAAGAAAAGGAAACTGAAGACAGCTGGGTCAACAACTTTGGATTCCTTTTTTCGTCCCCCAGCCAGTCAAGAAAAATAATAGTGAGGATAAACTCCATCAACAACGAGCAACTTCAAATTCTCACCCTTTGGTAAATGTTTATTCAAATAAACTCTCTAAACCTGTAAGTAATTCTTCTAATTTTACAATTATTTTTCAAAACATTAGCGGAATCAATTCGCTGTTTAAATTAGATCAATCCGCTCAAGAATTTTTAATAAAATGTGGAGTTCTTTGCTTTTCGGAAACTTGGTTAATTTCTGAAACACCTAAATTTCCATCTTATTTAAACAATTTTGAAACTTTAATGTGTAATGCTGTGAGGGAAAAGTCTCTGGGCCGCGCAAGCGGAGGATTATTAATATTATTGAATAAAAACTATAATATAAAATTTAAAACCTTGTATAAAGATAATTTTATGTTAATTCTTAAGCTATCCACCCCTTTCACTGACTTTATACTGGGGCTAATTTATTGGAGACCGGCTAGTATCTATGATACGTATATTGATACTTTAATGGAGGTATTAGAAAAGCTAACAAATGAGCATACAGACTTACCTATTGTTATAGGTGGGGATTATAATTCGCGAATCTCTAATCTAAACAATATCCCAATTGAGATTGTTCAAAATTTGCCAGTGTATGCCTCTCGCGACTCCTTGGACTCTAAACTGAATTCTCGAGGAAGGAAATTAGTAAATATAATGGAGGATAATGCTATGATTGTATTTAATGGGCGCTTTCCTGGTGACTTTCCCGCACAGTATACGTTCATAGGTCATCAGGGTTCTAGTATTATTGATTTGGTTTGGGGCAATATTAATAGTCTAAATTGGTGTTCTGACTTCAGGATAAATAGTGATATATTTCCATTTCTCTCTCATCTTTGTTGTAAAATAACTTTAAACATTCCTGAATTTATGCAAATTGAGAAGAGAGTGAAAAGTAATTCTAATGTGTACACTACTAAATTTAGATGGAATCGTGAGACAAAAATTGAATATAGTCAATATATGTCCCAGTCTTCGTTACTGTATTTCCATAGCCACAACCCTGAAAAACTTTATGAAAATATTAATAATGGAATAACTGCAACGGCTAATTTGTTAAAAATGGTTGAATCGCGGAAAGTTAAAGTAAATAAAAAAACATATAAGGAAAATGATTGGTTTGATGCTGAGTGTTTAGCAGCAAAACGAAATTTAGCTAGGGCTCTACGTTACTGCAAGAAACATAATGATATTGGTGACCTTTCTAATTACTTAACCTTACGGAAAATTATTGTAAATTAATTAGAGATAAGAAGAAAGCCAAAATATTACAAAAAATTGCAAAGATATCAAATGTTGGAAACTCTAAAGAATTTTGGAGCGCTGTTAGAGAGTCAATTTTTAGAAAACAAGAGAGCTTAAGTATTACTGCAGATGTTTGGACAGAATATTTTGGCACTTTTTATGCCTCTGTTTGCGAGTCGCCACTAGCTTACCCCAAGTGCTTTGAATTTACTAACTATGATTTGGAAAGGAACATAGACCTTAGCGAGCTTCAGACTACGCTGTCCAAATGTAAGACTGATAAAAGTCCCGGAAGGGATCTAATTCCATATGAATTTTATTCTAACCTACCTCCGGCTTGGGAGCACTATATATTAAACTTGTTTAATATCATTTTAGAGAAAGAAGTGGTTCCCAAGTCATGGTCAGTTATTGATATGCAAATGATTCATAAAAAAGGCAGTCTTACTGACCCGGCTAATTATCGAGGAATTGCGTTATTGAACAGTCTCCCTAAAATTTTTACCTCTATCCTTTCCTATAGAATGGTTACGTGGGCGGAAAACTTGCAATTACTACCTGAGCTCCAATCTGGATTTCGGCTAGGAAGGGGCTGCCAAGATAATATTTTTATTCTTTCGTCCATAATTGATATTAAAATAAATAAAAATTCCCCTTTTTTTGCTATTTTTGTGGACTTTTCAAAAGCATTTGATCTGATCTCTCACAATTTACTTTGGACTAAGTTATTAAAATTAGGTTCTGGCCTTAAGATAGTTAATATACTGAAATGTTTCTATGATAACGCGAGTATATCTGTGAAAACAAGCTCAGGACGCACGGATGATATTAGGGTAACTTCAGGAGTTTTGCAAGGGGAGCCCTTGTCGCCGTTTCTTTTTAATCTCTATACATCCGATATGTTACAATTTTTTAAATCAAAGGCGGCCACATCTGTTAATTTGGGCGAGAATACTGACATTATCTTAATGGCTTATGCGGACGATATAGTTATATTTGCAAACTCTATAGTTGATGTAAACGAAAAGTTATGTATTTTGGCACAATACTGTAGCAAGAATTATTTATGTGTGAATACTAGTAAAACAAAACTTATGTACTTTTCTAAAAATACCAGACAAAAGAAATTCCGTGACGTGTTTTATGAAGGTAAATTAATTGAATTTGTAAGTTCGTTTCAGTATTTAGGCGTCCTATTCACTTCAAATGGTAAATTCTTTCAGACTGCAAAGCATTTTTTATCCGCCGGAAAGCTGGCCTTCAGTAAAGTCAGATCAATTTTGGGAAACTCGGCAGCTACGAATCATGAAATTAGGAAAAAACTACTAAACACTATTCTCAAACCAACAATGTTATACTGTGCAGAAGTGTGGGCTTACAACTATGTAGACATGTTGGAAACAGTGCAACTTCAATCTTTAAAGAGCTTATATTACTTGCCCAAAAGTACTCCCAACTCACTTGTCCGCTTAGAATTTGGAGCAGCCCCTCTTAAAATAATAGTGTTCAAATCTATGTATAATCTCTTAATCAAAATACTAGAAATGAATTCATCACGCCTCCCTCGATTATGCTATAATATTCTGTCAAGACGGAAGGCACTTCAGGGAAGAAAACCCAATGATTGGCTGTCGTTTATAAGGGAAGTAATGTCATCTATCGATTGCTTGCACATTTTGTTAACTGAAAACTCTAATACTCTGAAAGCTGAAAAAAATATTGTAATAAGTAAACTTATAAATAAATATCTATCCGATGACGTAGAGTATGCAATAAATTCCAAGTATAACGAATTTTATAGGCTGGTTTCTAGTTTTGGAAGCACTGAATTTCATCTAAATTTGGGCAGTACTATAGCAAAGTTAAGAGTTGTCTCTCAAATACGTTTATGTAGAGTAAAGGTGGCGAAATTGTATATTAATGGCCAATCTTACATTTTTGACAGTCAGAATATATGTTTAATTTGTAATACCCTAAGTTGTGATTCAATATTTCATTTCCTTTTTGAATGTAAAACCTTGTTGCCAATTAGAACTTTTTTTCTATCAAAATATTTACCTTTTGGTCTTGTGTCAAACTCGCATAAATATGAGCAATTGTTTACAATAAACACTAAAGAACAACTAAGCTCCATATATAATTTCTGTAAACAAGCCGTTAAGATTAGAAGTTTTGTGCTAGGAGAATAATCAACTTCAACTTTATTTTATTTGTATTGGTAGTTTATTTTTTATTCATATTTATATTTTTTATTATTTAGCCAGAAAGTTTATTTACTTTTTACAGAAAAAGAAGGAATTAAATTATTTTTTTTATAAATTATTCAAAATGGATTAACATTATTATGGTTGTAAATTATGGTTTTTTACTTGCAAGCAACTATTTTATTTTTTTCCTTGCACAAATATTGCTTCTTACAATTTTTGTAAACTTATTAATTTCTAATGAATTATTAAAAATTACTTTTGTTAAGCCAAAAAATACTTTTGTAACTTTCTCATCATCTATAAGAATTACTTTTAAGTTCTGTTCAATACTTATATTGTATGAATCATTTTTATTATTATTACTACTATTATTATATTATTACAATTATATTATATTATTATTACTATTATTATTATTATTATTATCTTATTACTATTATTATTATTATTATTATTAAGAATAATTTTTACATTAAACTGTTTGGCCATCTCCTTTGCTTAAAGCAATGTAGCTGTATAGCAAATAAATAAATAAATAAATAAGATTTATCTAAATATGACTAGATTTTATGGCAGAGCTGTCTATCAGCATCAGCCTCCAACAAAACTTAATGGCAGTCTAAAGTTTAAGATTGAACTGAAATAATTTTTACCGAAAAAGAGTTTCTATTATATATAATATGTATGTGTATGTGTGTGTGGAGTTATCATAGAGAGATTCAAAAAAATCGTTTTAAGGCCGTTATTCGTTAAAGATCCTCTTGAATCCGGTTGTTGGATTTTGACTGAAACCTTCATAAAGTCTCAGATGCGATGCCTAAATGAAAATACGTTTGAACTTTCATGATATTTTGTTCACACAGACAACCACACATATGAAGAAAGACTATTAGGTAGAATTATTTATTCATACTCCGAGGATCCTCAAAACGTATATACATTTTGAACATTTGACACGATCTCAATTGTTTCTCTTACAAGAGTAAGATAAACTAAAATTAAAATAAAAAAATGCCAGAGAAATAAACACTAGAAGCTAGAGGTTAAAGGCAGTACATGTAAAGTCAATACCACTGCAACATATTGTGTAATGCGGCTTCCTTACATACATATGTAAATAGAATGTAATCATATATATAAACTATACTATGTGTAATTATTAGTGATTGCCTGTGTTTGTCCATGGTGAGAATGTGTTTGCCATGTTGATATGCTAAACCAAAGTAGTTACACATAACACCAAACCTCTGCAAGCCATGTGTGTGTATTCTGTATTGTGTACTGAAGGTGTCAATTTATTGTTTTTGTGTAGATAGGCAAGTAGGCTGGGACTTCACTTTCTTCCACGGTATTCATTTACTATATTCTTTTATTCTTCAAGTGCACAATAAAATAGAAATTGAATTTCAATGATAAACTCATACTTTATGAAAAAGGGATAAATTATCAGGAGTTGCCAGGAATTTTAGACCCAAAAAGTTAAAAAAAAAAAATACAAACTTTTTGTACATTGTTAGTGATGATACGTAAGAACAAATCAACTGATATACTTTTAGAAATTCATTTTTAAACATCCATTATTTTTAAAAAAAAAGGATGATAAAAAAAGAGTTAACAGTTCATTGGCTATAAAATGTTAACCTAAGTGTATAAATTGTTTGTATAAAGTACAAAAACTAAGCTTAGGAAAAAATTGAAAAAAAAAATGACTCATAAAAGATGGTTGTAAACAGGAACTTAGCAAACAAAAAATTATGGCCTGTTTAATTAAACAAAACAAAAAAAAAAAATTAAAAAAAGGGGCGATAAACTTTGATCATAAATATCTTTTTGATGTAGAAAAATATTAATTAAACTTCTTTCTTATTTCAGGATCAAGTCAATACCAGTTTAACACGATATTAGTAGATGCTGTAATTTTTATTGATCGTAATAAAAAGTTTTGGATAAGTTATTAACTATTAATACTATTGAATTTGGGAACACATCTGGTAGCCACTGTCACATATGAAAATGATATTCATGAAAAGATATATAGGGTGGAGGTTGTTATAGGTGATTTTTTCCATATCCAAAAATGTTAAAATTTTGGGGGGCTGCCAAAAAAAAGGAGTATGGTTATCTATAAGAGTATGGTTATGACCGGTAGTGATATATGGATGCCAAAAGTGGTTATTAACATAAAAGAATGGAAAGATTATTGAATATAAGGGAAAGGAATACTCAAACGCATATATGGACTGATATACGAGAGTCAGGAACTTGGAAAATAAAAAGAGCTTCGGGGAATTGAAAGGATTTGGTGACCTTTTATTAAAAAAACACATTTACGGTGACTGGGTCATGTAGAGAGGATGCCGTTGGAGAGAAGCTTTCTAATACTTCTGAATTGTGAATTCGGAGGAGGGAAAAGAAGAAGAGAACGCCTCCGTCTTAGATGATGTCGAAAATGACCTGGGAGTCAGAAGAAGATGGAGACGGAAGGCGGAGAGAGAGATGAGATGAGATGAGTGGCAAGTTATTATTGAGGAGGCCCAGATTCTTGTATAGCCATAGAGCCGAAAAGTCAATAATTAAGTTTTTAACTAAGTCTTATATAGCAATAATGTTTATTAAAAATGGAATTATCGATATTTCTGCTGAAAGAGTGGCTATTAAACTTTTTCCATAGATAAAAACTAGTCAGTAAGAGGGGATACGTTTTATCTAGTTTAATATCAATGCTTGGTCAAAAAAACCGGTATTCTATCTATTTATTAAATAAATGTTAAGAACATCTGTAGTATAAAAATAAATATAGAAATGTATTTACTAAATTAATGTTTTTAATGAAACGTTTGTACTTTGAAATTGTTAAAATTGTGGACATAAACGTCTAAATGTAAATTTACACAGAGTAAACGCTGCCAGAGTAGTTTGTGTTTAGTGGAAAGCTAACCTTATAAGGTGTGTGCCGTGTGTGTATATGTGTGTGTGTGTGTGTGTGTATGGGTGTTATGGGTTTACAAGACCCAGAGGGGTTTTTAGTCTGTATATGTGTCCCCCTTTTAACTAAGAGTAAAAACAGTTGGTAGGTAAACCTATTTGCCTAGAGCTTTCTGTCTGTGGCTGTTCTGTATGTTTCTGTCGTTCTGTTTTGTTACGTACATATACGTATGTATACATATGCACTAACCTTTGGTTTTAAGGGTCCAGTGTTTATGCGTACACATTCCACCAAAAAACCTGACTGGGGAATGTTATATATCAAAGGATATGTATGTGTGTGTGTGTGTGTGTGTGTGTATATGTATGAACAATGTTTGCCATGGAGTAAACCAATTTCTCTACCAGTAACTAGTTTGGGTTAGTGAACTTCTCTCTTCTATAAAATGCATACACGAGTGGCCTGGCTACTTTTACTATAAACAAAACTAGGCGAAAGTTTGTCTTTAATAATAAAGTTAGGATACCTCATTTGGCTTAATTAAAACAGTCTCCTGGGATAAGATTAAAAAAAATAGACGTGCTGAAAAGAAAAAAAAAAATTAAATTACTCCAAATAATCTAATTTATCTCCAAAAAAATCAGGTGTGAATCATTCATGTAACTTCTTCTTGCTGCTGTTAATACGATTATATATAAAATATAATTTATGGAGGGGGGGGGGACAAGTACCAGTAAAGACGGACAAGTAAAGAGCGCGCCAATGAGAGAACTATAATGGAGTTGATGAGGAGAGAATTGGGATTGATTAATTAGACGAGATATGAACACTGTTATAATATTGCTATAAGCTTACACAAACTGCACTGGACTTGTAATGATATTATAGAATAAAGAGGGAGAGTAGAGTTATGACACGATGCGATGTATAGGTTGAATATGATAGATAGATGTCTAGATCTCTCACTGGCTTATATACAGGTTCTCCCCACTCTAGCCTGCTGAAGTCAGAGAGTACTAGAGAGAGTCTGTTTTCTCTCGGTCGGGCTTGTGTTCTCTCTCTCTTGCCACTACAGAACCTAACCTCCATATATTTGAAGTTTAACAATACGAATTCCGCTGAACTGTCTAAAATCTTCTTTTTTTTTTTTTGAAAAATGTTTAAAATAAAATTGATAGTTCTAACATTATGTGACGTCAAAAAAAACAAACAAACTCAAAAACCTACACTCCACTTCCAGCAGATTTCCTTCAAATTTCGGAATTCTAGCAACTAGAAAATTTGACACGATATCAATACTTCCTTTTACTAAGAGTAATAGAAAGTAAAATTTATTTTTCTTCAGTCTTTATTCAGTATTTTTTTTTTTTGGAAAAGAAGAAAATTATTTATACACAGTTATGGTCCAATTATAAGAAAAACACTTCTGTCTAAAAAATGTTTTAAAAACAACTCTGAAAGAGGCTACACACACACAAACACACACACACATATATATATATATATATATGACATAGATACCTAGTGAGTATTATACTAATTGTCTTCTCTCTGTGGCTGCTAAAAGTTCTTTGCGGTTGTCGTACGGCCAAACCCTCAGGGTTAAAGAGCATTCTCATCCATCCAACAAAGCAGTCAGTCTTTGTACCTTATTTTACCTTGATTAGTGCGCACTTTAATATGACAGCTTGTAACAATGTGTAATATATATATATGTGTGTGTGGGTGTGTATTTTAAAACATAGAGAGAACTTTATGCTTAATTGAGTATAACATTCACTGTATTAAACGTTAGATATATTATGATATATTAGTTATATTTATCGATTTAATGGATAGTCCAATATGTTTGCAAAATAAAATTGCAGAATAATTTAATACTACTTTTCCTTTTTCATCAGTGACGACCATCTTATTGAAGTGGGGGAACAAAATCTGATGTGATAATTCTTTTTTACTCCAGTTATTAATTATTTTTTTAACTTTAAATTTTACTCATAATATTGTATCAAATAGTAAATATTTGAAATTTAACGTTAAACATTGTTATGAATGAGTGTTTCAAAGAAAAGTGATACTTTTATATCTGTACTGTTAATATTACAAATTTTACAACAAAATCTTTTTAGACGTTTTTAATAAAAAAATAAAAAAAAAAAAAAAAGAATTCAAAAACTAATTGCTGGAATAATAAAAGTGATAGGCATGTATGTGAGGATAGAATATATGGAAGCTAACTTTTTTGAAGAAAGTGTAACCTTGTTCCTCCCCAAAACCAACGCAAACTAATTAAAGTAAATTAATATATTCGGCAAACTGATTTAAACAAAAATGATAGATCTCTGTATGTATGTACGTTTGATTAGTATAAAACAAGTTTAACGATATTCGTTGGTATCGTTACAAAAAAAAAAAAAAAAATCTGTTCAGTAAAGCTGCACTTCCGGTGATCCAATTTTTTCAAACTCGTAATTTTGGCATCACATTTCATTGTAATTAGTATTATGTAGATGATTGAATGATAAAATAAACGGAAATAACAATTAAATATATATAAATAACAAAGGAAAACATACCCCCTCCCCATCCGAACCACAAAACCTCTCTTAAATGAATTTTACCGGAAAAATGTTTGAAATTAACAGTTGTAGCACTTTATATGGGTAATTAATATTCCAAGTTTACAGTGAATCGTTGGAGGCATTTTCCAGGAAATCGCTAAAAAAAAAAAACAACAAAAAAAACTGAAAAATCCATTCAGTAATGGCTTACTTTCGGTTGACCTTATTATTGCCGTCCCACATGACAGTACTAAAACTAAATATCAAGTTTGAACTTTCTTTGATTTTCTGTTTTTTGAGTTATACTGACCGCACATATTCATATACACCAATTTGTAAAAAAAACAATTTTTTAAGAGATTCACGGGGGGCCTTAAACCGTGTACATTCGGTGACAATTGGATATCACAAAATTTGACACGGATCGCCATATTTCCTCCTACCAGCAATAATAGAAAGTACAAATCTAATAGCATTTCCTGAAAGTCGGAAAAATTAGGATTTCACAAGGGCTTGGATGAAATGGATTTCGAGATCAAATTGGATCGCAGAGTTTTTATTCTGAGAATTTTTAATATTGTAAGGATTAAATTTCTATTTAAAAATATTTATTTTAAGTTCATATTTTATGTTATTTTTTTCTTTTTTTCTAATTTGTATTAAAAACTTTGTACAGACCCTGAAGAAGGCAATAAATTTGCCGAAACGTTGGTGAAAATTTAAAAAGAGTTTTTTAAAATTCCAAACCTTAACATCTATTTTACAACATTTAGTAGTATTATTTATTACAAAATAGAACTCTATGGTCAACTAAAGGTACAAATTATCAGCGAATTTAAATTGTTTTAAAATAAACTAAATAAAGAATATATAATATATATATATATAGCAAATTTAAATTTATTTTGACTATTGCTGCAGAGAAGATCAATTATAAACTACATCACAACTATTGAAACTTTGACAATATGTAATGTAGTGGAAGAAGAAATGCAAAAATAAATAGTTTTGAAAAATATTTTAGGTGATATAATTTTGGCAAAAATAATGTATTTTAGAGTCAGGTACTATGTGACCTTAAGGTCACTGCTGCTAAAGAGACAAAAGCACAGGAATCTGTTATGAAAATAACAATGCCACTTGGCCAACTGTTTTGTAAGAGAAAATCCCCCGTTAGAGAGGGCATTCCTTCAAGACAGTCTGGGCTAGACATTCAAGAAGCAGAACACTTCAGGAATCGCTATCTTAGAATCAGAGCAGTTCCACAATATATTAATAAGTTTATAATATCCTTGCAAATAACTTGTAGTTATTATTTTATTAGAATATATTTATTGTTAGCAGTGGTGACTACTTTCTCATTTCTGATACATCTCTCTTAAAATAAATATACTTAAATAACATATATACTTAAAATAAATATATTTAAATAACATATATACTTACAAGCCCCTTCACTAAACCACTCAAGCCACTCAAGCTACCACTACTCTACATCACACCATCGTCAAAAACATTTCAGTGGCATATATAAGAGTAAAATATGAAAATAACATAGGAATTGTACTTACAAAAATTTCTTGTTAGAATTTCTTAAAAACTATAGTTTAACTTGTGATATACCATACAAAGTGTTACGGACATTGTATGGGTCAGGGTTTATAAAGGGGCTGGGAGGGTAGATGGGAAAACCGTGCCCGAATCTGTATGTTGTTTTGGAAATTCCAGGAGATTGTTATAACTGAGGAAGGTTGTTTGTGTCTGTTCTAAAATTGATAGAATCTCCACTCTTCCAGCCCTTTATAAAACCCTGATCCATTCAATGTCCGTAACACTTGGTGATGGTATATCTTAAGTTAAACTATAGTTTTTGAGAAATTCTAACAAGAAATTTTAGTAAGTACAATTTCTATGTTATTTCCATATTTACTCTTACATATGCCACATATTGTCAAAGTTTCAATAGTTGTGATGTAGTTTATAATTGATCTTTTCTGCAGCAATAGTCAAAATAAATTTAAATTTGCTATATATGTATATATTATATACTCTTTATTTAGTTTATTTGTATAGTTTATTTTAAAACAATTTCTATTTAAAAATATTTATTTTAAGTTTATATTTTATGTTATTTTTTCTTTTTTCTGATTTGTATTAAAACCTTTATACAGACCCTGAAGAAGGCTATAAATTTGCCGAAACGTCGGAGTTTTTTTTTTATGACCGAACCTCAACATCTATTTTACAACATTGAATTCAGCGGTCGCGTAACGAACACCGAAACATCAATACTACTAAACTTTAGAAGGTATTTAACAACTTGGAAATTTATAGTTAACTAACATCGTAATCATATTGCCCATTACATATTGCTAGTCATTCACTTGCTATGATACAAAGTACGATTACTGGGCAAAACATATGCATCTTAAAAAGAATTCAAGAAATATTTAAGTTTTTTCTTGTAATTTTATACAAGATATAAGGCTAGGCAATGTTATTTGATGATTGGAAACACTATACGATGTACGCTTCTCCCAGAAAGGAAGTAAAAAGATTCTATATGTTCGAGAACACCAACAGCAGTAAGTAGTCTCAACATTCTAAGTGCTTTTCTTATTCTATTTTCACCATTTTGATGTTACATGTATCGAATTTCTTTCAACAACCCCTCTCTTTTTTTTCTTCTTGTACCTTAAAGAATTTCTTACGCATTATCTTCTTACATATCCTTTAGAAGTAATGTATTATACTTTTTTTTACATCACTTGAGTTCAAATTATTATGTAATGGGGTATGAGGTGTTTATAATTAATAACTAAATGTTATGACTACTGCACTGTAATTAATATATGTGTACACTTATAATTCTAAGGACTTGACTTAATTAAGAGATTAAGAGACGAGGAGAGAAAACGAAATAATAGATACACAAAATTAACGGTATGTAGACTGGATGTTTGTTGTTGGCTGGTAGCACGGAAGGTGTCTTCGCTCTTGAAGATGGTAATAGAATTGGACGTCCACTGTCCTTTTTTCCTTCAATATAGACCCTGTGGTAGGGGAAGCAAGACGATACTTCATCCCCAAACCCTTGGTTGGCTTCGTTTGATGATACGACCACAATTACAACTGCTTTATTTAATTATTATTTTGTACATTAAAAATAAAGAACTACCAATATACTCGTAATTTTTTTAAATAAGAGTTTATGCAGAACAATCTTATCTCTTTTCGTATGAAAATTTACATTTTTACAGTGTATTTGTAACATTTTTATAAGTTTAATATTTTACGACCTGCATTGGCTTTAAGCTGAAAAATTATTTATTTATTGTTTTTAATATTTTTTCATACGATATAAAGAAAAAATACAACATAATAATCTTACCAACATACGAGTATATTGCGATCGTGTCATATTTATGAAATAGAATTTCGTAATTCTTCGGAAATTCTGTGTGTGGGTTTTTATGTTTTATGTGAGCAAAATTGTCGAAAAACTTTTATGTTTATATGAGGAAACGAAAAAATGCAAGAAGCTAAAACTTGATATTCTGTTTAGATACCACCATTGCATCAGACCCAAAGGTTACATCTTCAATAAATGTCATCGAGTTTATGACGTTAGGTGGTTGTCGTAGTTAATATACTGCTTACCAAGACATACTGATGATAAGCGAACACAGGATGTCACTGAAAATATCTTTGATATTTATAGAGAACAACTAAATATTAAAAAAATAAAAATCCTTACTTCTAAGAAAATGTTAAAATTATGAACATTGCAGAGAAAATTGGGAATCAAATGCTTAGTAATAATATCCTTTTTACGGTTGAATATCATTTAGTTGGAAAAAAGTTGGATGTTCAGATGTCTTCGTGGCGCATGAATGGGAGAATAGGGGAGAATAATGTGTTGGTTGGATCCACAGAGCTAGAAAGTTTAGTTGGAATCATTTAGTTGGAAAAAAGACAGCTCATATCTTCAGGATTCTTAATTTTACCATTTCCAGATGTAAAAGAGCAAATAAATATCAACTAACACCCACTAAACACTCGCTCACTAAATAAAGGACATGCAAAAATGTTGTGAGGGCACTCGTACCGGCCAAACTCTTTAGACCAAAAGAAATGCATCCAATACTTAACTAATTAACCATTGATTTGCAAACTTTGACACGAACCTTGCATAGATGTTAAAAGTTTATATAAGGTTGAACTGAAAGTTTAACACTTTCAAGTTTCCGGATTGAACGGTTTGCTAGAAACCGATTTTTCGCCCATTTTGCGTTCTTTTCACCTTGAAGCTCCCAATATCATTAGTAGCAGAAAGAGAATAAAGTAAATAAACTGAATCAAGAGCGACTGGGGCCAGGGAGTGCTTGATCCAAGTACCTGCTACATTTTATGGGGAGATGGAGGAAACTCCAAAGCTGTGATGCTATAATCCAGAGAAGTTTCGAAAGCCGGGCTTACTGGCTTCCGAGATCCTGAGATGCTTCAGTGATCCTAATCTGGAACGGGTGCTGTAGGGTAAATAATGGTGTTGCACAATAGAATGCTTTCCGCCGCAAGGCACCTGTACAGCCTCAAAGATACAAAATAGAATGTATATACAAAAAACGAAACAGGAAATTCAAATTTTTAATTACATCCGAAATTAGAAAATGGCTCAATGATAAAAGAAAATGTTGTTGAAAATTTCACTTTTTGTGTTATCATTAGTAAATTAAATTTTCCTTTCATTAAGCATAATTATTATTAATATCTAAATACAAACGATGTAAAGCTAAAATTATTGTTAATATAAAGTTAATTTCTATTTTCATATTTAAACAATCATATAGAGAAAATTCTGATTAACCGCTTTCCATTTCAACTTGGAAAACATTTTCAGTTAATTAATTAATTAATTAATTAAATAAATTGTGCTGTTTAACTTATTTTATGGTTTTAAACATAATTTAATAAGGTATAATAACAACATTTATATAATTGCTTCTTGCTATTTCTTTTTGTTATGTTGAATTAAAAAAAAAAAAACCTGTGTGGAACACTCCTATGACTTTGTTTTATTGCGATATATATAATTATAATTGATTAATTCTGTTGTAACCTTATAATTCTTACTAGATGTTCAGATGTCTTCGTGGCGCATGAATGGGAGAATAGGGGAGAATAATGTGTTGGTTGGATCCACAGAGCTAGAAAGTTTAGTTGGAATCATTTAGTTGGAAAAAAGACAGCTCATATCTTCAGAATTTTACCATTTCCAGGTGTAAAAGAGCAAATAAATATCAACTGACACGCACTAAACACTCGTTCACTAAAGGATTAATTTTCCGTGATGATATTTTCTTGCTTTATTTTGTGGTCTTTGACCGGTTTCAGAGCGTTCGGTTTCATCAGTATGTCTTGAGACATATAAGTGTACAGAGCAAAATCAGTTATATAATTAACTAAGATAATATACACTATATAATATATGTATACAGGATGTCCAATGGTATATGGATAACGACTTTTTCTCGGAAACTAAGATAGCTAGAGGAAAACTAAAAAATACGTGTCCCCGTAGTTTTTTTGTTAGAAATCCAAATTTAATTTGCAAATTTGTTTTGGTGCTTCCAGAAGCGACATACAGGCACCAACTTCATTTTTTCAAATGGGGAGGTGTGGTTTTTATTTAAGAAATAGATTCCTCTATTTTTTGTAAGAAAAATTTACTAAAAATACTTTGAGCGATATTTTACATTATTATAACGGTTTTTTTGATTGAATAAGAAGAAAAGTACTATTTTATTATAAATTTTACTCCTCATTAATTACAGATCTTGCTCGAACTGGCCCCCACCATTAGAGATGCATACACATGCTTTTTCCTGCCAATTGTACCTTACGACCAAAGAAATACATCTCTAATGGTGGAGGCCAGTTCGAGCAAGATCTGTAATTAATGAGGAGTAAAATTTATAATAAAATAGTACTTTTCTTCTTATTCAATCAAAAAACCATTATAATATCATTTTGAAATTTCTTATAGGAATCATATTTTCATTCATAACTTGTAAAATATCACTCAAAAAAAAAAAACCGTTCAAGTAAATTTTTCTAACAAAAAATTGAGGAATCTATTTCTTAAATAAAAACCATACCACCCCATTTGATAAAATGAAGTTGATGCCTGAAATTTGTTCAGGACCAAAACAAATTTGCAAATTAAATTTGGATTTCTAACAAAAAACTACAGGGACACGTATTTTTTAGTTTTTTTTATCCATATAGCTTGGATAGCTTGGATACCCTGTATATATATATACAGGCATATATATATAGGGGCTACAGATAAGAATGTATATACTACGATAGTATAAATAATTATCAAGTAATATAGAAGATGTATATTTACTACATTATAACATGTAATTTAGTTACGTATTTTCACTCATTTACTGAAGTTTCTAATCTTTAAAGTACCAACAATACAATGGACACAATATGTGTCCTTAGTCAGGTTCTTCCTAACCCAGTTTTGTCACAACCAAGCACTTTTCAAAAAAGTGTAAAATTGATTTTAATATGTGATAATCCAGTATAACTGACTAATTATTTCAGTAAAATAATGCTTTTTCCGGCTGGCCGATTTTAATCTAAACCTTACATCCATCCGGTTTCCTCTTTTAATAGAAACTAAAAACAAATAAGTAAAAAGAAAAAGTAATATGTTTATTTTTTACGAAATTTACCGGCCAGATTATCATAGATGAAGGCGGATAGCAAACATACTTTACTTGTATATTATCACTCATCTTAATACATCAAATAAAATCCAAGGCCAAGACCGGAAATCGAACCAAGTACCACAATACACCGCAGCATTGCTGTTCGCCCCTGTGACTCACTTAACTATCATGGCGCGTTAGTTAGAACCTGGCCCAAATTAATTATTACTTTCTGCGACTTTCCGGTTTTTTGATTTATGCTAAACACATCCTTATATCCAAATCTAAATAACATTATTTCATAATCTAGGGGTCTTAAAATTAATATTTCCGTATTAACACTCAATTTTGGATATCTGACACTTTTGTAATATCTTCTCTCTTACACCAGTAAGAGGAAGAAGTAAAGAATAAATGAATCCTTAGATATTCTGCGAATATGGGAATATAAGAATTTAAATCATATCACCAATTATACTCAATTAACTTTCAAATCTTGAATTTTGTTTATATATCGTACAATAAATTATAATTTAAAAGCCAAATTAGATTATAATTTTTAATTTATATATTTAAAAATACCCAGAGTAATACAATACCCAGAGAATTAAGTTAAAATATTTTAACTATATATTGGTAAGGAAAGGCAACTTAGAATATTGTAGGAGGCCTAAAATGATAACTCTTCGATAATACTTGGAGACACCTATATATCTATAATCTTATTTGGAATTGGTTAGTTGTAGATTCTATAACTAACTTCAAATACCAATGGGCCCGCACCATCTCAGGGGCTACAAACTATTCCTTCCACAGGCTTATCTATATCCCTAACCCTTAGCAAATACACTTTCCTATTTGATAGATCAAAATTTGCATTTATCCTATTTATTGAAAACCCTTTTCTAATCCCTTGGAATATGTTCCTGGTTTAAATAATAATTCTGATAACCTAGTAGTATTTTACTAAAAAGTTCGGTTATATATTTGAATTAAAGGATACTTTTTTTAAATTAAACTTAACTTAAGTCTTATCTATTCAATAACCTAGATTATCATCATATTTTAATGGAAATGTTGAACAATTTTCAAATACTCTTTGAATCTAGAGAAAAGAACAACAGGAAATAAAAGGAAACACTCTCAAAATTAATCGCAAAGAATAGTTGCCATTATTAAAACTGGATGAAGTTGGAAGAATTAAAAGCTTTTGTAGACAAAGATAAAGGGGGGGGCCGCTAATTCCTATGGTTTCATATCTGCAAGTAAGTAGATTCGCTGAAGAAGCAAGAACGCGAGAACCTTGTATTGCAATCGCGTGCAATTTCCGAAATTGAGTTTTTTAATGGAAATATATATTTTGTGGTCCATCTCAAGTAAGAAAGGAAAGAAAAGATTTTAAACGATTTTTTGTGAACAAAATACCTCAAATCCGCGAAAGGTCAAACTTGATAGTACGATTACATTCTACCATCTCGACCATTGACACGAACTTTTTGGGCAAAAATTATCAACCGGACATGTGAATGCACTGAATTGATTTTTTTTTTATATACGATATTCTCAAAAAACGACTGCAACGATTTTCTTTAAACTTCGTATATTTGTACTATATACTATCACTTTTATTTGTAACATATGCCCATAAAAATTGATTTTTGGAGGGTTCTTGGAGAACAGTAACGTTATGCTTTCCTTTTCAAGTACTACTTAAGTATGATATATGGTTTTACCACCTACATAATATTAAAACACATTAGAAACATTGATAGAATTCCAAATTTGTAGAAACGCGGTTAACCGGAAGTGCGATTTTAGTGACCAGGTATTTTTTTTTTTGTGAAAACGGTTACAAGGATTTTCTTTTTAAACTTACCTGCATGGATAAAGAACGTATCTATAACTTTTATTTGAAACATTTTTCAGCAAAAAATTATTTCGGAATTTGTGAGTTAATTTCAAGTGATATAGTATGTAGTTAGTTCAGTGTTTTTTAGAGCGCTCTACTGGGCCACAGTATAATCATCACTTCTCTATCTCCCAAAATTATTAGCTATCCCCACCACCCTATATTTATATTAGGACAGATGACTAACATTTGAAGTTTAAAGAAAATTTTTCATTGTATATATATAATTGTATTAACCGGAAGTAAGAGAAAGTCATGTGTGTTTCTTTCAAATCATATTTTATTTTTATTGTTTTATTTTAATTTCAGAGTCTGTCGGAGAGAAAGAACTAAGTTTAAAAGAGAAGTGAAAACTATATTGATATAAATAATATATCAAGAAAACAAGGAACTAAGGGTTAGTCTGCCACTTACAGACATATAGGAAACAATCCCAAACAAGCAAAAACAAAAAGGTTTCGCTGTTTATCTATTTTTATAGAAAATATAGTTTGTTGAATAAAAAAAATAAAAAAAATTCAACATATAAGAAATTTAAATGTATACATAAAATTTAATTCTAAATATGATTTGAGTGTAAATAAAGATAACTTTTTTTTTTTCCTACGCCCTCGTCGTTGGCCTTCTCAGCCATTCAACTCCTCGCAGCCCAGTACAGTGTGGCTTGGTTCTTCAGAGACGATTCTTGTAGGCCACTTCTCACGTTCTGCATCGCCGCACATGTAAGTAAGTGGTCCGCATCCTTTTCTACCATCCGGCACAATGAGCAAATGGGCGAATCAACCACACCAATTCTATGTTTATTCAAGTAGTCATGTCCAGTGGCCAATCTGAAGCATGCTACAGCACACTGCCTAGGCAAGTCGCTAGACAGTCGGGTTTGGGGGTCGCACAATGGAGTCCATCGCCTGCCCTCTGAACATCGCCGCATATTCATCCAGCATTACCCGGAAAGACTCTGTGGCCACTCTTTTTGCGGTGTGCAGTGAAATCCTTTTATTAGGCTGCTGCATATTGCTGCTTGCTTTGGCTAGTGTGTCCGCCGGCTCATTGCCAGGTATATCGCAGTGGCTCGGGATCTCTGTAACTGTAACACTAAATCTCTTCCCTGTCGGATGAGACTGTCGGCTAGGTCCTTGCAGCATTCCACGATTTCATCGCCACTGATGCCCGGGTTAGCGATGGTTAGAATTGCTCCCTGGGAGGCAACAAACAAAACAATCTTGGTCCAGGGTTCCTTGGCAACTGCCTCGAGAGCAAGCTTAATCACAGTCACCTCTCCATCAAAATTAGAGCCAGCCTGCCAACGGAAAGCTGAAATGCATGACAGTAAACACCAGCTCCCGCATTACACGAAGTAGTGGCGGCCGAACCATCTGTGTAAACATGAGTCCATTCCGAGGGAGGGTACCAAACCTGAATGGTTTCCATTGCGATAGCTTTCATGATCAAAGGCGGAGTCACATCTTTAATTACCTCTTCAACCAGAGTAAAAATTAGTTTAATTAAAACAAAACTTAAAAATATAGGTAATAACAGAAAAGAAAAAAATATTTAATTTTGCAAAAAAGGACTTAACTTTATAATTTCTATTTTTTAACTTTATTTGTCTATTTAACACATTTAAGTAGATTATTAACAGCATTCTAACCTTTAAAGGTGCCACGGCTTAAAGCCGATTTGTTTATATGTTATAATTGTGGAAAAAAAAAAATGTACAATCTGTAATTAAAACAATAAATGGCTATTATTATTATAGCTTGTTGAATTTTCAAGTGAAACGAAGAGAATTTTAATTTTTTTTTTTATCAAGCAAGCACTATTCTCGCTACCATTTTTTTCAAAAGTTTAGGTTTTGCAA
Source organism: Triatoma infestans (assembly GCA_011037195.1). Taxonomy (NCBI): domain Eukaryota; kingdom Metazoa; phylum Arthropoda; class Insecta; order Hemiptera; family Reduviidae; genus Triatoma; species Triatoma infestans. The sequence goes on from JAAEAF010000066.1 coordinate 271,828, forward strand.
GCGATCAGCTTTCACAGAATCTGTGATTCCTTATCTCTAGAACCTGAGATCATGCATTAGATCTTATCCGGCTATCTAGCGTTGAAAGGAAACCAAAGAAAGCACAGCCTATTTGAGACCTAATTGCACATACCCGTCAACTAACTAGAGGGGGCCGGACCGAACAATTTCATTTCGTTTCAAAGTCCTAATGCAGAAATCTTCCTAGATTCAAAGACCTCAAAAAGCGACTGCTTAATCAGTAAGTAAGAAAACACTAAATAACAGACTTTGCTGAATGATAGAGAATTTATTCTTTCAATACTTTTAGGACAGATTAGGACTCCCAGAGAGTAACTTCTGGAAACCATAAGGCTGATAAGGCTTGAAGTGAACGAGGAACAGCTAAAAGTTTAACTTGAAAAACAAAAACTTTATCTAAACTATCTAGGACAGCGGTTTTTGCTTTTTTTTTTAGAAATTAGTACCACGTAAGATCTATATTTCGTGGTGTCCACAATGAGTTAGAGATATTGAGATATCTCAACAACAAAGTAATGTTCTCTAAAATCGTATATTTAAACAAATAAATAGGGTCTTTTTGGCAATAGGGACCCCAGTGATATCTAGCATTTTTTTGGCTAGTTTGCCACCTTTGGCCTTTCCTGGAATGTTTTTATCGATGTTTATGTTTACTTTGTCCCGGCTTAGTAAACCTTGGTACTTGACAATATTTCAGTTTAGTTTTCTGATGCTGAAGGGAAACATCATGAATATATTTGTTTTAGCTGTTGAAGTAGATACGAAGAAAAAGCGGTTTTGTTTTTTCAATCTACGGGAGTGTTGCATAGTGAAAGAATGTGTTCTAATGGCCATCAAATGAAACTTTATCTAGGCGAAAAGGATAGATGGAGATGCAACGTGAGAGGACGCAAACAAACCTTTGGATTGAGAAAAGGTACATTTTTGGTAAACAGTAATTTGCCATTCAATAAATTTGCTATTTTGCTATACTGCTGGACAAAAGAATATACATCTACTAAATTTTTCAAGAGGAACTAGGATTAGCAACCGATACTATTACAGATTGGAAAAACAGCTGAATTAAAACACATACTAGGGCAAGGTGAAAAGCTCTCGGCCTAGCCCATAGTTGGCACTGATACAAATGAAATTACTGTTTTGTTATGTTTGTTGCAAAAGTAAATACTAAATGTGAATTTGATCAGACAAATAGTTTGTTTTATACGGCTGTTGTGTGTTTTTGACAAAATTAATATACTTGAATATCAATCCGTCATAAAATTCTTGGTTTTGGATGGTTAATCGTCTACGGAAATTCATTTAAAGTGTATAAGGAGTCTGCACCTTCGTTATAAACAGTAAAAAAAATGGGCAGCTGAGTTTAAACGTGGTCGTAGATCGATTGAAGATGATCCACGAGAAAGAACGGCCAAAAACTGCAACTACCGAAGAAAATATCGAGAAGATACATAATATGGTTCCAGATGATCGACGATTAAAGGTATATGAGATAGCTAAGGCTGTAGGCATCTCAGAAAAAAGAGTACGGCACATTTTACACGAAGAACTCAATATGAGAAAGATTTGTGCAAGATAGTTGTCGCTGGAAAAGTTATGGCTAGTGTTATTTGAGATTCCAAAGGGACTCTTTTAATTGACTACTTTCAATAGGGTTAAACAATTAATGGGGGAATACTACGCACATCTTCTTGACCAACTAGATGAAAAAATTAGAGAAAAAAGGCCTGGTCTGCACAAGAAAAATATCCTCTTTCACCAGGACAATGTATGCACCCGCCCACAAAGACGCTTTGGCAATGGGAAAAATTAAGGGATTTGAAGTATGAATTGTTGGAACATCCTCTCTGTTCGCCAGATTTGGCTCCCTCTGACTTTTATTTATTCTCAAACCATAAGAAATTTGTGGCTGGAAAACGTTTTTGGGTCAAATGAAAAGGTGACAGCAGCGATAAATGGATATTTTGAAGGTTTTCCAGATCGCACCTCAGGGACGAAGTCCAGTTATTGAAGAAACGTTGGTCAAAGTGTATGAACTAAACGGAGACTATATTGAGAAATAAATGCATTTTTAAAATAAAAAAAAACTCATTTTCACTACTAGGCCGAGAACTTTTCACCTTGCCCCCGAATATAGAGACTATTCGGTAAAATATTTTGTTCGTACTTAAGAAACATATATTTCCAGTAATAGCTCAATTTCGAAAATCTGTCACGATCGCTAAAAGTAAGAGAAAATAAAAAAGAAAAAGGTTAATAAATGAAATTTAATTATTTAAAAACAAAAATAAATAAAATAAGAGATTAAAAAGTGTATATATATACTTTTCTATCTTTTATATATATATATATATAAAATAAAAAAAAAGTAACATCCTGTTGGTTGAGTAACGAACACAGAGTTAGTATGGAGAGCGAAGGATGGTGCAATATTTAGGTCATTTTGGAGGAACGAGTGCTGCATTGACGTGAAATAGTCTTGGCATACTGCCACTATAGTTTTACTCAAACTTCTTCCTCTATGTACACTACTTAACTGTATATAACTTTAGCTTCTTTTTTACGATCTTTTCGCATTATATATATATATTTTTTATTTTTTATCTTTTAGTAAATAGGGTTGGTTTTTTATGTGAAAAATAAAAGAAAAAATGAAATAACATTCCTTCAAGGTAGCAAGTTAATTACAGATACTTGCCCCATATTCCTTCTTTCATCTCACTGTAACTCTTTCTCTCTCTTGCATAAATTAACTGTAAAAACTTCATCATCATGCTTATAAAGATTAAAAGTATTTGAGCTTAATTACATTGTTAAAATATTATTCATTTTGATGGTGAATAGAGCAGCTTGATTTATTATATACAATTTTTGTGGGTGATTTATTATACAATATTTTTTCGGATGGTCCTTTACTGTCTGTTTGTTCCACCTTATTACAATAAAACTTGTAACAATATTTAATAATATTCAGTTCAGTCTAAGGAACTTACATAATTAAGATATTAAAATGTGAACTTTTCTTTATGTATACACTGTTATTATAAAGAAGATTTATTATGAATGAATTGGAACCGCTTTGTATGCTATCTACAAACATTCCCCACAAGTTCAAGGTTCTTAACCCAGAGCATTTCTGGGTGCACCAATACACCGACAGATTTCTTCTGTATTTGCAGATTTTAAATAACCATATGATTTCCTTCCAATGTTAGAAAACATGTTAAAAAATGCTTCGACTTTGTGATGTACATATACAGGGTGTCCCAAGGTATATGGATAACGACTTTTTCTCGGAAACTAAGATAGCTAGAAAAAAACTAAAAAATACGTGTCCCCGTAATTTTTTTGTTAGAAATCCAAATTTAATTTGTAAATTTGTTTCGGTGCTTCCAGAAGCGAGATACAGGCACCAACTTCATTTTTTCAATTGGGGAGGTGTGGTTTTTTATTTAAGAAATAGATTCCTCTATTTTTTCTATGAAAAATTTACTTGAACGGTTTTTCGTTGAGCGACATTTGACAAGTTATGAATGAAAACATGATTCCTATAAGAAATTTCAAAATGATATTATAACGGTTTTTTGATTGAATAAGAAGAAAAGTACTATTTTATTATAAATTTTACTCCTCATTAATTACAGATCTTGCTCGAACTGGCCATTAGAGATGTATTTCTTTGGTCGTAAGGTACAATTGGCAGGAAAAAGCATGTGTATGCATCTCTAATGGTGGGGGCCAGTTCGAGGAATATCTGTAATTAATGAGGAGTAAAATTTATAATAAAATAGTACTTTTCTACTTATTCAATCAAAAAACCATTATAATATCATTTTGAAATTTCTTATAGGAATCATATTTTCATTCATAACTTGTAAAATATCGCTCAAAGAAAAAAACCGTTCAAGTAAATTTTTCTAACAAAAAATTGAGGAATCTATTTCTTAAATAAAAACCACACCACCCCATTTGATAAAATGAAGTTGATGCCTGTATCTCGCTTCAGGAAGCACCAAAACCAATTTGCAAACAAAATTTGGATTTCTAACAAAAACTACGGGGACACGTATTTTTTAGTTTTTTTCTAGCTATCTTAGTTTCCGAGAAAAAGTCGTTATCCATATACCTTGGGACACCCTGTATATTGGACTATTTTGAATTCTGAAGCGGAAGAAGTATATTTTGAATGAAAACATTGGTGCCATATATTTTTTTGTGGCATGTTTACTCTAGTATATAGAACTCGGTGATTATGACAACCGGAAGTGCGACTGAATGTATTTATCTTAGATTTTCGGGATTTGTCCGAAAACTGCCCCAAGATTTTCTTTAATCTTCGTAAACTATTACACTTTAAATACTTATCACTATTATTAAAACAGTTTATGAGATAGTTGATTTTCCTGGAGATTCTGAGGGGAACAGTACCAATTCAATAAAATTTATAGTACTATTAAATATGTAATTAAATTTTAATATTAATAGCGTTACTAGAATTCCTTATTTAATGAAAACTGTTTAACTGGTAAGTCTGACTTTATAAAATGAGTTTTTGAGTTGTTTTGGAAGTTAATTCACCAAAAAATGAATATATCGAATTTCTTTATAAACTTGGAATGCTCAGCTGCACGTACAAAAAAATGTTGCACTTTTAGTTCGAAAAATTTGACTTCAGATGGTTCTGCGGAACTTACGGCGTTAAACATTAAATATTCGTCATTAAACATTATTTGAATTCGTTCAATGTTAATGGCACTATCTTCTGGTCTTCAATGAAACTACATTGTAGTCCAAGTGACTATATGCTCAAGAATGCTTTGATAGAAGCAAGAAGCTGGAAAAATTAGAAATTAAAGCTCGCTATGAACTTCGACGGAGTAATAGGATTCATTATACTGTGCTCTATACATGCTAGGGCAAGGTGAAAAACTCGGTCTAGCCCATTTTAGTGTTTTCTTTATGTTGGCTCACTTGTTGTAAAAGTAAATATCAAATATGGATTTGATCAGACAAATAGTTTGCTTTATATGGCTGTTTAAAGTAGGCATGTTATGTGTGTATTTTTGACAAAATGAATAAACTTGTATACCGTTCTGTCATAAATTCTTCGTTTTAGAAGTTTATCGGCAAAAGAAATTCATCCAAAGTTTGTGAAATTGTATAAGGGAGTTTACACCCCGTTATCAATAATAAAAAAAAAATGGGGTAGCTGAGTTTAAAAACCCCAACAGGAAGGACGGCCAAAAACTGGTCTAAGAATATATCGAGAAGATACACAATATGGTTCTAGCTGATCGACTATTAAAGGTGTATATGATAGCTAAGGCTGTAGGCATCTCAGAAAAAAAGGGTATGGCGGCACATATTACACAAAGAACTCAATATGAGAATGCTTCGTGCAAGAAGGATGCCGCATTTGTTAAATGCTTTGTTAAAGAAATCGTGTATCTCAGCGATATTTGTGCCGTTTTATTAACCCGGGAGAACTCGCACCGTGAGATTTTCTCTCACGCTTGAAGAAAAACACTCATAATCCGGAAGTGCGAGTAGTTGGAGGTCCTAAGTTTCGTCTAGCTGAGTTTTTATCTTTTGTTTACTTCCTCTTGAAATATTTTTCCTCTCACTCTTGTGTTAGCTTCAGGAGAGGAAGTTAAACAAAAATATTCTAAACCGTGAGTGAATCTCTCACGCGCTAGTGTTCGCGTTACGTTTTTATAAGTAAGTAATTTTCTGTTTGTATAACATTTTTGGTTTACTGGTGACACAAAATTAGTTTTCCTTTTGAATTTTAGATTTTTTAAATTCAAATGAGTAGTGGCAAACATATGGCCGCGACACATATGGGGAAAGCGTTGTACGATCTCCGTAAGTGGCATTTTTCAGGATATTTATTTACTTTATATTTTCCTGGTAATTTTATTTATGTTAATTTTTTTCGCTTAGAATATTTGCCATGGATTCCTGATCCCGAACAGGGTAAAACTGAAGTTCTCCCCAACCTTGTAGACAACGAAAACCGCTTTGATGCGTGGAAAGCTTCGAAAACCGGAAAGTGATTCAGAACAATCAGGGATAAAAGAGAAAGATGAACTCGAAAACGACGATCCTCTGAAACTGCTTGTTTGGTAACATCAAAACTACAGTTTGATATGTTTCCGCTCCCCGCGAAAATGTGCGCAGAAGGAAACAAAACATCGTTATCCATCTTCCAGATGTGAAAACTATTGCAAAGCAAGCTAAAACTCCGTTGGAATGTTGGAGTCCTTTTTTCCCCTGATTCCATAAGAGAGGTAATGGATGAATTTATATCCAAATGTAAACAAAATTACCAAGTTGGTGAATACTGTACTATAGATGAAATGTTGGAACCGTTTCGGGGACGTTGCAATTTTCGGCAATACATCCCTAGTAAACCAGCAAAATATGGCCTCAAAGTGTTTTCATTAGCAGATGCACGTACACCAAAATGTGCTACCTGTCCAAAATGTGCTGTTACTGAATAATTCAACACAAATTATATTTTTTATATTGAGTTTTGCTCCAGTTTTTTTGTTTTTTTATAAATAAAAAAGTGTGATTTATATTTTTTATATTGATATTTGTTTAAGTTTATGTGTGTATTTATATTTATAAATATAATGTCGTTTACTTAATTGGTATTTAGAAGCTAATAATATTATTATGTGGTGAAAAAATATGAAAATTGGGATGTGAGAGAAAGTCTCACGCGCGAGTTCTTGCTATTCATTTTTTCTAGCGAGTTCTCCCGGGTTAAACTTTGATCAAAATAATTCTCGCATTGATATAAAATTGAAGATTAGTATACATTTAGTAAAAATTACCAAGTATGGAGCTTGGTGAAATTATAATGAATAAATTTTTATATAATACGAAGGAAAAGAAAAGGGGTTTAAATATTTGAAGGTGGAGAAAAATAAGTGGATAGAAGATAATGGACAAAAATATCAAAAGATGTGTTAGTGATGTATGTGTACACACACACACACACACACACACACACACACACACACACATGTATATATATATATATATATATATATATATATCTGGAGAGAGAGAAAGAGAGGGAATATAATGTATAATGTATAAAGAAGAAGAAGAAGTAAGAGACCAGCTGGGGGATAATCTCCTGTGGGAATATCAGAATACCATGATAGGAGAGATCTGTTATGACCTTGGCTAGATGGTTTGGCGGTTCATATCCCACCAGACCAGTGCGAGCTAGGAGGGGCGGATGTTAACACCATCTATACGGAATATAAACCATAACAAAATATATGAATGTGATAACATGTATATTTATTTAATAAAATATGTATACAAATGAGACTGCCATTTTATATATAATATAACAATATATATATATATATATATAAAACAATACGTTCACGCATATATTTTTCATGAAATGAACAAAGTACTATCCTATCATTACAATCAAGAATTTTTCTACGTTCACCGCTGTTTTTTTTTTGAGTTCACCATCCTTTAGTTGAGTCTATCAGTCAGTCAGTCGGTGTAATGCGATTATCTCAAGAACTACCAGTTAGTATCATCATTAAACGAATGAAAATTCTACATTTTTGTTTTTCCATGCAATTACCATCGTTAACAAGATATAGCAAGAACAACTTTTATTGTCGTCTATTCTACTAGATATTTCCCACAACAAGAGAATGTCAAACTCTCTCTCTCTGTTCCACAGCACAAGAAGACCACAGAGGAAACTGATCGGATATACTCGTATATAAAAAGCAACAGACAAATCTATGGGAATTTATTCTAATCATCGTCCCTTGTATAAACCCTGTTGCTCATATTCTTTGTAATTAATTTCTTAGCTGTTGTATCTTATTTGTATTTTATGGTAGAAAAATGAATAATTTGTTAAATAATATAATTTAATGAGGTAATTCTGTAAGTTATATTGTTTGCTATATTATAAAGCCAACTTTAACGACTCGCTTCCATCGAAAATCATTCACCCAATAATCAATTTTTACTAAAATATGTTTCAAAAAACGTGGATAAGGGGTGACAATTATGGCATACATTTTTCTTGGGCAGTACGCCAGATTTTTTTCAAGAATTCCAAATAAGTGATCAATAATTATTTTCTATTAACTACAGAAATAAGCGATTTTGAAATTAACTTTCTTGTTTCAAATTAGACTAAATATTTTCTTTCTTTTTTAAACCAATTAATAAAATAGATTTTGAACCCCCCATGAGAAATAGTTATTGAACGAGATAATTTCATTGAATATTTGTTGACATGTTCAATTTTGAAATATAAACAATTTTTTTTATTTACTTTTCTTGATCTACGTGTTTTTATTTTTAAATGATTTATTTTTTTATGGCGTGATGAATGTAAATTTACGAATAATGGATTATTGAATAGTTGGAAATTCCAAATATGGGCAGATGATAAATCCAGATATTATGTATATCGGACACAGAGTGAGACAATAATTTCAATATTGATAATATTTTTAACAAGCCGGACATCCGGCCTGTGATCTACTTATAGGTCTGCATTTTTACAATGAAACAATGAACTCAGGCAGGTTCATTTTCATTTCTAAAATGAAGTTCTCCCAGATCTACTTGAAAAATGGTCCAATTACAGTTTTTAAGTTATTTGAAAATTTGTCACTTTATAAATATAATTAACAGGATTAAGAAAGTGTACGTGTGTCATAACCAGAGTTTTTTTTGGTGATGGAAGGCCTGAACCTTTAGAGAATTTTCCGTGATAGCCTGTGATAGGTTTCGGGCGTTCACCCATCATCAGGATGCATTTGTCAAACAGTGTGATAACGTAGATTTGCACAGAGCAAATTTAGTTTAAAGACACTGATTGGTCTTTAAATGTTTTTGTTTAGGGCCTAACTGGATAAGAGGGGGAGGGAGATGGTACCTGAGTGGGAAAAACACATGTTTGGGTCTTTAAAGGGACACATTTTTCCAAAAAAATGGAAACATCCAACACGGGTGGGTCTATATATTGGGAGGTCCGTTTTTTAAAGAAAAATGTGCTCCTTTAAAGACCCAAACATGTGTTTTTTCCCCACTCAGGTACCATCCCCCTCCCCCTCTTAACCTAGTTAGCCCTAAACATAAAGACCAGTCAGTGTATAAACTAAATTTGCTCTGTCCAAATCTATGTTATCACACTGTTTGACAAACGCATCCTGATGACAGGGGAACGCCCGAAACCGGTCGTTGACCATAAAAAGAAGCAGGCTATCACGGAAAATATCTCTGATGCTTTCCAGCTCTGCGGAACCGACCACAACAGCCTGAACCTTTATTTCTTGGTCAACCAGGCCTATGAATAGGAAAAAGGCTCTATCTAAGGCTACAAAAGAAAGGACATTTTGTACAGTGGGTTACTTTGTCTAGTTTACTATTGTCTCAATGCTTTTAACTCAGTGTTTCTATTGCGATGTTTTGGCCATTCTTAAACTTAAAAAGGGATAAAAAACATGAGAGAGAGAATGTAGTTTTTATTTATATAGAATACAATTTTCATTTTCCCTTTTTTCATCTTATTTTATTTTATTAACATTCGGAGGGGGAATAAAGTTTTATTTCCATTGGCTAATTCTCTAGACAAAATTAAATTTCTCAATTTATAATTCTGGTCTTCTTTCGTTCTCCCTTGGTTCTCTTTCTTTTTCTTATTTTTCCCAATTTCCACTCACAGATATAAAGAAAATATTCTTCCATTTATAAAAAAAAAAGAGCGTATTTACTAAAATAAACTTTCTTGAAGAATCTTAACAAATAAAAAAAAAAGTGTATAAACAACTTTTGTAAGTTTAGAAATTTACAAGAAAATTAAATTCGAATGTGGTGGTGCTTTCCTTCTTGGTTATTGTAAATATAACCGTCAACAAATATTTACCAACCTCTCTAAAGTTTAATCTTTTATTTGGATTATATATTTATATATTTACAAAAAGGAAATTTTGTTTAAATACATTTATTTTTTTGCACAGGGTTTAATTTATTTTTATTTATTAGCAAAAGTTTTCTTTGGAAAATCTCTTTTTTTAGTTTTTTTAGAATTTTTTTAGTTTAAAGAACTTGATCACCCATCCATCGCGTAAATAAATACTCAGCTTGTACTCCATCATTAAAGGAATGAATATGATTTAATGGTTTTTCCTAAATTCATTTAAAACTCTTCGACAGTACTTAAACTATGAGCTCCATTGAATGTTATGGACAAAATTTAGAATCTTAATCTTGCAAAAGAAACAATCAGATCGTAAGAGAAGATGCCTTGAAAGAAACCAATGAATTCAGACATCCAAGAACTAGCAAGAATACCATTTTTAAAGCTGCTTTTGATGTTGGCTAGACTTGGTCTCCAATAACTGCAAAAAGTCATCTGGAACATTCTAAAATCAATTTTGGAATGAAGACAGAACAGAGCAGTTAAAAGTATCCTGGTAACTATCCATCAATGGCGTGAAATGGGGGAAAATGTAGAGACATGGAGTTGAGATGGAGTTTAAGTTTATCTAAGGGTTTACTATACTTAATTAGGTGTCACTATACTTAATAAGGGGTACTATACTTAAAAAGGAGAAGCGGAATAACCACTTTTTCAGGAATCTCAGACACCTCAGACATTCACGCAATACTCATACAGCCTGCAAAACAGTTGATCTGAATTGAGATCCTCATTAACATTTTGTGGGCCAGAGCCAGCAGCAGCCGTCAAGTTTGCGACAGAGAAATTAAACAATGGTGAAAAAAGGAATTGGGGAAGCACTGGATGGACATGGAGATGTGTCTTCAGCTAAGACAGAGAAACTTCAATTATCAGGTTACAATTGAGGGTCCTGGTAGGTGTATTGATGGACACGCTTGAGTAGCTAATCATTTACACAGAATAGGCAGGAAGTCTGATCCATTGTAACGATGGAGTCAGGAAACTACTCTCTAGTTCAGTGTCCCCGTTTAACCAATACTTTCGGATATTTAGGAGTGCAACACTCTCAAGAGAATGCTTGAGGGAGTTGAAGACAATGGATATCTTAAGGTATTGCAGTCAGGTCGGTAGATTGCTAGGAGAGGCCCCTTAGGTTCATTTTTTTTTTTTTTTTTGGGAGATAAGTGTCATATTGGCTTAAGTCTCACGCCTTCGGGCATCCATTAATAATAATAATAATAATATATTGTAGGGTATAGGACCACCTTCCTAATAATAAGAACAATTAAATGTGTTATGAAAATTACAGTTTGAAGTAAATTTGTTAATTAGTAGTCGAGAAATGCAATCAAGAAAAACAATGGAATGTTTTATGACGGATTTTTTTTGGCGAATCAAATAAATCAATTTAAAAATTATAATAAAGGTGTGGGAGGTATAAAAAATAAAGTCAAAAACAATTTTAATAAAGAACTAATTATTTACAATTATAAAAACATAAAAATCGTATAAAATCAAATACTGAGTACAATAATCGATATTTCTAACATTGTTAACTATGTATTATATTTCACACAGTACTGATCAGAAGAATAAACGAAAATAATTATTTATAGCGTGCGGTTGATATAGCAATAATTATGGTGAAGTTTTTAAAATGTTACAAATACCAATTAAGCATATGTCAGAAACAGTGTTTTGATACAAATCTTGTTTTCATGTTATAGGTAAATGTGCGCGCGGTGTTTTTTGTTTTGTATTGCATTCACACAATTTGGTTGCAGACACCAATTAGCCAACATTTCAAAATTCCATCAACCAATTCAATTTGTTACAACTAAGTTAGGTGTTTAGTATAATATTATACAACTACAAAACTGTCCAGCTGGCCATTAGTCGCCCCACTCAACATGCCCACTTCCCGGACATACTGAACGTTTTATCGTTGATCAGCAAGTTTCACCGGGGGGAATTCCGCGCTCCTATTGGGTCTGACAGTGGATTTATGGAAGTGTGATGCTGGGTATTGTGTGTGTGAGAGAGAGAGAGACATAGACGACTATGGCAAAGAGAGGCCCAACATCATTCTGAAAACCAATTCCCTATTACAACAGCCTGTAAGCCTGTTGTTGCCCAGCTAGTTGTATTGTGTTGTTTTGTTATGCTGTTTCTAGTGTAACAAAGCGAAATACTAAAAACAATGACAACATTCACAACTAAAGAGCTGTCTAGCTGGTGAATGAAGGTCGTCATTTCATCAGATGATGCTACAAGTTGTAACTGCGGTCTGTTTGTTGTTTTGTACCAAACTGCATGTGTTTCATTTTCTCAGTATAGCCAGGGCGGGGGAAACAAACTAATTAACTTTTGGCGCTATGATAGGCCAGCATACTAAAGCTGGCTCTAAAATTAATAAAGTTTTGATTAATCTGCCTGCTAATGAATGTATCGAGAATATCTATTTATAGAACTAGATAGATTTACACAAAATTAAACCAAGAGTCTTAGATTCCTCTTGTGATGGATGTCAGAAACATATTTTATTTGAAAAATATTATTTCAAGAATATCCTATCATTCAAAAGGGTAAGCCAGGTAGAAGAAGTCCAGCTACTGGGAGAGTTCATGAACCTTGATAGCATTGTCCTATCCCTTCTTCTCACAGGGGAGGATTTGAACGAACAATTAGAAGACATTCCTTCAAGAGAGTTTGGGTGTAGACACCGAAGCAGAACACTTAGGAATCAGTGCCAGATATAAGTTAAAACATAAGAGCTTGCATTAAATCTAGATAAATAATTAATTACATAAACATTATAGTTGTGATATTGTAAAATATTTAAATATCTTTAAAGATAATATATTTAATTTAATCTACCAGTGTTTTCATAAATATTTCTTATTACTTCTCTCTTAAACATATATACTTACAAGCCCCTTTTACTAAACCGCTCACGCCATAAGCTACCAGCACACAAACACACAACATTACCAACACATTTCATTGGTGCCAGCTGTTTGGGATATTTTCTACCAGAATCCACAAAATTAACAAGTATGTACAATTTTCAATTTACTAATTAAAACAAATTATCCAACAGATAATTTTATTGCTTTTTCAATTATTTTCTCAGCGTAAATATCTTAAATATTTCCCATAATTGAATTTTCTATTGAATTTCATTTTTAAAATTTTGTATTTATACCACTGTACCCCAATCCCTTGTAATTTTGAATTTATGAGTGTTCTTAATAGATCGCAAATTGTAAAGATATTACGCGATAATAACCTTTCTGTTGGAGGCAGTTTAATCCAATTACACAGTCGCCTTGAAAAATATAATCTTTCCCAAAGTAGTAATTCTCTTGTTTCCAAAATGTACAAGATTAATGGACAAGATATGGGCATCGATGCTGCTGTAGAATATTTACTTGCTCAGCAACAATTAGCCAATCGTCCTGCCACCCCCAGCAATCAACCTGCTAGCCCCTTAAGAAATTTACAATTAATCAATAGTTTACCCACCTTCGATGGCGAAAATTCAGCCAGTGTGTCCGATTTCCTAGACCAAATTAGCCATTGCGCTAGCCTTTCTGGCTGGGACGGCGCTGCAAAATTATAAATACTAGCACTTAGGATCTCAGGGTCTGCGAAAATATTTTATGATACGCAGAAAGCCGAATTACAACGCCAGGGCACAATCATAAAGTATCCTCTAATCTCAGAACGTCTTCTAACTAAATTTAGAAAAGAAAAAGCCCCTCTAGTCCTCATACAACAGATGACTAATATTCAGTCTCTACCCACAGAGTCTCCTGAAACCTTCGCGGATAGAATCAGACATATCCATTCCGCCATTAGCCTAAAAGCTCAAGCTAACCCACTCGAAGCCTTACATTCTATTTTAGACAAACTGGCCACTGATGCGTTCCTGAAGTCTCTTCCTCAACCGCTTCGTAATGAGGTACGCACAAAGCTACCTCAAAAATTAGACGAAGCACTTTCTTATGCCAATGCCCTAAAAGAAGTACAGGCTTCGGAAACAAACCCTACAATTTTCGCAGTCACCTCGAAAACTTCTAATCTTCGCACACCCCCATCTCCATGTCGTTTCTGAAGACAAATGCTTTTCCACAGAGAATGCCCGCATCGAAATAAAAGTCAGAAGCCACCATTAAAACCAACTACCACTCGTAGAGTTTTTAATCTAATAAGGAACGGAGCCTGCCGCCATTGTTCCGGTCCACATTTTGAGTGGACTGCACAAACAAATTTAGACCAAAACCTCGTAGTAACTTTGGCAAAATGCCTAACAATTTTAATATTCCTAAAAATTTTAATCACAGAGTATATAGTAATAATCGCTATAATAATAATAATCAATATTATAGTAACAATAATAATGCTCGAGGTAATAAATCAATAAATTCACGATTTAACTCTTATCCTGGTAGACCCCAGTATAATCAGAATAATAATAATTATAACGAAACTAGTAATAACCTTCAAAGTAGGCCCACTTGCCAATTTTGTTCAAAATTTGGATATACGGCTCGTAGTTGTTTTCAAATACGGCCCAAAACGAGTTAGCTCTCAGACGCTTTCTCGAAAACCTGATATTATGACCATCGCTATCATACCTGCTTCCGTTAGTCCTGACTAACCAGATAATACCTAATTATGGCCTCACGTCTCTTCATTTGCATGCGGACAATGTCAAAAATTCCAAATTCTGGCGAATCCATACTTTCGCAGTTAAAAGGAAATTTCCAATTAATACTTGGTCGAGACGTCCTTAACAAAAATGTGTAAAGGTTATCGATATATTTAATTTAGTTGTTGCAATTATGGGCATATTATTATTGTTTCAGCACTGACAACTCTCGTATCACTAGGTATAAATTTATTCAACCATTTGATATTTGTAATTATTGCATTGTATATTTCCATATTTTTAAATAATAATTTACAATTTATTTCATTTTGCAGAAACAGATGGCCTCTTGAATTTGTTTAATATTTTTATATGGTAATATTAATGTTTTTTATTATATTTGACTAATTAATTAAATTTTTTCAGTTCGCCTAAAAAGAAATTGAATAACTGTATTTGTAATTGTGTTTTATCTATCTTTTATTTTAATGCTATATTTTTATAATACTTAATTGTTTTCTTGTATTGTTAATTTATGTTAAAAGTATCTAGAAAACACAGCATAACTGAAGAGCTCATGGACATACAATCGGCCCCTTCGTGTGCATACCCCTCAGATATATTTCATCTTTACCGCATAGCTTTAATAATTTTTATACTTATACTTCTTGAAATTATTGAGTACATATCCATAAATATTTTTATGTACTGTTGAAATTTAAAGTTTATGTAACATCTCTTTTGCAGATCCAAACATCTTCATCATCTACACCATTGCATGTGCATGAATGTAATTGCATGAAAATTGCAGGTTTAGTTACAATTGCATGTTAGCTGTAAATTTAAATTATCTATAATTCATTTACGTGTAATTTAATATCTGTATGAATATCATTTATGGATCATTTTCAGATACACAAGATTCTATCAAAGGAAAAAATCTTCATCTTCTCATATCCTTTGCGATCGCACATCCTTGCGCATCGTCTCGCTTTAAGCAAAAATATATATTTTAAATATTATTGTGTATTTGTTAATTATTTTGAATTACTTAAGAAGTTTTTTTTTGTTCATATAGAGTCAATTCAGAAAGTACTTGCATCCCTACAGTACCATCACTCAGAAGCCTACATTGATCGCCTTGTTTACCCCTGCCAGTTACATTTTCATCAGCAACACTCTCACACGCCATGCAGTGTTCGCCTATCAGCCTACCACCACAGCAACGCTCACCCACTCAAGGACTGTTCGCTCGAGAAGAAGACGTTCCATCACCAGAGTAATGTCCAATCACAGCATCGCTCGAGAAGAAGACGATCCATCACCAGAGCAACGCTCACACATTCAAGCAGCGTTTGCTCAGAAGAGATGATAGAAGTCTACCATACACGACTACCTTGCAGAGGTTACATACACGCCTCTCGCCTTACCAGAGCATTTCAGCCTCTACAACTCCAAATTACAAGCGCCGAAAAATTTCTCCAGAGAGGGATAATGTGATGGATGCCAGAAACATATTTTATTTGAAAAATATTATTTCAAGAATATTCTAACATTCAAAAGGGTAAGCCAGGTAGAAGAAGTCCAGTTACTGGGAGAGTTCATGAACCTTGATAGCATTGTCCTACCCCTTCTTCTCACAGGGGAGGATTTGAACGAACAATTAGAAGACATTCCTTCAAGAGACACCGAAGTAGAACACTTAGTTCAACTTTTTGATGGTCCCATTCCATTGTGAAACTCCGTCACAATACAGCGCGCACGAACAAACGTTTTCTTTGATGTATCGACACCGAGTGGGTAGCGTTCCTTGTGGTTCCAAGTTGCACACGGAGTGGCGCAACTTGCCGTCACAATAGCCTGCTCTGCTCTGCGCCGCTCCAAAATGAACTGTTCGGCGCGGAGCAGAGCGTCCAGTGTAGACGCATCTTAATATTTATGGTTGAATATAGCATGGCAAATATGTATGATTTGAAACTTCAATTGATTTCCTAGGATGTTACTTGATCTCCTATAGTGTCAGTATGAATAGCTTGGAACAGGGAGACATGTTACGCCTCATGTAACGTATTGAGTGATTCAATGGTGGGCGGTGCCTTCTGATTTTGGCAGCAGACAAAAGACACGCCAGCGGCAATCCATTATATATTTAAAAAAGTGTTTTTTTTTGTTTTTTATTGTTCCTAGCTAATAACCATAACCAAACGGTCGAGATTCAGCATCTAATTAGAATTAATTGATTAACTGATGCCTAGAATTAAGTAGCTTTAACTTAATTAACAAGATTCTGACTTTGAATCTCCCTAGTACAGTCACGAAATGCAACAAGGTATATTTACATAATTTACTTTTGTTTTTAATCAATTTTTTAATTATACAATGATGTCTTCATCATATATTACCATGGATAACTTCCGCACTCAATTCTAAATATACAAAGATATCTTTTAAATCAAGGAAACTATTAAATGAAGTAAGTAAATGCAAACCGCATAAAAATGGCAACCATATGAAGATTTTATTAATACTTATTCTTGAAGGAGGAATTTTTTTGCGGAAAATGCTTTTATTTCATCAATAGTCAAGTAAGTTATTTAAGATGTGAACTCTTGCACTACTTTTCCACTACTTGTCGGCGTCCTATTTCATAGCATATCGTTTTTTCCATTAGGTCAAAGAAAAAGTAAAAGACTATCTAGATCGGACGGTGAAAAAAAAAAATCTTCACGATAAAAATCTCCAAAAGAATGCTAGAAAATCGACTATAGAAAAAAAATTACAAAATGGCACGGTAAAGTACATATTATTCATTTAAAATAGAAGGGGCCGCTGTTGTCTTCACACACTTATGAAGCAGATTATTGCATATTTCCCGACCATTTTTCGTAATTACGGAAGTTATTTTAAAAGCAATGAAATCTAATATGTAAGACTAAATATGGAATATGAGATCGCAAAGAAAAATCCTATTCTTACAAGTAAGAAAAGGAAACAAATAAAAATGAATCGTAGGGGTAAAAACGGCGGGATGCTCCAGAGGGGGTAATAGGATTAAAACAATCTTTTAGAAAGAGTTTTATTTATATTTCGGATTGTTATTTATTTTTTGTCTTTGGGAAGAGACATGCCCCCCCCCATACAAATAGAGTCTGGCTTTATGTATATTGAACAGAGTCAACATAATGTAGAAATACAAATATATTCACGATACATGCAATATAAATAATATGAATAATATGAGGAAGTAAATAGTAATCTCAGTAATAAATAATATAATATTAAATATAATAATAAATAATAAATAATATAATAATAATAAATAATTAATAATAAGTAAATAATGTAACTTAACTGAAAATATGTCTCTTTTAGAAACCAAAAAAAAGGAATAAAATAAAACTTCATCAAATAGAATTTAATTACAACTTATTTAATGCAGCTGCAAACACTTGTTTGTAATTTCAATGAGAATTAGTTTAATCTTTTATTACATTATTTAGAGTCACATTATTTGCGAAAAAAAAAATTAATTAAAATTGATTATCTAACTAATAATTCGTTTTATTCAATTCAGAATGAAAATATCTCCAATCTTTAGTTAATTAATTATGTATAATTAATTAAAACAGACATTCGTCTTTTTATAGAGAGTTACCATTAGGGAATTCTTTCAGTGATAAAGTAGCAACATGTGGGAGGATTTAATACGCAGTTACTTTAATGAGGAATAAATGAGGCAAATGACAATTACTTGGTGAAATAGATCCTTTGTAGTGTTGAGATTGCACATGGTGCCTTGTTGTTGGAGGTTACACTATTATTTAGTATTTACTTAAAAGGCAGGCAGGCGTAACTGGAGAACAAGGTCTTTGATGGTATTTAAAGATAAATTTAAATTTAAATATGATTGTTGATTTTTATACTTCCAATAAAGTTTGTCCAAAGAAAAAGGAGCCAAATATTGGTATAAAGAAACAATATAATACAAAGACGAGGAATTAAACAAACAGTTGGTAGAAAAGAATTCAAGTTTAACAAAATAGTACTAATTAACTGGAATAAAAGGAAAAGAAGAAAAGAATTTAAAGGGAAATTCTATTGTGTCTTTTCCCGCATTATAGTTCTGACCCGCATTACCAATTCAACAAGGATCCCGTCCGTTCGTTTTAACCCCTTCCTCCTCCTATTTACCACCACCACTTCCTCTAACAATGATCTCCTACCTCTTATTTTTACTCTTCTTTTTTTAACATTTTTACCCACTGTCATCATTATAAAACGACATAATTTAACATTACTTAACTTCTTATCTTAATCGCAGGACCTATAAATGAAAATTTATTGCAGACGGTTGCTTTTCTGTTCTTTCTGTATATCTATTATATATATCACATTCTTTTTATAAAGAACGTACTATTATTTCGATTAAGAAAGAAGATTTATTTATCTATTGTAGTATTTTATAGCTGATTTTATCTCAATGTTGGAATATTTTTATTTATTTTTTTATTTACATAAAAAAATAATATAAAAATATTGACAAAAATTATTTTGGAATCAGTTTGGAAATTTAGGGTACGCAAATGTTTGCAAAAATATAAATAAATTGATTATAAAAACCAAAAACCAGGGCGATCTCAAATCTCCCTTATCTCTATTTCTTGTATAAGGTGGAAGTGGATGTGTTTTTGTGTATGTGTATCATCATGGTATGTGTTAAAGTCTGACTTTCACTTACGCTAAACCCAAGTAATTGTACAATATCAATTATTATCTGTCAATTATTAGGTTTCAGAGTAATTTTAACATTGAAAATTTTTTTTTATGGGGTTATTTGATAAAAATCGTAATGACATCTTCCCGAATGAGTGCCGAACATTTACGGAAACAGTCGAACCAGTTACATTAAAGTAATTATATTGTTTGTTTTGATTTAATCAATTTTGAATTTAAACGGTTTGTTCGGTATAAATGTCTAACTTATGAAAATGCAACTAACTTTTTGTTAAAATTAATTCGACGTGTTTTTTCTTGACTTTTCTTTACAATTTTTTATTTTTATTTGTTTATATTTTTTTCTTGCAATCAAATATATGGATGTAATTTATTTTACTATTATAATTCTTTAATTCAATTAAAAAATACTATAAATATTTTCAATGTTTGAATTTTACGTGAAAAATGATGTTTTGTGTGTGGGTGTGTGTGTGTGGTGTGTGTGTGTGTATTAGTTACTACCACTGCATCACAGAAAATATCGGACAAAATCCATCAAGTGTACGTGCGACTTAACTTAATTTTTTTTTTCTAAGTTATTCGCGATTTTCTCGACAACGGTACCAACAATTTTCATTGAACTTCGTATACTATCTACATACATAAATGCCTATAAATGCTATTAGAAAATTTTCCTGTAAAAATGGATGGTTTTTGCGGGGATCTAGGAGAACACTAGCCTTAAGCTTTCCTCTAAATTTCCACATCAGTCTGCACGGTACTGTCATCTATATAATATAATTACATATTACAAACAGAATTAGAATTCCAAATTTGAAGAAAATCGGCTAATCGGAAGTGCACCTTTAAAGAATAGAAAAAGATACAAAACCTATCACTATTTATCAGAGACATTTTCCGTGATAGCCTGCTTCATTTAGTGGTCATCGACCGGTTTCGGGCGTTCGCCCATCTTCAGGATGCGTTTCTCAAACAGTGTGATAACACTTGCACAGAGCAAATTCAGTTTTCACACTATTTTTGTGTATATGTATCATCATGGTATGCTTTAAAGTCTGACATACGCTTAAGCTAAACCCAAGTAATTGTACAACATAAATTATCTGTCAATATTAGGTTTCAGAGTAATTTTAACATTGAAAATGTTTTTTTTAGGGGGTTATTTGATAAAAATCGTAATGACATCTTCCCGAATGAATGCCGAACGTTTACGGAGACAGTCGAACGAGTTACATACAGTAAAAATATACTGTTTGTGTAATCAATTTTAAATTCAAACTGTGTGTTTGGTATCAACGTGTAATTTGTGAAAATACAATAGATTTTTGTTAAAATTAACTCGACATGTAAATTGAAGAATGTGTAAACTGAATTTGCTCTGTGCAAGTCTGTGTTATCACACTGTCTGACAAACGCATCCTGAAGATGGGCTAATGCCCGAAACCGATCGATGACCACAAAATGAAGCAGCTATCACGGAAAATATCTCTGATGCTTTCCAGCTCTGCGAAACCAACCACCACCTACAACAACCTATCACTATTAATTGTAATATTTTTCTGAAAAAAAAGAAGAAGATTATTTTAGGTAGTCTTAGCCTTATTTTAGGTAGTCTAAGGAAATTCTTAGCCTTACATTTCAATGAAATGATAAGTTGGTTCAAATATTATTGGCGTTCTTTTCTGAACTACAGAATAATATATTCCTGTTTTCCTCAGTTTAAAGCGCACTCTAATGGAATTTTCTTTCTGTCACTGATATTCCCTTCATATCAGTAGATAATTTCTACGTTACGTATACTAAGTGTTTTTTTTATTCCCTCCTTAAAAAAAGAAAAAGAACCTTATCCCCTAATTTATGAACCACGAAACATTAATAATAATTAAGGACTAATGAAGTTACATGTTAAGTTAATAAAATATGGTTAATAAATTGTCATTATACTAGGATACAGTTGGCGGTGGGCGGGTTAAAGAAACTAAGGGAACTCATTATCTCTCCGAGGGCCGAGAACTCCCTGAGGACTAACAATTTCAAGAGGTAATAATTTATCAGCTTCAACTCTGCGCCTACTTCCTCTTCCTGTTCTTTTTATATTTAAATTTATATTTTTCAACTAGTTCTTAATTTAATTAATTAATAAAAAAACAAAAAGAAAACATATGTTTATAAAATATTGACGATGAACTGTTGGGGAGTGGAACACAAGAGCACTTTTGGTGTCCTTAGCATCTTATGTCAAGACTTTCTTACTATCATGAAGGCAGGTTAACGCGTGAACTTCGATCGCAGATACATTTTACATTCTCTCACTGCTATAGCACGAAATATTGCGATAATGTCCTTTTTTTTGGACATTAAATTTTCCACGGAAATCAAGTTGTTCTGTGTTTGTGTATCTATGTGAACAATATATTTCAAAAAACCCTATTACACCTTACGTTATTTCGGAAAAGATTCATCAATCAAAAATGTGATTTTATGAATGGTTGCTGGAGCCGAGTTGGAACTCTAAGTTAGGGGTTACATACACGAGCAGACTTAATGACCTCATTCAAAGGTGCATTCTCTCCCCTTCTTTTCAGCTTGAATTCCATATGGATTCTTGCCTCTTGGAAGAGAACATGATGCACCGTGTCCCAGTTCACCGCATTCGCAATTTAGGAAATCTTTCAATCCCAGTTCGTGGAGGTTAGAATTGAACTCCCCATGGCCCGTAAAATATTGCATTTCGGTTTGGGACAGCTCTAGCCATCAAATCGACAGACTGTGATGCAAATTCGGGAAGAACTCAAATGTGGTTCTCCCTTTCTCTGCTTCATCCCAGCGTCTTTACCACTTCCCAATCTCGTACTCTCGGATCTTTCTCTTTGCAAGGGCAGGAGGCATCTGACTGGACAGCTCCTCACCAGCCCACTTTCTTATACCTATGGGTAAGAGCCCTCATCTCTGCAAGATCAAGCGGCAACACACCGGTAAGGAGACCGTGAAGGATGTCGCATAGGCCCTTGTTACAGAACACAAAATAGCTCTTTGCATTCGTAACAGAGTGCCGCTGTACGACTGCATGTGCAGCTTGTCAGCCCAACAAGCAGCTGCTTACGTTGCAACATTCTCTATCACGCGCCTATAAATTTTCTCTAAGGCCACACCAGTCTTCAGCCCCCACTCACTACGGGTACGTCTAGCCTTCTGCGTCAGAACTGTGACGAAAGAGTCAAGAGAATGGTCAGTGTCCCAATTTCGTCAATACTAGGTTCCACACATTTGGGAAGGCAACACTCTCAAGGGATAGCTTGGTGGCAGGTGGAGACTAGGGACATCTTAAGATATTGTAGCCAGACCGGTAGACTGCTGATGGAGGCCACTTCGGAGCGATTTTTGTTCGGAAGAGAATCGCTTAACCGGAAAGCAGAATTTGCAGAATAGGATTCTGATATTTTCGAAGTTTTTTCGACAACGATTTAATCGATTTTTTTTTTTCTTTAAACTTAAACCTAACTTAACCTAACTCTTTTAACTGAAACATTTTGCTCTGCAAAAACAAATACTTTTACTACTACTGACCAATACTGTATTGTGTGGTCCAGATTAATTTCACAAAACCACTTTTTTCAAACTCAGGGAGCCCTTTGAAACGTGTATTTCCAGTGAAATCTTAAAACGAAAATTTGACACAATTGTAAACAGAAGTAAGAGAGTAGTAAAAACACACACACACACACACAAAGACAAATCGCAAAAAAACTTTTTTTTTATGTTCAGAGGAATTTAAACATGTACTTATGGTGAACATGCAATTTCGAAATTTGCAATAGTTGAAAATGTTTACTATAACAGAGTAGTAGAATGTTAACAAACAAAGAAATTAGAGACAGAACAAAATATACTAATAATATATTGAATATTGTAAATGAGTGTGTGCGTGTATTTACGAGAGTGAAAAAAAACGAGGAAGCGACATAGAGAAAGCGACATGTAAAAACTGGGTGATAGCGCCTTTATATTATTTTATAGTCACACATTTCCTCCACAGTTACTATAGTAACTCCCAGGGTTTTACAGGCATCATAAAACTAGGTTACATATAAGCTTGCAACTGGTCACTCAATACTCACTCACAGTGGGGTAAGCTTGCCCGGGGTGTGTGCCTATATTTGCGAGTGTCCAGTTCAATGAAAACCAAAAGGGTAGGGATGAATAGAAAGTTCCTAAACAGTTCCCCACTAGCAATACTCGTAAATTCCAGGTCAATTATTATCCCAGCCTAGTCGTATATAAATATCTGGACAGGGAGGAAGTAGTAAAAAAAAACAAAAACATGCGTATTGTAATGCAATATAAAGCGCATAAGTATGGAACTTTATGATCTGGGATTTATAGAACTTATTTGGAATCATATACTATTAGTTTTTCCTGTGTGTACGTAGCATGTATTTTAATCTCTCTCTTGGGTTTTACCGCTGTACAGGAAGTATAAAGTTTTTTTCTAGCAAAAATTTGCATATAGCTATATCCATGCCTATTTGTCAAGTTAACGATCAGATTTAAAATGGTATTATGTTTGCCAATAGAAAATATTTTTGTGAATACAATTCCATAAAAGGCTATTAAAAAGTGCACTCTAAAAAAAAACACATACTTTTATTAATTTAACCCTAGAACTAAACTAAAATATAAAGGGGATTAGCACCGTTTCAAAACGGTCTATAATACTTTTATAGACTTACTAAAAAGTTCATTACAAAAAAATTAACTAAACAAGGAATCATCCATCAAATTAGGAATCACATCGATCTTTCTTTTTTGTTGTTAGAGTGGAGAAAAACTGAAAAAGAGAAAGAAAAATAACTAAAACCATCAAAATAAAACCATACACGCTATTACAAAATAAAAAAATAAAAGACCCACCTTTTTAAGAAACCTGGGTTGAGAAAATTCTGAGACCCAATAACACCTAGTCTTCCTGGCCAAGAAGAGCAAAGGTGTAGAAGTGGACGAAGATGGACCTGACCAGTTTATAAAGACCATGATCATCCCTTAAGAGAGTGGGTTTACTAAAATATAGAAGACGAACTCAGCTAAAAGAGGCCACTCCTCCCTCCCAGAAAATAATATATCTCAACTAAAATTATAATTACCCAGGCAACACTTTTCCTCATTAAACTCTTCAATCCTCATTAAATCTTCAATCTCTTCAATTAAACTCTTCTATCCAGGACTTTTATTTCAAATTAAAAAGCTTGACAATCGTGACAGAGAGAGAGAGAGGGGCCGTTACACGGTTCTTCTGTTCATTTATTTAAAAATTCGTACAAAAGGAAAGCGTTTTGAAACAACAGCATCGGTCCAGAAGAACCTTCGTAACCCTAGAAACGAGCGGAAACAGTTGGCTACATCAATTTGGAAGATCATCTGGTCAACCTCGAAAATCATGTGAATAAGTATTTGCCAAAAAAAGCCAATCCTTCAGCCAAGAAGAGCCAAGCTCTTGTCCAAGAAGAGCTATTTTATTAAAAAAAAAATCAGTGATCAGAGAGGAAAGTGTTTTGAAACAATATTTCTGGTGATAATACTATTAAATATATTAACAGTAACAATAACAATAATATAGTAACTATGGAAAAAGATAGTCGGGCGAATTTAGCCTAAAGTCAGGCTGGCGAAAGCCCCTTGTACAGCCCTCCCTTAAAAAACAAATAAAGCAAAAAACAGATATATTAAACTTGAACTACTTTCAAGACACATTCCATTAATATTTGAAATCTATTTCTACACTCTCCGAACCAAACTTGGATAAAGTTCATCCTCAAGAATGTATAAACTGCACTTGACAAATCTATGACATTAATCAAGACATGCTGAAGCAGGGCGAATGCCCGAAATGCTGTCGATGATCAGAAAATGAAGAAGTCTACTATGGCAAAGAAATCTCCTATTACAAAATATTGCGGATCAAAAACACAAAAATACGTGTTTATGGTCGGTCCATTTTAAAGAATAGTTTTTTACTTTTTAGTTTATGAAGCGATATTAAAGAACCTGATCATTTCAAAAGCTACTGGGTAAATATAACAGTAAAACGCTGATACTGGACGCATTATCTTAAAAGTTAAAGAGATGATTTTAATAAAAATATAAATTCAAAATGAATAAAATATGCAGAGAATAAAACAAAGTCTGTTGTCGATAATTTGTGATGTATTTTAAATCATGCAATAGATTATGTGAAATAAAA
Organism: Triatoma infestans; assembly: GCA_011037195.1. Classification (NCBI taxonomy): domain Eukaryota; kingdom Metazoa; phylum Arthropoda; class Insecta; order Hemiptera; family Reduviidae; genus Triatoma; species Triatoma infestans. Next base: position 297,448 of record JAAEAF010000066.1, read on the forward strand.
AAAGGAAGATATGCCCACTTACCTTCTATTAACGATGTATTCTGCGCTAACAATTCTCTGGTTTGTGCAGATATTAATCTTAGGGTAATGTTCATAGGTACAGCAGCATCAGGATCTTGTTGGTTTAAAGAAACTAACGCAACTGTTTGCTGTCCAGGTACTGCCACTTCTGGACTCACTATTGATAATCTGTGAAATAAAATAAAATAGTAAATAAAAATTTAAAGAAACTAGTGATATAATATCACCAAGTGTGGGTACCCACCCTCGAAATCTCCCCAAAAACAAATCAATTTTCCCGGGAAAATGTTTCACATAAAGAAAAAATAAATAATAAATATTTATGTGTGTAAAAAGTACACGCGGAGTTTAATGAAAATTGTTGAAGCCATATTTGGGAAAAAAATGATAGAAAACAGATAAGATCATTCACTTTAACCGCAGTTCCACATATCGGATTTTGACGTAAACGAAAGTGTAATGGCAAGAGAGAGAATTAAGAGAGAGAAGGACCCTCTCTGGTACTCTCTGACTTAAGAGTGGGAGAACCTGTATATAAGCCAGTGAGAATCTACCTAACGACATCTACAATCTATCTATCAGATTCAACCATACATCGCATCGTGTCATATCTCTACTCTCACCTTTTATTCTATAAAATCATTACAAGTCCAGTGCAGTTTGTGTAAACTTATAGCTTATATTATAACAGTATCTTCATATCTCGTCTAATTAATCAAACCTAATTTCTCTCCTCATCGACTCCATTATAAAAGGAAGTATCAAGTTTTCCCTTTTTTGCATTTTTTTTTTTTTTACGTTTTTGAGCTAATTTATTCAAACATACAGACATTTGCTAGAAACTTTTTTTTCATGGAAGCGGAACTTCAAAACGTCCAATGAAAATTCAATGTTGAAAATATCGCACTATCAGATTATAGTGAGAGAAAGTGAAAAACAATTTCATTAAAAAAAAAAAAAAACTCTGGCGTGAAACACTCACATAACTTTCTTTCACTCCAGTTCTCAAAATTGTCATTGACAAATTCTAGAGTTTGTGTACCAAAGTTGATGAAATTCGTTGGAGTCGCCGAAAACTGAAAACAAATGTTCGGTAAAAGCACACTTCCGGTTTACTAATTTTCTTGAAACGTGAAACATTAGCCGTCTATTTATTTGTAACTAATTTTGTTTGGATAGTAGAATTGTACGTATAATCAACTAATATAGCACTTTAGAGAAAAACATAACCCCACCCCTCCCCCAAAATTGCCCTTAAATGAATTTTTACAGAGAAATGTTTTAAATCAAAGTTGTAGATCTTTGTATGTACAGTTGATATATAAAGTTTGAAGAAAATCGTCGGAGCTATTTTTGAGAAAAGCGCAAGAAAGTAAAAAAAAAAAAAATACCAGAAAACTGAAAAATATATTTCAGGAAAAACGCACTTCCGGTCATCCGATTTTTTTTAAACTCGGAATTTCAACAACAAATTTAGTTATAATTAATATTATTTAGATGAGAGAATTGTATACCAACTGAAATAGCAGTTTAAAGGAAAACCTAACCCCTCCCCTCCACCAAAAGTTCCCTTAAATAAATTTTGCCGGAGAAATGTTTTAAATAAAACTTGTAACTCTTTGTATGTGTAGTTGAAGCATCAAGTTTAAAGAAAATCGCAAAAAAGTAAAAAAAAAAAAACAACTTGTAAAGTGGTATTTCCGGTTGAGACATTTTGACAAATAACGTACTGTCAAATCCCATGGTGATACCTAAACGTAATATCAAGTTTCAACTTTCTACGGTTTTTCGTTTTTGAGATATGCTGTTCACATACACACACACACACACACACACACACACACACACACACACACACATACACAATAGATTTGGCCTTGTTGAAAGTGCACTGTGCAGCTGCTCAGAAAATGGTCCAATTCAATCTTGCAGGAAATATAACTAAGCAGGCAAAACCGTCCTACAAAAAACCCTGTTCTCAGTTAGTTACCCAGATATACGCTATAAGTAAGGGTCAACTCAAACATACAGTAAGTAGCTATTTTAAAAAATTCTGTCCAAATTACTATTTCTAAATTAAAAATTAAATCATATAATTAAATTCTCTCTATAGGCCTGGAAAAAAATAATAATCAATAATACAAACAAGCAAATAAATTTTAAAATAAAACACTAACCACGTGGTTTAAGAATATATGACGCTGATAGAATTATATATCCAAGTTTATCAAAGGAATCAACATAATAACAAATGACTTGTGCAAAATAACGATGTATTTAAAACTGATTAACAAAAAAATATATATATATAAAAATGACGAAATTTAGGTAAGTAAAAAATACGAAAATAATCTGTGAACATAATCAATTGTATTATACAGTGTATTAACATATAAAAAAAAGTTATTTGATATAATTATATTCATGTTAATTTATAATAATTTCAAAATTTATATTACTTACAGAAATAACATACTTTTATCAAAAATAAACTACTTGATAATGGCAAGTGAATAGCCGAAACGTCGTAGTAAAAAATGTAAAAAGTTGTTATATATTTCTAATATATAATAAAACTTCAGGCTGTAAAACTGGTTCAGAATTTATTGGAATTCAAATTGACCCATCACAACTCTTGGGATTATATTATATTTGACTGTGAAAGATTTCAAAGAGAAAGATCGGACCTGATAAGAACGGCTGTAACAAGGCTGGCCTCTTGGAAAACAACAGCTGATATCTAAGAAGTTTAGCAAAATATTTGTTCACTTCCTTAACAATAATGTTCTGTAGATAGTACATAAGTAGAAAGTTTTAAAGTGACAGAACCATAGATATGTTACCGATATGTTAATAAGAAAAATCATTTGGTGTTGTTTGGTGAATTTTATTTGTAAATTGTATTTAATGAATTTTGTATATAATTTCAATATTCTATTAATGTTATAATTAAATATAATTTTATATATTCAGTTTATATATATATATATGTTATATAGTCTGTTTAATAATTGTAATATATATTATAATATATAAATATTTAATATATAATTGTTCAAAATCTGTTTTAGAATGATTATCCAATATTTATTATGATTATTCTGAGTAAACATCAATTATTTATATTTGTATAATAATTATTGTTATATTTGATATAACTATTGAGCTTTACATTTCAGTTATATTGTATAATTAGCTATATAAAAACATCTAATATTGTAAATGGAACATGTTGAATAAAGTTGTCTTAAAAAAAAAAAACAACAAAAAAAAAACAGACCATTTGCTAGAATCAGAGACATTTTCCGTGGTAGCCTGCTTCATTTTGTGGTCATCGACCGGTTTCGGGCGTTCGCCCATCTTCAGGATGCGTTCTTCAGACAGTATGCCAACACAGACTCGTACAGAGACTTAGTTTCACACTAACTCTATATAATTTATTCAGTATTTGATAATACGGATCAATAAATGAAATGAACTTTATATTCGGTTAACTTAATTTAATTAATTAAATGGAATTTTTATATGAACTTTCGTGGCAAATTTTTAAAATGGATTAATTTCACCGGAGATATAGATGTTTTGTGGGCCCCAGCTGGGAATGAATGATATATGTTTTTTTTTTTGGGTATGGCCCCTGGGTTCCAGGTCGTATGGGAATCTTTGGGAATGAGTTAGTGTGAAACTAAGTCTCTGTACGAGTCTGTGTTGGCACACTGTCTGAAGAACGCATCCTGAAGATGGGCGAACGCCCGAAACCGGTCGATGACCACAAAATGAAGCAGGCTACCACGGAAAATGTCTCTGATGCTTTCCAGCTCTGCGGAACCAACCACCACAACAAATTTGCTAGAAACCACTTTTTTGGACTCAGGGGACCTCCAAACGGATATTTCCGCTGAAAACTCGATATCGAAAATTTGACACGATTACAATACTTCCTCTTACTAGGAATAAGAGAAAGTAAAAAGAAAAGAAAATGTTTACCTAGACTGCTAGGTTGTATTTATAATTACTTTTAAAATATAATAGGAAAAATTTTTGAATTTCTAATTAAAATATAAACTAAAATTAATTAACCCAAATGAAATAACTGTTAATATAAAATAAATAACAGAAACATAGAGTGAATAAAATAAAAGTGAAACACCAGCTGTCCCAATTTAGAAAGGCAAACAAATATCACAATTTGGTTGAAGGAAAAAGTTTTAAAATTGTTTTCATATTGTTAATTAATATTGTGTCCTAATAATATTATGCTTCTAAATAATTTATTCAGTATTTGATAATACGGATCAATAAATGAAATGAACTTTATATTTGGTTAACTTAATTTAATTAATTAAATGGAATTTTTATATGAACTTTCGTGGCAAATTTTTGAAATGGAATGGATTAATTTCACCGGAGATATAGATGTTTTGTGGGCCCCAGCTGGGAATGAATGATATATGTTTTTTTTTGGGTATGGCCCCTGGGTTCCAGGTCGTATGGGAATCTTTGGGAATGAGGAGGTGGATAGGTTTGCCAAATTAGGCGCCTCTCTCCCTTTCATTGGTCTCGAGCCAGCTGTTGGTGTGTCTTCTGGCACATGCTTGTCAGGCTTCCAGACGTAGATGACTTCACAGCACTCATCCTTATGGGGGTCCAGACGGAGCTTTGAGTAGCGGGATCCGATATCTTGCACGGACCTCTCCTCAGGCAGCTGGTTTGGCTTCCTCACTGGGCATTGTGGCTTAAGGAGACATCTCTATACAGTGGGACTCAAACCTGACCCCTTCTGTAGAGTTTGTGAGACGGAGGAGGAAACACCCATGCATCTGATGACGGATTGTTTGGGTGTAGAGAGATTAGGTTTAGAACCTTCGGCCGGTATAGAATATCGGTAGAGGATCTTAAGCTATATCCTTTTAAGGTTTTGGTCCGATTTGTTCGGTTGTGGTGAAAGTTAGATGGGTAAAACCTGGGCCTGGACTTTTGTTCCAGATCCAGTAGTTTTTATTCTTTAGGGGTAGCTATATGGGCCCAGTGAGGCTTTAGGTAGCGTAGGGTTTTACCCTCCCCTTCCTTGAATATTTACAATAATAGCGTGTGTGTTTGAAGAAATTATCTCAAAAATGATCCCAGATTTTTTAATTTAACTTATAAGCACATGTGGATAGCATAAAAGAAGTTTGTATAAACGAGTGAGGAATTTTAATAAACAAAGTCTACTTCGTTTAATCAATGAATAGATAAAATTGTAAAAATAAAAGAGTGAGTTGTCAGTAAATCCACCCCTAGTTATAGGTTTATATGTATATATTTTAATTAAAGGCGCCTCAACATCTGTAGCCATTTGCGCCTGGAGACTTCTCAGTGCACTGCCGGCCTCCGGACAGTATTCTCTCGTTACAGAGAGTGAGCTGTACAGGCTCCTAGGAAGAGAAAATTCTCGCTCTCCTGGGCGTTCATGTTTAATTACTTAAGTGTTTTTGTTTATCAAAAAGGTTCATAAACCTTTGTTTTATTATCGTTTAAAACATTCGACAAAATTTTGTAATGTTACATCATGTTAAATATGAATTTCTTAAAATTCACAAATCTTTGTTATTTTCATTTAAAAAAAAAATCTAGAGCGACACTCCATTCGACTCTCTCTTACTGCACTTTATAATTCAACTTATAATAATTTTAATTAGTTATTTATTCATCTTCAATTTCATATCATTAAGTAAATTCTAATCTTAATAAATAATGATTTATTTGAGGCATAATCTCCTCGTCGCCCCCAAAACTGAATTTCTCGGAAAGGAATTTCAAACTTAAGTGATAGCTCTCTGTATGTATAGTTAGTATACCAAATTTAAAAGAAATTCATCACTGTTCTTAGGGTATATCCCACACTGGTGTAACTTTTCTTTCAAGAGAGGCATGCGTTATTGCATACCTTATGGAAGTTGAATGGGCCTTAATTTTCATGGCGCAACAAACAGCGCACGTATATCCAACTACTTTCCAACTATTTTCGTTCAACATTCTATGCGTCTTGTTGATCTCGCTACGTGTTGCGTGTTATTTTTATAGGTACATATTATGTAATTAATTTTTAATATTATTTAATTATTATTTTATTAATATTTCTATTAGTAATGATATTATCCAATCATTATTATTAATTAATAATATCTCCGACAGCAGATTTCTGATTATGTCTGTAATCAAGAGACACTTGATTTTATAGAAGATTATCATCTTCAAACAATTTTGTGGGTTGTAAATTCAAAATTATATGCCAACAAAAGTGCGAGAAGTGATGCTTGTTCCGTGGTACTTGTTGTAGAAGTCTCATACCATTATCACTGGAAGTAACTGCTCTCCATGTGCCTTACATAAACTTCACCAGTGCTTTCATCCTCGTGATCAAAACTTCAAGTAGATGAATACTGTCTTGCTGCAGCCGGAGAAAATTATGAAGCAGAAGGCAAGTTAACACTATATCAACCACAGTCCCAATCACTGTAATTTCTATAGGCTTACGAAAAATTCTGAACGCTGGCACCATCAATCCAAAAGCGTTTTCAACGATTCTCCTTGCTCTTTTTGCCTGTAATTACTCTTTTCGGCGAGCCCTTATTAAGGTCAGTTGCACATGGTTTCATAATATGAAGGCTCGCTGCTTTTTTTTCTTTTTCGTGCACTTTTCAAAAACAGGTAACCTGCACAAACAGCTAATGCCGCCTTCTGAATCCATCGATAAAATGCACACTGAACGGATGATGTGTGGACAACAAATTGAATTGCCTCAAGAGGCATGCTCGAAAGGCATGCGCAACGCATGTTGAAATGGAAAGAGGAAGCGCAAGTTGAAAAGGAAGAGGAAAGAGGAAAGCGCAAAGTGAGGACACACCCTTCTGAAGAAAATCATAGAAAATTGAAAAAGAAAAAAAAAATATCGCTAAAACGCACTTCCAAGCAACCGATTTTCATTAAACTTGATATTTTATCAACATCATTTAATACTAATTAATATTATTTAGATCTCAATAGGAAATAAAATATTTTTTTTTAATTATTTTAAATAATGCGTACGTGATTATAGTTTGATGATAATGATAAATAAGTTTATTATTTCATAAATCAAAATATCGTTTTTTTTTAACAACTTGTCCTTGGAAAGTTAAAAAAAGATCTAGAATTGGTTCACCAAATTTTACCCTTGGTGTAGCCCCAACATAACAAAAAAGAAAAAAAGAAATAGTCCAAGGATTCAGTCCTTTTTTTTTTTTTTGCTCGTCAGTTTAGGCCATAATGATCTCGTCGTATAAAGAAGATTGGCTATTAGGACATATCCCCTAGGATAGGTTCATGTCTCTTGTAGAAGAATTGTTCTTTAGTGGTAGCAGCAGTAGTGGTTCCTAATTACTCTGCTCTACTGCAATAACAAAATAGGAGTAAGAGAAAGTAAAAAACAAGAAGATAATCTGGTAGATACAACAACTTTAGTCTCATTCAAGGTAATTTTTTACAATTCTAATATTGATGGATTCTTGTCAATGTTGAATTTTTTTTTAGTTTGGTTTGAATAAGTTTAGTTTCGTTGGTTTTAGCTTTATAATAATTATATAGAAGGTGAAGATTCCAGTTTTTTCAATTTTTATTTTGGAATAAGTTTTGTCTGAATGTGACTAAATTGTATGGCAGCGCCGTATATCAATATCAGCAATATTTATAACGACATTTGGTAATTTAATAAACATATTTACAGAATACGCAGAAATAACACAAAATGATTTTTTCCCAGCAAAATGTTACAAATAAAAATGATATGCTCTGAGTTTTCACAGAAAGCGTGATGTAGCGGGAAGATTTCCTCCAATATATTATGTATGGTATTGTCACATATATAATATTGTAACGCAGCCAGCGGTGCCATCTAGGAGAGGAAGTAGGAACCTCAAGTTCTCCTAGTGGCCGCTAGGAAGCGCTGGCGGCTCATTCCGCTAGTTCTTTGTAGAAGAATTGAGGAAGTTCTAGAAGATTCTCCACCGGTATGCCTCGTGGGCACCCCCCGCGCGCGTTGCGCGCGTTTTAGTTCCACCACGTGTTCCGTTGTTGAACGGTCTCCCCGTGTGAAATTGAACTTTTTGTTGGTTAACTGTGAAGTAATTATTATTAAGCGTTAGTATTTTGTAATTTATTGTGATAACAATAAATTAGTGTTTTCTTTATTGAAGTTTACAGTATTTTATCTATACGAACCCACTTAAAACTAGTTGCCATAGCTAGTTTAAAGGGAAGAACGTTACAATATTAATATACATTAGAAATATTGCTAGAACTCCATATTTGAAGAATATCGATTAACCGGAAGTGCAGATTTACAAAATAGGTTTTTTTTTTTTAAATTTCTCGAAAATGACTACAATGATTTCCTTTACACTTGGAATATTAATTGCACGTATCACAATTATTTGTAACATTTACTTGGAACAATTTGTTTTTAAATGGTAATTGACAAATAATTATTATTTGTCTGTGGTGAGGGGCCAAACCGTACGCTATCCGAAACCTAAAATACCTAAGATTTACCACATTCCAAACAAATCGAGCAATAAGCTTAAAGGGAAACAGCCTAAGCTTTTCCACATAAATAATGTTCCGAACAAAAGTCCTGCACCTAATTTCCTCAAAACCCCAGCAATGTGACATAAAATGGATAGCGACAGTTTATTTTCCAATCAAGCGTATAAACAAGGTAATCTCATTAAATTTTATCCATTGGATTTTAACTTTCCCTTACTGCATGCTGTAGGAGGAGGTAAGTATTGTGATAATGTAAATTTTCGATATTTTTGTTTTCAAAACCGGAAATACAGAGTTTTGAAGTCTCCAGAGTCCGGAAAAGGGGATTTTAAAAATAGCTTGTGTGTGTGTGTGTATATAAACACCATATCTCGAAAAGGAAAACAGAAAGTTCAAAATGGATATTTCTTTTGGGTATCCGACTGGAAGTTATCTATCAAAATTCCTCAACCAAAAGTATCATTTTTTATTGAGTGGATATTTCAGTTTTTTTTGAGATATTCTCAAAACTTGGTCCCAGCGATCTTCTTGGTATACCAACTTGGTATATCAACTACACATATAAAAAGCTACAACTTCTATATAAAACATTTCTTCCGATAAATTTATTTGAGGAGACTTTTGAGGCAGGATTGAGGTTCTCTAAAGTGCTTTTTTAGTTTAATATACAATCCACATAATATTCATTAAAATCAATTATGTTGCCAAAATTAAAAGTTTGAAGAAAAATCAACTGACCGGAAGTGCATTTTTACTGAATAATTTTCTCTGCTGCGATTTTCTCCAAAAAAAAAGAAGAAAAAAAACAACGATGGATTTCATTAAATTTGTTATACTAACTATGATTATAGAGACCTTATAATCTATAACTTTTGTTGTGGTTGGATTCGCAGAGCTGTACGAGTATAAGCTGATTTTGCTCTGTGCAAGTCCATGTTATCGCTCTGTTTTATCAAGATAATGTGCAAGCAGCCGAAACCAGTAGATGATCACAAAATAAAAACAGGCTAACAGGCTAAGTATCTCTAATACTTATAACTTTTGTTTGAATCTTTTTTTTTCCCAAGAAATTTCATTTAAAGAAGTTTTTGTGGGACGTGGGTTTTATACTTTTCTCAAAAAAGTCATTTTATTTTATATTGTTTTACATTCTCCAAATGACATAAATTTGAAGACAAGTTACAACATTTAGTAAAATTTATAAGATTGTAGTAAATTTGTCAAATTATAAACTATGTAGACTTTCTAATTAGTGTAAAGCTTGTGAAATGTTGTTGGTGTGATGTGTAGGTGTATGTTTTGTAGTAGCGTGTAGCACCAGCGGTTTTATATAGGGCTTGTGTGTATGTATGCTTAAGATAGAGATAGAAGTATTAGAAATAGAGAATAAGTTCCACTTTTAAATAAATAAATTAACTATATATTAAATTAGTGAATTTACAAGGTAATTATTAATTGTGAATCTTGAATTAACCAACAAGTGCACAGAATGGAATAACTAGTCGCTAGGTTAATTGAAACTCAAATGTTAACACTTAAACTTATTATAATTGACACTGATGTTGACTCCTTGAGTAATACTGGTAGAATGTCTAATCCAGACTCTCTCGTAGTAAAGGAGAATTTAGACTCTCCTTGAAAGAATGCCTTCTCTTGGTCGTTCAAATCCTCCCCTGTGAGAAGGGGCAAAAAGACAAAAGGTGACTAAGTTCTATGAACTCTTCTGTAACGGTGTCTTCTACCTGGTGTTACTCTTTTTGCTAACATACTTGCATTTTTCTTTCAAATCACAATTATCTTCAAATTATATTTATAACATAATTTCTGGCATCCATTACACTTGATCTAACAGCAACAGAAACCCACCCCCTATTCGTCAAAATAAATTTTCCCAGGAAAGAAAGTTTCAAACAATTTCGAAAGCTGTTTATATATTTAAATTCCAAAAATAAAGAAAAATTTTTGCGGTGTTTTAGAGAATATAGCGAAAAACTGAAAGATAAAATCGCCGTCTTGGACCCTCTCTGCATAAATTACAATAATATGTAAATAACTTTAACAATTACAGAACAAATGAAGGGAAATAAAAAATAAATCCTTCCAAAATAAATGCAGATGAAATAAAAGAAGTACCATCATAAAAAAAAAAAAAAAAAAAAAAAAAAAAAAACCGTTAATGAGAGACAGAGAGAGTTGTATGTGTGTTCTGTGTGTGTGAGAGAGATATAGACAAATTTAATACAGTGCTAAATGAACCGGTTGTGCAAAAATTTCCAATGCAGCAGACAGACTTTAAATTAACTTGCATAGTGTAAATATTTAACAGTTTTGTTGTAATACTTCAAAAACCTCGCTGAGTTCTTCCGCCTTTGCACCATCAACACACACACACACACACAGTCCTCATCACTAGTCGACGACGGTACGTCCTACTTTACAATTCGCAACAAGGTATGCGCTGAAATGTTTATTTATTATTCCTGAGAGGGTTCTATCCACTCTGGTCGGTTGGATGACTTGCGGAGGGAGGGGGAACTGCCAAGAGGGGAAGATTCTCATGAAAGGCGTTTTCCTACAAAAATATTATAATATTTTTCAGTATATTAATATTTATCAGTTATATTTTATATTCTCAATTATGTTATTTTACTTAGAAATAAAAAATAAAAAAACTTTTATCATTTTATTATATAAATATTTGTAAAAAGGAAAGTTTGTAAAAAGAAATAATATTAACTTTAATTACACTATATTTATTTTACTTACTATAATTGGTTTTATGTAATATTATTTATGAAATAATGAGAGGCGGGTGTTGGTGTAGTGGTTATTAGCATGGACTAGTAACTGGGAGGTACTCAGTTCGAATCCCCCGTATAACTGCTAAATTTTATATTCGTTAAATAAATGTTAATGGTAAATTATGCCCTTCCGCTCCCATCCATGGCACCTAATTGGGTAGTTGGACGTTAAGCCCGTCTAAAAAAATAGGCATTACTTTACGTTACTAAAGTAGGTGCTTCCGCTCCCGTCCAAGACACGTAATTAGGAAATAAAAATCTGGTGTGAAATACTCACACGACAAATTTTAATAATTGACAAATTTTTTTCAAACTTATAATTTTTACTAAGTGTTTGTCATCAATTTTTTAGCAATGGAATAATCCAAACTCAATAAAATGACTTTTTTTGAGGGAGGTACAGCCGCCCCCACGACCAAAGATTGTAGATGTAGATTTTTGTAGGGGATTATTGCACTGCAACCTGAAAGATCTATTGCACACACCAGAGCCTTCTCCAATGCACGGCCGGCCTCCAAGCAGCGTTCTCTAGCTACAGACAATACTGCCCGTTACCGGACAATGAGTTGTAGAGGCTCCTAGGAAGAAAATATCTAAGGGCAGCATGCTCGATTCGAACCCGGGACCTCCGCGTTGCTAGTCCAGCGCGCTACCTCTGAGCTAATCCCTTCCTTCTCCTTTGGCTTTCGTCAATTAACTAGGGACGGAGCCCTAGTTTGTGTACTGTGTTTGTCCTTGTCTGTAAAGTGTAGAGTGTATGTAGCTTAAGAGTATTGTGTACTGTTCTGATAAAGTGTATGGAATCCTGAGCTGTGGTAACCCGTGGGGGCGCTACTCCCCAAGTAACTGCATGCAACAGATACCCCTTGCGGGCCCCCACGACCAAAACTTCTTTTAATGAACTCTTTTAATGAGTCAATGTAACAAATTTAATGAAATCAATCGGTATTTTTATGGTGAAAACTGAAAATTGAAGAATTTTGTCAACCAATAATTCTAATTAATATATAATGATAGAATTATATAATGAACTAGAAAAAAGTACTTTAGATAAAAACATAACTCCATCTCTCCCTTAAATGAATTTTCCCTGAGTAATGTTTAAATTAAAGTTGTAGCTCTTTATATGTGTAGTTGAAATGCTAAGTTTAAAGAATCTCATAAGCAACTGAAAAAAAACAATATTGAATAAAGTGGTACTTCCGGTTGAGAAATTTTGACAGATACGTTCCTTTTGGATCTCATGATGATACCCAGCAGACTGAATGTCATTTATGAACTTCTGCGATTTTTCGATTTTGAGCTATGTTGTTCAAATACAATACATACACATAGACCATTTTCTAAAAACCACTCAGGGAAAACTAAAACGTGTATTTCCGGTGAAAACTCGATATCAAAATCTTTGACATTTTATTATATATTTTTGTACAGCAGTAACAGAAAGTAATATAATAAAAATGGATATCAAGTAAGTTATAGAATGAGATTTTTATCTTTTTCATTAACGAAAACCTGATCAGTAGGTAATTATAAAGCAACGCGTAAATTCTAAAATTTATATGAAATGATATAATTCGACCATGGTGAGGGACCAAGCCCTATATAACCCTAAAGCCCAACATCTTTAAGACCTCAAAGTTCACGGACCTCCCTCAGGCATCTGGATGGTTTCCTCATCGGGCATCGTGATTTAAAGAGACATCTCTATACAATGGGGCTCAGGCCTGATCCCTTTTGTAGAGTTTGTGAGACGGAGGAGGAAACACCCATACATCTCATGAGATTAGGTTCAGGGCCTTTGGCCGGAATAGGATATCGGTAGAAGAGCTTAGGCTATATGTCCTTTCAAGGTTATGATATGATTTATTAGGACTGTGGTGAAACTTAGATGGGTGTAACCAGGGCCCGCACTTTAGTTCCAGATCCGGTAGTTGTTATACTTTTGGAGCAGCTACATGGGCCTATGGAGACTCTGGATAGCAAAGGGTTTTAGCCCTCCTAATACATCTCATGACGGACTGTTTGGGCTGCGAGGAGATTAGATTCAGGGCCTTTGGCCGGAATAGGATATCGGTAGAAGCGCTTAGGCTTTGGCCTTTCAAGGTTACGGTCTGATTTGTTCGGACTGTGGTAAAACTTAGATGGGTGAAACCCTGCCCGAACTTCTGTACTAGGCCCGGTAGTTATTATTCTTTTGGAGGAGCCATATGGGCCCATGGAGACTTTGGATAGGCGTAGGGTTTCAGCCCTCCCCTCCTTTGAATAATACATAATAATAATAATGATCCCAAAGTTGATTTTAATGAGATTCCGGGGGTATCTGTGACGTTCCAATGTAATTCTTATTGAAATATTATTTGTATTTGATCTAAGCGCTGTCTTTTAAACCAGAGCTCCTCAAACTAGGGAGGAAAGATGTGAATTGGGGAACTGCAAACAAACGAGATATAATAAAATGAAATTTCGTTGGTTCCATTAAATAATTCAGTATGGAAACAGAACATAAAATAACATAACATTAAGATATGCGTATATTAATAATTAATAGCTACTTCATATTTAAATAGCATTTTTCCAATCATATGTATAAGAAATTATCAAACAATATTCGAGAAATTAATTTTTTAAGCAATTCTCTGTTGGCACATCCTTGCTTTGAACAGCGAGAACTATTTCAATTTCCGGAATTTATTATTAATTATTCTAACTTTTTAATTTCTTTTTTTTTTTTTTTTACTCCCCCTTATTCCAAGTAAGAGGAAGTATTGCGATCATGTCAAATTTTCGATATCGAGTTTTTACCGGAAATAAAAGTTTTGAGGTCCTTTAAGTCCCCCCCAAAAAAAGTGGTTTAAATCGCAGAAAGTTCAAACTTGATATATGATTTAAGTTCAATTAACACTGACCTGAAAATATCGATCATCCAGAAATACCACTTTACTGAATGTTTTTTTTCAGTTTTTTTTTTTTGAGAATTTCTCGTAAACGGCACTAACGATTTTCTTTAAACTTAGTATATCAACTATACACACAGAGTTCTACAACTTTTATTATCAGACAGAAACGATATGTTATAATGTTTTCCTTTAAAGTACCGTTTTAATTTACAATACGATCCTATCGTTCATATATGTAATATTAATCAGAATTAAATATGTTGCTAAAATTCCGAATTAGAAAGAAATAGTTGATCGGAAGTGCGTTTGTATTGAACAGTTTTTATTTTCTGCAATTTCTAAATGAAAACTTGGACGGGCTTCATTAAGTTTGGTATACTAACTATATATACAGAGAGCCAAACTTCAAACTTTTCCCAAGAAAATTCACTAAAGAGGTTTTGTGGGAGGGGAAAGCTATGCTTTCCTCAAAAAGGTCATTTTATATTGTTTACTTTTCCATTCATGCAAATTGATAACAACTAAACATCTAGCACGGATTATATGTTTGAAGAGAATTACTCCAATTATAACTAAGTAAATTGTAGTGAAAGAAAGGTATGATTGTTACATACCAGACTTTTTTTTACATAAAACAGTAATTTAAGTGTTATTTTTTTAAAGGTTTGTAATAGTCGATTAAAGTGATTATGAATCATGGTTTTACGTGACTTATAGTCATATTGACTTTAGTGTTACCGGAGAGAATTTAGAGGAGGAATGGGAGATGATAGCTTCTTGAAATAAACATGTTACCACGGTGGAGAATGTCCCGGATGGGTGAGGTCGTATGTTATTGGATTGAAGTAATAGTGGCTAGAGGGATAGCTGGTTAGGACCTGGAGTGGGAGAGAGTGTGTGTGTGTGTGTGTGTGTATATGCACGCTATAATATATATATGTATATATATATATATATATATATAAAACCCTCTACACACAAATCATTTACCCTATCTGATCTGATCCCTAGAGTACTGGAGTATCCCCTTTTTACACAGGGAAAGGCTAGCTTGCTAGCCTATAACCTGTATAAAGGAACGTAAGGGGAGGGGGAAGGTATCAACCGATGCCAAACTACTAAAGTTTAGTGCGCCAACACATACCTACACACTCAAAGAAGGTTATTTGTCCAAGGAGTTTTGGATCTGTTGTACACTGTTCCCTACGTATATATATATATATATATATATTTAGCCAAACTCCTTAGGGAGTCCACAATACTATCCTTGTGGGTCGATGTATGTTAGTGCGGCAAATGGCATGTGGTATTGGTGGTGGCATCTAATGTGTGTGTGTGTGTGTGTGTGTGTGTGTGTGGTTCTTTAACATAAGAGATATTACTCACACTCGCTCAACACTTACATATACAGAAACAGACACACAGACCTTCCTTTAATATCCTCTAGCAGACGGTGCGTGGTATACTGTGCTTAGAGTTTAATGGTAGAAAGATGACCAAACTGTTATAGCAATAAAAACTAAGCTTCCAAAAGATAAATACACCAACATCTATCTACTTCCTTTCTTAAACACATACATATACACACACATATTGTACTAAATGTTATCCATTAACGATAGTTTTTATCCCTTCCCAACTACTTTATGCCGGCCAAGCTCTCCCGTTACTGCTATGCTATATAGTAGTATCTTAGGCAGTGGTAAGCTGTAAGTTAGTATCACATTGCCTTTCCCATCCTCTATATCCTTCAATAACAGATCAATAACTAACTATTCTCAGTGCAAAACCCCCATACCCTTTGTCTGTTTCCTACCCTAACAAACTGTAAGGTACAGGATGCTAGTATTAATAATAAATGGTATGATTCTTGTTCACCCAAACCTCATTACAAACCCCTCTTGTAATTACGTCAACGGCAGAATCTATTAATTCAATTATATACATTATCTCCCCCTCAGTTAATTATCTATCAACTAGGAAAATCAAACTAGTCATAAATTTACAATGAGCATTTCAATTTCTAAATGATAGTATATAAAGAGATAGCGATGGCTCAACTGAGTAACAATAATGATTGATATATTTATTTGTGTGTGTATATATATATAGGATGTAGTGCGTTATTATTTTCAAATTAGTTTCCTCTCAATGTTTAATTTCTATATTTTAGGTGAATTTTAAAGATTTAATGCATGGTTTTTTTTATTCATTAAAATTGATCACTTTTTGAACAAAAAAATAAGAAATATTTAAATACAATATTTCACTATCTTACAAAAATATCAAAAATTATATCACGCCCTACTAAAATACTAATTATAAAATAAATACATTTAATACCAATAATAAGGATAATAGAAAGAAAAGGAAAAGAAATTTGTTTATGGTAAAAGTTATTCCAATATAATGGAGATAACTATATGTCATTGAAAGTTTCTATAATAAAATATAAGACTATCTGTCTGTCTGTCTGTGGAAGTTCTTCTAGAAAATAATATATGATGTCTGTCACATTTTGAATTCAATCGATCATACGGTGGCAACTATAATATAACATCTTGTGAAAATATAAAGCGTGTACTACAAATTGACATTTTACCATTATATTTATTTCCCATTTCTGTCCACATTTATTATTTATTTATTTAATAAAATAATATGTAAATTTTAAAAATTGTGATAAATTAAAATATCAATTTTTGAAGAAAACGTTCAATTTACAAATAGTTCAGTTATAAATAAAGAAAATCTGGTGTGAAACACTCACACAACTTTCTCTTACTCCACTTATCAAAATTATAATTGACAAATTTTATAGTTTGTGTACCAAATTAATTCAAATACGACGAAAACTAAAAAACCGTTCAGTAAAAACCCACTTCCGGTTAACTAATTTTCTGGAAACTCTGAATTTTGGCCATCCATTTATTTCTAATTAATTTTGTTTGGATGATAGAATTGTATAATCAACTATGATCGCACTTAAGAGAAAAACATAACCCACCCCTCCCCTAAAAGTGCCATTAAATGAATTTTCCTAGAGAAATGTTTTAAATAAAAGTTGTAGCTCTTTGTATGAGTATTAATATATCATGTTTAAAGAAAATCGTCGCAGCCATTTTTGAGAAAATCGCGAAAAAGTGAAAAAAATCATTAGTAAAAGTGGTAAAGTAAACGCACTTCCGGTTATCCGATTTTTGTCAAACTCGGAATTTCAACAACATATTTAATTCTAATTAACATTATTTAGATGTTAGAATTTTTTAATAAACTGAAATAGCACTTCAGATGAAAACCTAACCCCACCTCTTTCCCATAAGTGCCCTTAAACGAATTTTCCCAGAGAAATGTTTCAAATAAAGTTGTAGCTCTTTGTATGTGTAGTTGACATACCAAGTTTGAAGAAAATCGTTGAAGCCATTTTCGAGAAAATTCCAAAAAAGTAAAAAAATCTACAAGTAAAGTGGTACTTCCGGTTGAGGAATTTTGACAGGTGATCCACTGTCAGATGCCATGATGATACCTAGGCGCAATATTAAGTTTTAACTTTCTACGGTTTTCCGTTTTTGAACTATGCTGTTCACATACACACACACAGACACACAGACACAGACCATTTGCTAAAAACCACTTTTTTGACTCAGGGGACCTCAAAAGGGATATTTCCGGTGAAAACTCCTGAAATAGCACTTTAGACGAAAACCTAACTCCACCTCTTCCCCATAAGTGCCCTTAAATGAATTTTTTCAGAGAAATGTTTCAAATAAAAGTTGAGCTCTTTGTATGTGTAGTTGATATAGCAAGTTTGAAGAAAATCGTTGGAGGCATTTTTGAAAAATTGCAAAAACGTAAAAAAAACACTAAGTAAAGTGGTACTTCCGGTTGAGGAATTTTGACAGGTGACCCACTGTCAGATGCCATGATGATACCTAGACGGAATATCAAGTTTCAACTTTCTACGGGTTTTCGTTTTTGAGCTATGCTGTTCACAGACATACACAGACGCACAGACACACACACACACAGACTATTTGCTAAAAACCACTTTTTTGGACTCAGGGGACCTCAAAACGGATATATCCTGTGAAAAGTGGATATCGAAAATTCGACACGATTACAATACTTCCTCTTACTAGGAGTAAGAGAAAGTAATTATATGGGATAGTTCTACGAAATTTACGGCATTAATTTCAAATTTTATATGCAGTTGGTTCAGTGTTTGTAATAGGATCCGAAGAGAGGGATCCAAAGCATAGAGTGGAACATAAAGTTGAGAAATCCATTCGCTAGCTGGGGCCAGACTAGTATTGGGTGACTCTGTATATATACAGCTGAGCTAGCGCTACAAACTACAGTCTTGCAACAGTTTACAACGAATCAGCAACCAACTAGTACCCTTGCTCTTCACTCAGTCTAAATCTCTCGCTAACTGATTTGTATTTTACGTGTAAAGTCCGGGCAGTTTGTGTTACTTTTTCATTAATCAGTGTTCAGCATTATTTACCAGTTTATTTATCAGTTTTGGGGTTTTCCTTAGTTGTTATTTCCCTATATCACAGAATTACTAACATCTAAATACTTAATATTAATAAAATTAAATATGTTATCGCGGTTTTCTAGATAAAGTCACCAACAGGTTTCTATAATCCTGATATACTACGAATATATTATAGACATCAGTTTTGTTTGATATACTTTTATGAGATAAAAAATGAGGTAAAAGTGGAATTTTGGCCATGTATTTAATTTTGTTTGGATGATAGAATTGTATAATAATCAACTATGATAGCACTTTAGAGAAAAACATAACCCCACCCCTCCTCCAAAGTGCCATTAAATGAATTTTCCCAGAGAAATGTTTTAAATAAAAGTTGTAGATCTTTGTATGTCTAGTTTATATAGAAGTTTCAAGAAAATCGACGTGGTCATTTTCGAGAAAAACGCGAAAAAGTGAAAAAAATCATTTAGTAAAGTGGTAAAGTAAACGCACTTCCGGTTATCCGATTTTTTGAAACTCGGAATTTCAACAACACATTCAATTCTAATTATCATTATTTAGATGATAGAATTGTTTAATAAACTGAAATAGCACTTTAGATGAAAACCTAACCCCACCTCTCCCCCATAACTGCCCTTAAATGGATTTTCCCAGAAAAACATTTCAAATAAAAGTTGTAGCTCTTTGTACGTGTAGTTGATATATCAAGTTTCAAGAAAATCGTCGGAGCCATTTTTGAGAAAAACGCAAAAAAGCAAAAAAAAAATCTAGTAAAGTGGTACTTCCGGTTCAGGAATTTTGACAGATGACCCACTATCAGATCCATGGTGATACCTAAACGGAATATCAAGTTTCAACTTTCTACGGTTTTTCGTTTTTGAGCTATGCTGTTCATATATACACACACACAGACCATTTGCTAAAAACCACTTTTTTGGACTCAGGGACCGCAAAACGGATATTGCCGGTGGAAAACTCGATATCGAAAATTTGACACGATTACAATACTTCCTCTTCTACTAGGTGTGAGAGAAAGTAAAAATGTTATAAGATCTCTAAACAACAATAGCATGATTATCAGAGATATTTTCCATGAAAGAGTGCTTTATTTTGTCCTTGACATCGCAGGATGTCTTGATAAACAAAGTGATAACACAGACATTCTGATGATGGGCCGGAACACCCCAAACGGGTCGATGATGACAAAATGAAGCCAGGCTATCTCGGCAAATATCTCTCTGATGCTTTCCAGCTCTGTAGACCCAACCACAACAATAACAAGATTATGTGTGTATGCCCATTTTCTCTACTTCTTATCAATTAAATATTAATTATTGAGAAATGACAAAAAAAAAATTCCTAAAATTCCAGAGAATTTTTATGAAAGACAAATTGAAAGTATCAAAGATAATGAGTCAAGTGTAACCAAACTTTTGGCCTAATTATTAATACAAGTTCCTCTTAAATCAGGTATAGATATCCTTCCCAGATTTTGGAATTTCTTAAAAAATAAATTTGGAAAGGGGGTTGCAGATTGAGAGATCTCATTTTAGCATCATGCTTATGGGGGGAAGCAACAATAGATTTTTTAACGTCGCAGTACACTATACATAATGAACGTTATCCTATTTTATTGAATGCTTTAACTAGTTCGAAACATCTTCTTAACTGGCTGTCCCACCAATCTTAGTATTTTAGACGTTGTAGCATTTTAAATTCCTCATTTTTTCACCCTTTCTACTTCGATTTCTCCACATATCTACGTGTAATTTGTTTCTTCCTCTTTTTACTTCCTCTTACACCTAGTGAGAGGAAGTGTTGCGATCGTGCCAGATAATCGAAATTGAGTTTCACCGGAAATAGTACCGGAAATATGTTTTGAAATGTTTTTAGCGAACGTGTGTGCGCATATGCGTTAACAGAATATCTCAAAAACGAAAAATCGCAGGAAGCCTAAAGTTGTTATATTTCGTTTAGGCACTGACCACTCACGCGTTGGTCTAGTGGTTAGTAGCGCACTCGCCTTTCATGCGAGAATTCAGGGTCGATTCTCGTGAGGGCGGAGTCGATGTTGACCCAGCATCGTGAGAAAAAATGGGAACTACAGTTAGGAGCGCACCTAAATAGCGAGGGAACTATGCATGCTTAGCACACGTCTCCCAATATATCACCCTCAGGCAAGCCTTGGTTCTTTATGGACTGTAGCGCCATGGTTTTTTTTTTTCTACACTATCCACACATATAAATACCCATCACTTTTATTTAAAACATTTACCCGGGAAAATCGATTTTTTTGGGGGCTCTAGGGGAATAATAGCGTTATGCTTTCTTTTAAAGTACTACTTTATTATAATAGATGGTTTTTAACCACCTACATAATAATAATAATAATACACACAGCATTATTGCAATTCCAAATTTGAAGAAATTCGGTTAACCAGAAGTTTTTTTAAATTTTCTCGAAAACAGACTATAACGATTTCCATTAAACTTGGTATGCTAATTTTGCAGTATTACTTTTATTTGAAACACGTCCCCCCCCCAAAAAAATCTGGTATGAAACACTCTCACAACTTTCACTTACTCCAGTTCTCAAAATTATAATTGACAAATTATATAGCTGGAGCACAAAATTTAATGAAATTCGTCGAAAACTGAAAAAAAGTATTCAGTAAAAAAGCACTTCCGGTTAACTAATTTTCTTGAATCTCGGAATTTGGGCCATTGATTTATTTCTAATTAATTTGGTTTGGATGACGACAGAATTGTATAATCAACTATGTTAGCACTTTGAAGAAAAACTAATCCCTCCCCCTCCCGCTAAAAGTGCCCTTAAATGAATTTTCCCAGAGAAATATTTTAAATAAAAGTTGTACATCTTTGTATGCGTAGTTTATATAAGATGACTCAAGAAAATCGTCGGAGCCATGTTCGAGAAAATCGCGAAAAAGTGGAAAAAAATCATTTAGTAAAGTGGTAATGTAAACGCAATTCCGGTCATCAGATTTTTTTCAAACTCGGAATTTCTACAACACATCTAATTCTAATTAACATTATTTAGATGATAGAATTGTCTAATAAACTGAAATAGCACTTTAGAGGAATCCGTAACCCCATCCCTCCCCCATAAGCGCCCTTAAATGCATTTTTCCGGAGAAATGTTTCAAATAAAAGTTGTAGCTCTTTGTATGTGTAGTTGATGTACCAAGTTTCAAGAAAATTGTTGGAGCCATTTTTGAAAAAATTGCAAAAAAATAAAAAATCCAACTAGTAAAGTGGTACTTCTGGTTGAGGAATTTTGACGTATAACGTACTGTCAGATCTCATGGTGATACTTAAACGGAATATCAAGTTTCAACTTTCTACGGTTTTTCGTTTTTTGACCTATGCTGTTTACATACACACACAGACACAGACCATTTGCTAAAAACCACTTTTTTTGGATTCAGGGGACCTCAAAACGGATATTTCCGGTGAAAACTAGATATCGAAAATTCGACACGATTACAATATTTCCTCTTACTAGGAGTAACAGAAAGTAATTATATGGGATAGTTCTACGAAATTTCCGGCATTAATTTTAAATTTTATATGCAGTTGGTTCAGTATTTGCAATAGGATCCGAAGTGAGGGATCCAAAGCAGAGAGTGAAACACAAAATTGAGAAATCCATTCGCTAGCTGGGGCCAGACTAGTATTGGGTGACTCTGTATATATACAGCTGAGCTAGCGCTACAAACTACAGTCTTGCAACAGTTTACAACGAATCAGCAACCAACTAGTACCCTTGCTCTTCACTCAGTCTAAATCTCTCGCTAACTGATTTGTATTTTACGTGTAAAGTCCTGGCAGTTTGTGTTATTTTTTCATTAATCAGTGTTCAGCATTATTTACCACTTTATTTCATCTCATAAACCCAATTCTCTCCTTTTCAGACCCATTATAGTGTTTTTCAGAGTGCTCTACGGGGCCACAATATAACCATCACATCTCTAGCTGCCATGACTGGTAGGTATAATAGTACCTCTTATACTTATATTTAGTACAAAAATATGTAAAATTTCAATTTAAAGAGTATTTATCATTTTATACATAATTATATTAAAAGGAGTAAGAGAAAGTTGTGTGAGAATTTCACACCAGATTTTTTTTCCCTTAGAACTAAATTGATTCATCAAGTATCACTATCAAAATCAATTAGACTGAAATTCGCTGCCTTTATTCCCTCATCATCTGGTTGGTGTTAAAACAGCTACAAATTTAATAAAGACTTTTAAGAAAATTTCCCGTAACACATCTTGAGAACTGCACTAAGATGAAGTCGTAAGTAAGAGTTTCACACTTGGAATTTTTTTATCGAATTATAAAAGAAATTACTTTCTTTTAAAAAGAGCAATTTTTAAAGAAAGTTGTTATCTTTTGAAAACTAGTTGTGTTTTTATTACGGAAGTGACTTTTTCTTTTCTTTCCCCCACCCCTGATTTCTATCTATTTTTATGTGAGGTTAATTTTTTTTACAAAACTTTTTAAACAAAGCACTTACTTCTAGGAGAAATAGAATGAGAGTATAGAATGTTCGTAAGTTTTTTACCCTACTTACAATGTCCTATATGACAACTTTGGTAAATAAAAAGATAGTAATTTTTTTACTTTCTTTTGTATACGACTAGAAATTGCTTAAGATGCTGTCTCTCTGTTTTACTTTTTATATTCGTAAAAAAAAGTAACCGTTTTATTAAACATTTTTTATCTACTTTTAGTTTTTTTTTTGTAGGGTTCTGTACTGCGACCATTGTTTTGATCTATTGTACCCCCTCTGGTGCCAAAATCCTGGAAGGTTCTAGGGTAGGTATTTCCTCCTCCCCTATCTGGTAACGGTCCAGACTACTAAATCTTCTTTGAATGACGGCATCACAGTTCTGTGAGGAGATGTATCGGAGTTTCCTCCATCTCTCCACAGAATCTGCATGTGCCATCATCTTCTAGGCCAAGCTTCCTCTGCTGTCCCCTGAGTCTGCAATGCCCCGTAAAGAATACGGATCCTGTTCTTACTAAGACCGATGCAGGCTTTCGGACCTTTCCTGGCTATAACCACCCAGACAGACCTTTGCCTGTCTCAGTCCCAGGATGGTGTTCCAGAGACGAGCTCTTTTCGCCACCTCCTCCTTCTTGATTTCTTCTAAGAGTACTTGGTCACTGACTCCACAAAAGGGGTCGGCCCAATGAAAGGAGATACAGCGCCTTCTTTTGCCAGGGTGTCGGTTACCACATTACCTTCCACGACGACGTGTCCCGGCATCCAAAATAGGGTAACTTTATTTCTTCTGCCTATATCATTAAGCTTACCTAGGCATTCCCATACCATTTTAGAACTGATAACATGAGAACTCAGTGCTTTAATGGCCGCCTGACTATCGGATAGGATAACTATCTCCTGATTCCGATATCCTTCGTCAAGGTTCAGCTGAACGCCCAATAGCGTGAATTTCCGCCTGGAAGATGCTAGGAAACCTACCCATGGGTTCCGAGTGTTTGGTTCTAGGCCCAGTTCCTTCGAGGATCTGTATACCACTTAGTGGCATGCGCCACATACTAGCCAGGGCGGATCCTTCGCTCCACTTCCTTTTCGTACTTAGCTTCGTAGAAAAATTCCTAACAAAACTATATTTCTTAGTCATACTATCTCTAGGAAGGTTCCAGGGGAGGGAGCCGACAGATGGAAAAGTCCGCTTCCTAGAGCTTAGCCCATATCCCCCACGCCCTCCCTAGAGATTCTAAGGAGGGCTCCCTTCGCCACCCTTTCATAGGTGGAACGATGTGATGTTTTTAGTAATTTATTGTTTTTTATTTTTATTTTTACTTTCTCTTATTTCTAGTATAAGAGGAAGTAAATTTGAGATCGTGTTAAATTTTCAAAATTGAGTTATCACCGGAAATAAATGTTTTCAGGTCCTCTGAGTTCGAAAAAAATGTTTTTTACCGAATTGTCTGTAAGTGTGTGTGATTAAAAATCGCAGGAAGCTCAAACTATTACCATCGCCACTGACACGAAGGTTTTTTTAACAAAACCCATCGACCGGAAATGCGGACTTTCACTTTTATTTGAAACATTTTCAAGGGGCAATTACATTTTTGGGGGGAACAGTTACCTTAAGCTTCCCTAAAAGGGACCACTTCAGTAAAATATATGGTGTACAATTTTTTTTTTTTTAAATTTAATTTAAGCTGCATCATCTATGGTCATTGGCGCCCGGAGCATTCTGCCGGCCTTAACAAGTATTCTCAAAGTTATAGACAGCGAGCTGTAGAGGCACCTAGGAAGAGAAAATCTCGTTCTCCTGGGCCACAAAATGATCACTTCTCTAATTCCCAAGGTTGGTAGGTAGATACTTATCCCCTTCTCCAACATATCTATATTTGTTAGGTTGAATTTGTACTATTAGAAGTAAAAAAATATCGTGTGAGTGTTTCACGCCAGATTTTTTTTTTTTTTTTTTAATAAAAGGATCTCGTGAAAACGTAGAATTTTTTCCTCACTTTGCTTTTTTACCTCTTTATTAAAATTATATATTACTTTCGAGAAATTCAGACGTACCGGATAAAGACTGGTCAATATCCAACGATATTCATCCAGAGATTTCTAAGGGTTAACCCCACCCCCACCCAAACAATCTTCCCCGGGAAAAACGTTTCAAATAAATGTGATAGATATTTATGTGTGTAGATAGTATACGAAGTTTAAAGAAAATTGTTGGAACCGTTTTCGAAAAAATCACGAAAAACTGAAAAAAAAAAAAAAAAAAAAAAATTAGTAAAGTTGCACTTCAGGTTGATGGATTTTGTCCGAAGTATTCGTGTTTGATGCGGTGTCTACCTAAACGGAATGCTTTTATTATGATTATTATTATTATCACAATCGAAATATATGGGCCGGCTCACATAGAGCATTATACATAGTGGTAAACAAAGGAGGAAAATTTAGAGGTCTTGCAGAGTCGGGGTTTCAGTCTTCTTGATGAGGTAGGCTCGCCTATGTGGTAGTGTGATGTTGTTAGCTTCTATTAATTTGGGCATGTGTATGTCTGCAACATCAAGTTCTCTGTAAAGCAAGGGGCGTTTAATGCTGTTCGTAGTACTTTGTACTGAAATGTCTGTAATCGTTTCGTCAGTGTGTTGGTTGCTGTAATCCAGACTGGGCAGGCATTGGTCAGGAGAGGTCTGAGGAGCGTTTTATAGAGTAGTGTGGTGCAGGAGAGTTTGAGTGGTGTATTTCTGTTAATGAATGGGTAGAGCTGTTTCAGTCGGGTGTATGCTTGTTGTAGTTTAGTGCTAATGTGTAGTCTCCAGCTGAGTCTTGTGTCCAGGATCACACCAAGATAGCGCACTCCTTGGTCCTTTTGTTTCCAAGGGACTTCTTGGTTGTTAATATGCAGTATAGGAAGGTTCTCATTCCGAAACCGTCGCAGGGCGAAGATTTTTGCTTCAGTTTTAGAAGCATTTAGCTTTAGTTTCCATCGCTAGAACCAGTTTGATATTTTTTTATTTAATTTCTTTTATTTTTTAATTTAAGGCGCTTCAACATCTATGGTCATTAGCGCCCGGAGCCTTCTCAGTGCACTGCCGACCTCCGATCAGTGTTCTCTCGCTACAGACAACACTGCCTATCACCGAACAGTGAGCTGTAGAGGCTCCTAGGAGGAAAAAATCTAAGGGTAGCACTGGACTCGAACCCGGGACCTCCGCGTGGGAGGCCAACATGCTAACCACTTAGCTAATCTCTCCCCTCAATTTGATATTGTATCTAAAGTCGTCTGTAAGTCAGTGATGCTTCTGTTTAAGTCTGCATTGGAAGAAGCTAACATGGTATCGTCTGCGTATGTGGCTAATGTCGTTGAAGGAGGTTCAGATATGTCCGAGCAGTAGAGGTTAAAAAGTATTGGGTTCATGATTGCTCCCTGTGGTAGTCTAGCGAAAATTCTTCGTCTAGTACTGTGCGTGCTGTTAAGTCTTACTTGGATAAACGGAATACTAAGTTTCAGTTTTTCGTTAACTTTTCCTTTTTGAGATACTCATTTAACATACACCCGCATACACACAGAGCATCGTTAAAAAATTTTTTTTTCGTCTTCAGGGGACCTTAAAACATGTATTTCCGGTGAAAACTCAATTTCGAAAAATCTGGCACTAACACAATACTTCCTCTAAAGAAAATGTAAAAATTGAAAAATGTAAAAAAAATAAATTCGATTAGATCTTTAATAACCTATATTGTTTCCAATATCATATTTTCAAATTACCCAAGTTTTCCTTTTCGTAAGAAAACTTTTCGTATTAAATATGAACATCGTTAACTTCTTTTCTGAGAAAACTTTAAACAAAAGAATTTAAATTCTTATAAGCGATTTTCTTTACACTTTTCTTCCCCCTTGTTCTTCTTTATCTGTCCTTCAACTTTGTAAGGTTTAAGTAGAAGATTTTTGTTCAGACCAAACTTGAAATTCTCTTATATTTTAAAGTATGTACTTAAATAATAAAGGGAGTAAAAGAAAGGTTTACCAAACTTAGTGTTAAAAAAAATCTAAGACTTATAGAAAGTGCTATACTTTAGCGGAAACTTTGCTAATCTCATACCACAAGTTTCCACCATTTGCTATCTGCTCACACCCAACCAATATAAAATTTCTTATCAATTTGATGTGCCAGCGCACACACATGTCTATTTGGACATATAATTTTATATTTGTAATGAGCTTAAACTGAGCCTCTGCAAAATAAATTATTATTATTATTATTTTATTAAACTACAGATAAAAAATTACGTAATGGATGCCTGCAGCCAAAATAATATGGCAATTCGCCCACTGTTACGTCATTCAACAAGTTACTCGATATTCATCCACCACAAGCTATATACAAGCTCACTCACCATCTTATTATTTATTATTCACAGAAGGGGAGGGAAACCCTACGCTGTCCAAAGCCTCCCAGGGCTCATATAGCTACCCCTAAAGAATAACAACCACTGGGATTAGAACGAAAATCCAGGCTCAGGTTTCAACCATCTAAGTTTCACCAGAGACCGAACAAATCGGACCAAAACCTTAAAAGGACACAGCTTAAGATCCTCTACCGATATCCTATTCCAGCCGAAGGTCCTAAACCTAATCTCCTCACAACCCAAACAATCCCTCATCGGATGCACGGGTGTTTTCTCCTCCATCTCACAAACTCTACAAAAGGGGTCAGGCATGAGTCCCATTGTATAGAGATGTCTCCTTAAACCACAATGCCCAGTGAGGAATCCAACCAGATGCCTGAGGGAGGTCCGTGAAAGACATCGGACCCCGCTACTCAAAGCTCCGTCCGGGCCCCCAATGAGCATTTTAGACTGCCGACAACCCACTGCACTCATCCATAAGGATGAGTGCTGTGAGGTCATCCACGTCTGAAAGCCCGACAAACATGTGCCAGAAGACACACCAACAGCAGGCTCTGGACCAATGAAAGGGAGAGAGGCACCTAATTTGGCAAACCTATCCACCTCCACATTCCCAAAGATTCCCATATGACCTGGAACCCAGACCAGAAGCACATCCTTCAATGAAAAAAGATCTTCCAGTCTTTTAGAACATTCCAACACCAATCTGGAAGTGAAGACACATGAATTAAGCGCCTTCAACGCAGCCTGGCTGTCCGAGCAGATACAAACACCTTTTAAATTAGTGTTACGCACCCTCTCATCCAAAATACAGCAAAGAATTGCATAAACCTCAGCCTGGAAAACGGTGGCCCACTCACCAAGAGGCGCTACCAAATGGTCTCCCGTCTCAAAATAGACGGCAGCCCCAGACCTACCATCCATCCTGGAACCGTCCGTGTAGCATCGGAGATAATTCTCAGGAATCACCCCAGACGGACCCAGGGTTAACCAATCTTCCCTAGAAGGCAACCTAACCCTGTAGGAATGACCAAAGACAAAAGTCTTCAAATTCCTATCAGAAGGGAAACCTGTAATGGGAATCCTTAAAAGCATCTCACGATAAATGGTAGAATGACCATATCGCTTACCCTGCCAAAGACCTGCCTGTTTAATTCTATAACAGGCTTTCATTGCCTGGTTACCCACCATCTTAGGGGGAGATCAGATTTCCTAATACCCTAGGGATTCAGGAAGGAGAAGTTGGGGAAGTTTCAACAAATATATAATAAGGGCTAGCTAAATTAATAATGGCAGTCTGACAGAAAAAAAAACTTAGCTGCTGCGCGAGTAGTTTATATTCCATAAACTTTTTTGAAATTGAAAGTCACAGATTCCCTAACTTCCCTAAAATAAATTTTGTATGGGAAAATATATAAGATAAAGTTTATATTTGTACAGTTTTGAGAAAAATTAAAAAAGAAAAAGTTACATAATAATTCTGTCAATTTGCATCATTTTGAAATAAGCGAATTTAGAATTCTAACAATACAGTTAACGTACTTTATCTAATAGATTTATATAGATGGTAGAACCATACATTATACTATAGCTCCAATATAACATTCCAAAAATTAATGTGTCTAGAAAAATTTTCCACAAAAAAAAGTGTCATGACATTTATGAGTGCAGACAGTGTGTTAATGAAAATGATTGGAATCTTTTTAGAGAAAATCGTGAAAAAACAAAAAAAAACAAAAAATTTGGTATGAAACACTCACACGACTTTCTCTTAATGCTGGCTACATAGTTTCTTTCAAACTTATACTTTCTTCTGTTAATATTTCTTCAATTTAAATTTTATTATTTGTTATAAATCTATGCACTTTTCTTGTAACTACAATACTATACCAATTTATTGTTGGCATTTTCTCCAATAAATTTTACAGGGCTCCTAAAGAAGGGCACCAATGGTACCCGAAGCGTAGAGCAACAAAGAATTCTTTTTCTTTAAAAACTCGTCTGTCCTTTGCCGTACAAACACCTCATTATAATTTTAAGGCCTGACGATTTGAATACCTTTTTAAAATGAACACTCTCTGAAAATAAAATCCATCTATATATCTATCCAATAGTGATAGCTACTACGTCTCTACTTTCCATAGTTTTTATAACTATTTATTTAATTAAATCCTTCGGTGTTTTTATGGAGAAAATCGTAAAAAAAAAAGAAAAACTGTTCAGTAAAAATGCACTTCTAGTCAATGGTTTTTTTTCTAAACTGGGTATATATAATTCTAATCAATATTAATTGGTTGCCAGACTTGTATAATAGCACATTAGAAGAAAATATAATCTCACCTCGATCCTAAAAAGTCCCACTTAAATGAATTTTCCGGAGAAATTTTTCAAACAAAAGTTGTAGCTTATTATGCGTAAGTTATCTGGAAAAGTAAAGTTACAAAAATGTTTACCAATAGAAAAATGCATATATTTTTTTTTTGGAACTTATACAAGGATTATAGTATAGGTATTACAGTATTTTTCCACATAATCATTATTTACTTCAATATATTTTGTCAACCGTGGGACGAGTTTTTTTTTTTTATTCCTGTGTCATAGAGGTCTCCCTTCCACGGCTTTTAGCCATTTTTCACTTTGATTTATACCTCGTCGTCATCGGCAAAGTGTTTTCCATCCAGATGTGCGAATTTAGTGAAGAGATGTTATTTATGTGAGCGAGGGGGGTGTTTTAAAACATCCTTAGTTAATATTAGAAGTTTAAAGAATATCATTGAAGCCATTTTTGAAAAAATCGCAAAAAAAAACAAAATAGAAAAATCCAATAGATCCAGTAAAGTGTTACCTCCGGTTGACCGATTTTGAACAATATCCAACACTCAAGTCCTACTTAAACTAAATATCTAGTCTGAACTTTCAGTAATTTTTTGATTTTTTGAGTTATGTGTTCATACAGACCAATTTTTAAAAACCAGAACATTTTTTAGACTCAATGGATCTCAAGATGTATATATCCGGTGAAAACTCGATATTGAAAATTTGCCACAATCACAATACTTCATTTTGTAAGACAAAATAAAAATAAAAATCAGTGACGTTGCACTTTTCATGGTTGACTTATCTTGACTGACGCATGTAAACATCATATTTAATATTACTTATGAAACAGAACAGCATTATTATTATTATTCACAAAAGGGGAGGGCAAACCCTACCTCACAAAAAGATCTCCAGGAATTCCTCTTGGCTCTCCTCAGAGCATATTTATATGCTCTTTTAATACTGTTGTAACTATCCCATGATTCCGAAGATATATGCTCTTTTAATACTGTTGTAACTATCCCATGATTCCGAAGAATCAGCCAGGACAGCCTTCCTGTATGAGCCCGTTACCTGTCTCCTTAGTTTTTCCAACGAAGAGGACCACCATGGGTTCTTACTACCCTTAACCACCTTGGGAGGACAGGACTCTTCGAATGAGGATCTAATGTGTTCATGAAGAATACCAGCCTCCCTTTCAGAACAGACCAGCATATGAACTTTTGGAATTACTGGACGTTATAATGTTAATTTGATCGAATTTAGGCCAAAACACATACGAGATTAAATGATGCAAAATTGAATTACATAATCTAAAAATGAATACATAAATCTAATCTTATATGTTATTTGGAGTATTATAAATATGTAATGTGAGTTTAGATTAATGTTTGTTCAAGGTTCAATGAATTGAAAATATCTAGCCTTCAATGTATATATGTATGTATGTATATAGATTTAGATATATGTAGAAATTCCATGCTATACATGCGCAAAAGCGTGTGGTGCCCGAAATAATAAGGGAAGAATTGGGAGTGCATAGTGGTAATGGTGAAACACCAGACTGTAACTATGTGCGTTATTTCCACACTACTGGAACCGTTTGACTGCGGTGAAGAGAAATGGGTTTGGGTTTTCACAGTTAAGGGGAAATGGAAGAAATGGGGGAACATTTGCTAGGGATGACGATGATGATGATGAAGATTGGGAAACAGCCGATCCGGATTGACCATTGCTGCCGTTGTCCGTACCAATTAGACCTCCAGTGTCCGTACCAATATAACACCAGTGTCTGTCCAGTTTTACTATACACTCATCATTGGTGGTATACAGACGAAGTAACATTGAAACAATGACTGCGGTTATTTCAGAGGTCAAATCCTCGTCTAGCTATTTGTAGTTAGTACTAGAACGCTATAACTGAAAACTATACCCACTGTTTCGTCCAACTACAAAACCCACCAGTAAACAATAATGAGGGACAGTGTTCCATGCATGGAAAGAGATAGAGAGTGTGTGTGAGAGAGAGAGAGGTATGAGAGAATGAAGTGATGAGCAATGAAAACCCAACGCACTAAGATATATATATATATATAGTTATATATCTATAGATATTACTCCCTTGTAACCTCTCTTTCTACATACAACATCCAACAATCAACAACAAAGGGAGGAGAAAACCCATGGGCTATATTCCACTTTTGTATCATTGCCGCCCGACTAGAATAGCATTGTGGGTAGTGGAATATCCATTCGACATATTATTGCAAACACTGTATTACTGCATACACTCTTCCACCCATACACAGTAACGGGTTTAAACTCATTCAGTACCCAACGAACATACCATATATATATCCAGCTTCTATTACCAACAATACACACACATACACACAAACACAGAATGAACCCAGACAATATACTCCGTGGATTCTGTTTCCTGAATTCTTAAGGTAACTAGACATATACCTAACCTAAGGGGTGGAATATACTCTATATACTGTATTCTCTTCTCACCTTTAATATAACCCAGTCCGTGAGTGCGCGCATACCCTGTCTGTGTACAATGTTTAGTAGTAGAATCCTAACCAAAAACCCACCTTTTCCTTTAAACCTAGCCAGGCTACATCTGTTAAAACCCTTCTACTATGTTCCTAACTTCGTTCAAACTCTGGAAAGCGATATTAAACTTTATCACGTACTTAGGAGAAGTCTCTCTCTCTCCCCCGCCCCTTCCACAAACCGCTTCCAGATGTAACTTTACTTATATCCTTCACACACATTTCATCCTAACAATTCAATACCAATTGCAATGTACATTTATATTAGCCTACATGTTACTTTAACTATAATATAAAGAGAAATAATCTACATGGAACTCTTATTGCAATCATTACAATTCTGATTGATATACCATTTTCTTAAAGCATGAAGTGTTTTTATTTAAAACATTTAATCAACCTTAACGTTACCATACCTTTATTTATACGAATATATAGTAAAACATTATGGGGCGGGTATTGGTGTAGTGGTTATGAGCATGGACTTGTCACTGGGAAATCCATAGTTCGAGTCCCGCCTAATAACTGCTAAATTTTATATTCGTTTAAAAAAAATGTTAATAGTAAAGTAGGTGCTTCCTCCCTCCCCGTTCATGACAACTAATTAGGTAGTTGGACGTTAAGCCCGCCTGAAAAATATAGGCATAACTAGTAAACCATTATGCGATCATTTCTCAACCAAACTTCTTATGACAGTTTCGAGTTGAATATAACTCACAGATTCATCAATAAATTTTTACAGAAAAATATTTTAATTACAAATATTATAGCATTAGAATTTGCACTTCTAATAAAGTACAAAAGTTAAGTAAAGAGGAGATTAGTACAATAATAAATTAATATGTAATATTTGTTGTGATGGTTGGTTCTGCAGAACTCCTAGTTAGTGTGAAACTAAGTTTGCTCTCTGCGAGTCTGTGTTGTCACACTGTCTAAAAAACGCATCCTGAAGAACGGTCGAAACCGGTCGATGACCACAAAATGAAGCAGGCTACCACGGAAAATGTCTCTGATAATATGTAATAGTCTAAAGAGAATTAAAAAAATAAGTCTAGTGTGATACACAATTATGAGCGTCTCTTACTGCAATTTATTGTTTTGATTTATGATTTATTATTTATTTATGTGGTTAATATCTAGATACAAATTTCACGTATAACTGAAAATATATACGAGTATAATTTTGTGTATAATTGTAGGATAAATTGTTGACAAATAACTCCTCTTTTTCAACTATATATTTTTTATATATATTATAAACAGGAACATTTCGACCTAAAGAGGTCATTTTCAGCCTATAAATAAAGATACATATTTTCTTTTTAATCATATTATTATAGAATTTTATATTTATATTTGTATATTTTACATATTACATAATATATTTTACATTTTTGACAAAGTTTTTGAATTATATTTTATTTATACACCTTCATATTTATTGATAAATATTATGGTTATTATTTTACTAGAAATTAGTTCATCATTCAATCAATTGTTGATGAATGATTAGAAATTAAAAAATATAAAAAAAAAAAAAAGAAAATTAACAATCTAATTTTCCTCACTAATCTTAAGTATAATATATATATATAATAGTCCGTACTTCCTGTAAGCCGATATTCTTTAAGCAAGGAATTTCTGCCTAAGATTCAATTCTTATAATATTAAGGTATATGATAGAATCGTATAATATATTGAAATGACACTTTTAGAGAAAAGCCTTAACGCCACCCATTCCCCAGAACATCGCTTAAATGAATTTCCTCTTAAAAATGTTGCAAATACAAGTAGTAGGCCTGTGAAAATCGCCAAAAAAAACAACAAAAAATAACTGAAAAATCAAATCAGTAAAAGTTGTACTGTTACATCCGGTCGGCCGATTTTGACCACAAAGTTATTGTCGCGACCCTTGATTTTCAACTTTCAGCTTCCTCTGATTTTCCATTTTTGAAATTTAGCTGTACACACACACACACACACACACACACACACACAGAGGCCAATTTCTAAAAACACTTTATTTCGGACTCGGGACATCTTAAAAAGTGGATTTCCGGTGAAAAATCAATTTCGAAAATTTTGTCACGTCCGCAACACTTCCTTATGCTAGTGTAACAGCAACCATATAGAGTAGATAGAAGACAACTAAAGAGAGTAGAGAAAAGAGAAACGAACCCAACCACTCTCTCGGATTGGAGTGGGAGAAACCAAATAAGTACAGCAACGTACAGTCCAGAGATATATGGTTCAATATAGTTCAAATTTGTTCAGAAGATAGTTCACTAGTCACAACATATCATTACCCCTTCCACTCTACCTTACTCTACTTTACTATAAAGGTAGATTAGTTTACTGTATGGATGAGTGCAGTGGGTTGTCGGCAGTCTAAAATGCTCATTGGGGGCCAGGATGGAGCTTTGAGTAGCGGGGTCCGATGTCTTTCACGGACCACCCTCAGACGTCTGGTTGGATTCCTCACTGGGCATTGTAGTTTTAAGGAGACATCTCTATATAATGGGACTCGTGCCAGACCACTTTTGTAGAGTTTGTGAGACTGAGGAGGAAACACCCATGCATCTGATGACGAATTGTTTGGGTTGTGAGGAGATTAGGTTTAGGACCTTCGGCCGGAATAGGATATCGGTAGAGGATCTTAAGCTGTGTCCTTTTAAGGTTTTGGTCCGATTTATTCGGTCTGTGGTGAAACTTAGATGGTTTAAACCTGGGCCTGGATTTTCGTTCTAGTCCCAGTGGTTGTTATTCTTTGGGGGGAGCTATATGGGCCCTGGGAGGCTTTGGATAGCGTAGGGTTTGCCCTCCCCTTTTGTAAATAATAATAATAAGTGGTAGATTATGGTAGAGTGGAAGGGGTAATGACACGTTGTAACTGGTGAACTTTCTTCTGAACTAATTTGAACTACATATTTGTGGACTGTCCAAGGCTGTATTTTTTTGGTTTCTCCCACTCCAATCAGAGAGAGTGGTTGGGTTCGTTTCTCTTTTCCCTACTCTCTTTAGTTGTCTTCTCTCTAGTCACTTTGGTTGCTGTTACACTAGGAGTGAGAGAAAATGAAAAAAAAATCAATGCCCTGATCGAAGGTGTCTCGAAATGTTGACACATGAGAATGTTCTTTCTACTCTATAACATAAAAAACAATAATTATTATCAACTATAAAGGAAAAACCAAAGACAAAAACCAAACATAGGACATTTAAACTAAATTATTATATGTTATCTATTGCGATATATATATATATTTTTTAATGTTAAACCTAGATTTATAGATTACATATTTTATCATTTTCCTATATTCAAATTTCACTTGAACCATTTTAACATGTATTAGAATTGCTAAAAACTTAACTACGTCAATATTAACACTACATTTATTGCTATAAATATACTTTTTATTCAAAGTAAAGAAAACATAAATATGCACGAACTCACAGAACAAATAAATTTGAATCCAAGTCCGTTATTTCTCGGTCTGAAGGAGGTGTAAAACTTTACGACAGAGATAGTACAGTTTTTTTATTTTTGTTTGTTTTGTTTTTATGACAAAACAAAATTGTTCAACAAAAGAACGACCTCCTTTAAAAACACCAAGTATGAGTAGAACCAAAACATAAATAAAAGAAAAGACAATAAAAGAAGGCCTAGAAAAAGTGGTACTATGGTTTTCCTTATTTTATTTATTTGTCCCTTCTACCTATGTCGTCCGCTAACTTGGAATGTACATTGACAAAAGATTGACTTGGAAACCAAATGTGCTCAAATTTAAAGACTTGGACTTAACAGACGCTATCAGCGAGACCCAGATCAAAACTCTCGTTAAACAACCAACGACTCATATACACATGTATGTTATCTTGAAACCTATGTGGACATACGGATGCAACGAAATGATCAAATATCCAAAGAATTCAATTTTTCCAGTCCCTTCACACCAAGTTTTATGTTTCAAATCTAACTATTCACACAGATCTAGACATTCATTCCTTTGATAGGTAATGTTATCTGAACCCGATATAAACAATTCCATCAAACCTCTCATTCCCATTCTAGTAATCTTGTTATCGGAAATTTATCATCCTGTTGTATTCTAGATAATCCTCCCAGGCGTTTAAGGCGCCAGTGGTCTCACGATCCACAGATGAAGAGAGCAATTAAATTCGAATAATTAATTAGGGAGTGTTACCCAGCTGGGTAACTTCTCCCCTCGTTTAGTGCGTGAGCTGTATCAGTGTGAGCCTGCCAATATTACTTATAGTGATGGTGTAACAATTCAAATAATAAAAATAATTTGTAGCAATGTATTTAGTACCATTACTTTCTGTTTATAAATTGCTGATAAACTTCTATTGTTATTGTGGTGGTTGGTTCCGCAGAGCTGGAAAGCATCAGAGACATTTTCTGTGGTAGCCTGCTTCATTTTGTGGTCATCGACCTGTTTCGGGCGTTCGCCCATCTTCAGGATGTGTTTGTCAGGCAGTGTGATAACACAGACTTGCACAGAGCAAATTCAGTTTATACACAGTGTATAAACGGAAAATGTCTCTGATACTTCTATTGTTCATTGTTCATAGGTGTTGATATAGTTGCAGTGCTAGTGGGATATCAGCGGAGTCGGAAATAGTGTAATACTGGAAAAAAAAAGTTATTGCGGCTTTAATTGTTATACATGTGACTCGGGCAGGCTTTAATTATTGATACTAACGCTACCTAAGAGATTAATTTAGATGAGCACAATTTAATTAAAAAAATTCGATTGATTTAAATGTTTATCACTTGAAAGTAAAAAGTAAAAATAACAGCTACATTTAAATGTCACAGAATCAAACGGTTCATTTTTTTGTTTTTTGAGTTACAAATAATTTTTTTTAAACTGAAAATGCCGAAGAGATACACGTTATGTTTTCTTTAGGAATTTTCCTTATTATAAAATTTTCTTGGATAGGTAGAATTTATGGTTATATTCTGTAGGAAACATAGTCAAACAGAACCAGAAATCTTCGCGAGTTATAATTCACTATTACAGGTTTATGGAAATTAATTTTAGGGTTTAACACATTAACAAAAGGCTTACATGTTTGGTTATGATGTTGCAAACAAGAAATAATACTGAACTTAAAATGCAACCAAAAGAGTTGGACTAAAAATTGTCCAGATTAAATAGCGAAACTGGATACTGAAAAGGATAAGGAATTAGAAGAATGAAAGGGTCAAATCGCTAGGACAAGACACAGTTGACCAAGAGACTGTAATGGAATCAGATATTAGATGTAATGGAATCGTTTGTTGTGTGATTCCTGGAGTAGCCAGATGTCTTGAAGAGGGCGGAAGTTAGTTTGAGAGATTTGGAAGTTAGTGCTCGAATTATTAAACGGTTTTTTTATATAAAAATAAACTGTATTTTAACAATAATTTAAACGTGATAAATGGTAACTAATAACTATAATAAAATACTTAATAATAAATAGAAGATAAATAGCTGATAATTTAGAATGGTTAAAATAACGAACTAAAGTGCACAACTACGAGAATGATAAGTTGAATATAACTGTGAATTGCCGCTCGTGTATAGTTTGGTCGTAGATGATATAATAAATTATGTCGTATATGGTAGAGTTTATATATATATATTGTTGTTCACACTCACACCAAGGCATCTGTCTTAGTGTGGGGCCTTGTGCGACCTTCGTAGTTTGAAGACCTTATTCAGGTCAGTTCAGTGGCCAACCTTATAGCGGTGCTTGCTTATTGATTAAGTATTGATGAAAGGAGCTTTGTTGTTTATTGATCGCGTCTGTTGGCGGCCAATGGTTGCTTTTTATTACTGCCAGCTTTGTTTAGATAGCAGATGGCTGGACCACTAGTTGTAAATCTTTCTTTTGGTGTATTTTGCCGACGTCAATGACTTTGCCGATGCCAATGACTTTGCCATGTCATTACAAGACAAAGAATTTTATCCTTCGAATCTGCAACTGGTTGAATAATCAGACAACGCCACCTGTCGCTATTGTTCCCATCTATACATCCGTTACTTCCATCGCTCTAGACAATCATGTGTTTGAAGACCAAACTCCGTCCAAATTTCCCTCATCTCAAGGAATTTCCTACTTAGACGAGACTAGCTCATGGGAATTATTAATCTATCACAATTCTACCAGCTTACTTCATTAGTCTACGCTTGATATCAATCACTGCTTTACACCACAATCTATTCTCGCCGTGTCATCTGATACTTAGTACGTTGTTAAGTTCCTAATTCCACACTTCACACTTTCTTTATCTCTACACTAAGTTCTTAAGGGTAAAATCGTAAGTTTAATATTTAATTAGAGTATCACAAGTTATTTTCTTGTTATTTTTTTGTATTTTCAAAAAGCACACTACACTAACGTCACGTTTAATGTAACTAAATATAAACAAGTTTAGAGCCGTACATAGTACTAAAATGGTCAGGGGCTCCTCCCGGTTTACGAACTGTTTTAACAACAACTCTATAGACATACCAGCGAATTTGTGTCTGCATAGACGGGATTGCTCCCCTTAAAACAGGTTCTTACATTGAGAAGCTATTTGAGCACTGGAAAACCCGGGGCGGATGCGAGGTTACTATTCGCTTGAAACCTGAGGAGGAATTGACCAGGAGCCTGTGATGGTAGGAACCTGGACGAGGAACCACTTTACACCATACATTACAACACTACCTACATTTTACTAACACAATACCTTCACCCCTTTTTGAAGACAATTAATTATGGATGGAAAGTTAAAGCCCTCCATGCTAAAATCCCCATGGAGGTTTTCGGTGGTGTTGAGGAACAAGGCACACTGGCATTCATGGCTGCATGTCACACAAATAGTTTAAGAGAGGTTAGAGAAAGTACCATCAGTAGGCAGCGAATGTAGAAAAATTTTAAGCTGGCTCCTCTTGGAAAGGTAAGAGAGGGGTAAACAAGAGCGCCGAAGAACTTCTGCTGGCTTCTCCAGAGCATCTGTATGATGGGTCTGCTGGATAACGGGTACCGAGTGAGGCTGAGAAAGGAGAACTCGGCGGGAGCCGTGAAAAGAAGAAGAGGCTTTCTGGAAGGTATAGTCTGCCAGTACAACCTTGCGTTTTTTTCAGTATAATTCACACAGAAGTATAA
Source organism: Triatoma infestans (assembly GCA_011037195.1). Lineage (NCBI taxonomy): Eukaryota > Metazoa > Arthropoda > Insecta > Hemiptera > Reduviidae > Triatoma > Triatoma infestans. The sequence continues at coordinate 337,212 of JAAEAF010000066.1, forward strand.
TACAGAGAATACTACTATTACGTATTACATCTCCTAACATGTCTCGACTAATACTAATTAGCCAACCAATAAATATAATCCAGTTGAATGCTACCACTTTATTACAAGCACTAAGTTGCACAATCTAACTTTGGTTTCAACTACTCAGATCATACCGAGCGTACACTACTAACACATATCAAACACTGTTAACACTCACGTTAACTCTATCTTAACACAGTTTTTATTCCCTTAAATTATTCCAAAAATCAGCCACGTGTTTTTTTTACCCATAAACTTATTATAAATTATTTTTGGCCAGCTTACCACAATATATTAATACGCGTAAGGGGATTGGGCGGAAATGGCTGAGATCATGAGCCATATAAAGATCGTAGGCAGTGGTAAAAGTTTGTAGTTTATATAAGGCAACCCCATTTATATACGGGGCATAATCCCTAAAGATAAATAAAGATTATTAATAATATTTCAAAAATACGTATAATAGAATTTGACTGCGTACCAAATGAAAATTCAAACATTAACAAATACAATAATAATACAAATTGGAAGGGTCTATATATATATTTTTTTTTTTGAGGAAGTAAACAATAAACTAATATCAAAGATATAAATCAAATAACTGAATAACTCCAAATATTTTAAAAAGTGGATTTTACATTAAATCAATGTTATAGTGAGAATTAAGAGTGGAATTATATTAGTAAAAGGCAATGGTAAGTGAGGTGTGGGGGTGTGTTAGGTTTTGGTGAACGATTGGCCTGTCTGTACAGTATTGGTGGCGGCAATATGTTGAAGGAATTAGTGGAGGCAGTGAAGCTCTCCTGTATTAGGATGAAGAGGGGGCTGTGAACGCCCTCCTGTAGCCTGTTAATTGGATTATAGGGTTGTGAACTGGTTTTAGAAAGGGTTACAAGGCTAACTAATATAGGCAGCTAGTATATCATACCTCATATTGTGTTTGTATGTGTGGCTGTGTTATAGTGTAGGACCTCTATCTATAGTAAGTACAACATTACCAAAAACATTTGTACTTACACTACAATATACAGACACACAAGCAAACACAAAGTAAAGCTTCACTGATAAGATTCACATCTCTTCATCTCCTCCCATTTCGCCTTGTAAAACAAACGATTTAACTGCCACCCTTAATTAGACTAGATAACAGATCACGTTTTTAGTGGATAATAAACTTTATTGTTTTATAATTTTTGATCAATTTGTTATATTATATATAAAATATCCATAAATCTGGTATGAAATGTTTCTAAATCAACAATTATTTATCTTTCAAAATTGGTATTTTCAATAAACGTGTAGTTATTCTGTTTACTTTCTCACTCCTAATGAGAGGAAGTACTGAGTGTCAAATTTTGGAAATTGGGCTTTTTACCGGAAATACATGTTTGGAGATATCCACACAATATCTTCCACAAAAAAAAAAAACACACAATAAGCTCAAATTTTATATTTCGTTAGTTAATAATAACCGGATATGAAGAATTGTGTGCAAATCCTTCCGACAACCGGAAATGCGACAAAGAAAGATTTTATTTGGTTTTTTTTTTTCTTGCGATTTATTTCGAAAATAGTTTCAATGATTTTTCCTGATAGTTCATACTTATTGCCCTATTTTTCCATGAAAATTGAATTTTGGAGGGAACTTAATGGAGTCGTAACGTTAAGCTTATCTCTAAAATGCCACTTCCGATAACTTACTAGAATCACATGCTTACCCGTATACTACCAGGACAAGTTTTGCTGGTGCGACAGAGAATGCAGCGCTGCCATACACTGGTAGCCTTATTATTAAACACCCAATGATTATAAATTTCTTCACCTGTATATTTAATCCCAATGCTAACTAAATGTATAGATAAAAACTCGATTTATTATAATTGTTTACAGGAAAGGGAATAGCTAAGTGGTTAGCGTACTGGATACTCGGGATAAGGCTGTGCTACCATTAGATTTTTTCTCTAGGTGATGGACAGGTTGTCTGTAACGAGAGAACACTGTTCGGAGGCAGGCAGTGCACTGAGAAGGCTCCGGGCGCCAAGGCCATAGATGTTGACGCGCCTTAAATTAACACACACAAAAAAAAATTGCTAAAAATATTAATATTCGTCTAAAAGTTGGGTTAAAGAGGTCATTGCGATAGAAGTTTTTAAAAGATAGGGGTTAGAAATGGTGGCAAAAAAATTAAACTAATACCTTGTAAACCACTTCCAAATATATGTGTTTAAACATTTTGAAAACTTTGAAAATTGTGTTGCTAAATTTAATTAGTATAAACAACTACGAGATAAGTTAGAGTTTATTGACGCAGTTAATTTGCTAAATATGATTGGAAAAACACATGTCGAGGAGGAATTTAATAGTAGCATTTTGGAATTTCGGAATAATCAATTTTCGCTAGATATTAAGGCAATTCTGCACTCTCGAATATTTAATCCAGATTATAGAAAGATAAGTAGCCTAATGCTAGAGGAGAGCACCAATATTGTATTCAAATGAGGTTATGTCATCCTACTACTTAAAGTATTACTTCTTCCGGTTTTAGAAATTGTTTTCACGGAGATATTGATAATTGTCCTATATTATGTAATATTCACGAAAATGATTATTTAAACCGCTACTTTTTATTGCAATGTTTCAGATTGGAAGCGTGCAGAGAGCTAAATATTTATGTAAATATATTTCTAATATTTCTGGTGATGACAATAAAGTCCAAATTTTATTAGATATTTCTGACTTAATTAAGTTGAAACGATTTGTATATGTTTGTATTTGTTTGTATATTGTTCGAAGATCTTTAACAAAGTGAAACTTTATTTTATCTTAATATACAATAGAATATTCAACATAAGAAAAATGTAAACACTCTTTTAAGTATCAATATATTTAACTATTTACTTGTTTTCTTTTCATTCAATGTTTATGCTTGAGAACAATTCTGTTATTTTAATAAGAATCATACTTTGTAAATTATTTCCTTAATTTTTCAACATTTTATTACAAAGAGTACTATTTCATTTCAAAGTTTTTTTTTTATCACTTTAATTGGTTTAATTTTATTATTTTTTTGTTTTATTATGTTTTATGTTATATTTGTCATGTTTCTTGCCATGTATATTATGTTTTCTGTATTATATGAACCATTATCATGTAAAATATAACAACTCCATTTGTATGGAGGCTCCATCTCAAAAACAAATTAAAAAAATCTAATCTAATCTAATTGCAAGAAGAGTAAGTCGTGTATGAATAGTTTATATATATATATATATATATATATTTTCAAATATGTTTTAGATTTGCATAATAATTTAAATAATGCAATGTGCATTAATAAGCTCCGTCTCGCCAGAAAACAAAGCAAAACAAAAAAAACTACCCAGAAAGGATGGAGAGATAATTAATAGGTACCGCTAATTATGGGGGTGGGTCTAATGTACCCACGCAAGGAAATGTACCCACTCACTATCACACCTACTCATTTCTTTTCAAGCACTTTTGTAGAACGCTATATATACATTGTACATATACTAAAAGCAGGACAGAATAGATCTTTTAAATTATAGTGGTGGGTTTAAGCTTGAAACACTCCCATAGTCATACCAGCAATAATCCCAAAGACTCCATTTCCAGTAAATATCCGTCTCCAAGGTAAATATACTAAAACTGGAACACTACCTGTAATTCTAGATATGTGATATATAATCTAAATTTCCGTCACCACTGCTTCCTACATCTAAAACAGCCAAATAGGCATAAACAAAGCAGCATATTTGATGGCTTTTTGATTTAAGTTCTAAGTAATGAGATCAATACTGGATCTATTTCTAATCCGCAGAACAAAACAAATTATACAAAGAATACTATTCAAAATATTCAATTATATAAGAATACTTACTTATAATATTGTCAAGTTTTTGAAAATGGGTTTTCACCGGATATAAAAGTCTTAGATTGTTGTGGTGGTGGTTGGTTCCGCAGAGCTGGAAAACATCAGAGATATTAGAGACAGTTTCTGTGGTAGCCTGCTTCATTTTGTGGTCATCGACCGGTTTCGGGCGTTCGCCCATCTTCAGGATGCGTTTGTCAGACAGTGTGATAACACAGACTTGCACAGAGCAAATTCAGTTTATTCACGGGGTGGGGGGTGGGGTCTAATGTACCCACGCAAGGAAATGTACCCACTCACTATCATATCTACTCATTTCTGTTCAAGCACTTTTATAGAACGCTATAATGTACATTACACAGTGTATAAACTATATTATACACAGGAGTGTATAAACTGAATTTGCTCTGTGCAAGTCTGTGTTATCACACTGACTGACAAACGCATCCTAAAGATACCGGTCGACAAACGCCCGAAACCGGTCGATGACCACAAAGTGAAGCAGGCTACCACGGAAAATGTTTCTGATGTTTTTAAGCTCCTTAAGTTCGAAGAAAAAAAAAAATGTTTTCAGTGACTGGTTTATGCATTTGAGTGTTTTTTGTGTATAATTGTGGGAATAAAATATATCTCAAATGTGATTAAAAAAAAAAAAAAAAAGAAGGAAGCTCAAATCCACCAACCGGAAGTGCAAATTTACTGAATGTTTTTTTTTTTTTTTTTTTTTTTTTTTTTAATTTTCTCAAAAACGGTTTCAATGGTTTACTTTATTTAAATTTGGTATATCAACTACACATACGTATATAATGAATGACCTACAAACAAATTTTATTTGGAACATTTCCTTTGTTACACAAATTCTATCAACTAAATAATATTAAGTAGAATGAAATATGTTGCTGAAATTCTGAGCTTGAAGAAAATCGGATTGATTTTTCTCCAATGATTTTTCTTTGCAAACTTGTGAACTGCATATACTAAGAGCTACAACTGTTATTTGTAATATTTCTCCGGGTAATCCTTTAAGGGAGCTATTGGAGGAAGGGTGTCTTCTAAAGTGCTATATTTATTTATTACTTAATTGTGTCATCAAAATAACATTAAATAGAACTAAATATGTTACAAATATCAGAGAAATTTTCCGTGGTAGCCTGCTTCATTTTGTGGTCCTGAAGGGGGCGTTCGCCCATCTTCAGGATGTGTTTTTCAGACAGTGTGACAACACAGACATGCAGGGGAGGGAAAAACACATGTTTGGATCTTTAAAGGGACACATTTTTCTTTAATAATGGAAACATCCAACTCGTGTGGGTCTATACAATGGGAGGTCCATTTTTTAAAGAAAACTGTGCTCCTTTAAAGGACCTACACATGTTTTTTTTCCCCCCACTCAGGTACCATCCCCATTCCCCTCTTAACCTAGTTAGCCCTAAATATAAAGACCAGTCAGTGTATAAATTAAATTTGCTCTGTGCAAATCTATGTTATCACACTGTCTGAAAAACGCATCCTGAAGATGGGCGAACGCCCGAAACCGGTCGGTGACCACAAAATGAAGCAGGTTACCATGGAAAATGTCTCTGATGCTTTCAAGCTCTGCCTAACCAACCACCACAACAACTATGTTACAAATATATCGAACTTGAAGAATATCGGTTAACCGGAAGTACGTTTCTACTAAACACTTTTTCCGTTTTCTAATAAAAAAAAAAAAAACATGCATTAAATTTATTATAATTGTTTAAAGGGAAGGGAATAGCTAAGTGGTTAACGTACTGGATACCCGGGTTCGAGTCCAGCTGTGCTACCCTTAGATTTTTCTCCGTAGGTGATGGACAGGTTGTCTGTAACGAGAGAACACTGTTCGGAGGCAGGCAGTGCACTGAGAAGGCTCCGGGCGCCAAGGCCATAGATGTTGACGCGCCTTAAATTAACAAAAAAAAAAAGAAAAAATTGCTTAAAATATTAATATTCGTCTAAAAGTTGGGTTAAAGAGGTCATTGCGATAGAAGTTTTTAAAAGATAGTGGTTAGAAATGGTGGCAAAAAAATTAAACTAATACGTTGTAAACCACTTCCAAATATATGTGTTTGAACATTTTAAAAACTTTGAAAGTTGTGTTGCTAAATTTAATTAGTATAAACAACTACAAGATAAGTTAAGAGTTTATTGATGCAGTTAATTTGCGCTAAATATGATTGGAAAAACACATGTCGAGGAGCAATTTAATAAAAGCGTTTTAAAAGCGTTTTGAAATTTCGGAATAATCAATTTTCCCTAGATATTAAGGCAATTCTGCACTCGTGAATATTATAATCCAGATTATAGAAGGATGAGTAGCCTAATTGCCAGAGGAGCAATAATTTGACTCTGAGAGCACCAATATTGTATTCAAATAAGGTTGTGTCATCCTACTACTTTAAGTATAACTTCTTCCGGTTTTAGAAGTACTTTTCACGGAGATATGATATGTGAATACAGATATCTATCAGTACAGGGACCACGGATTTGTTTGAAACTGTTTTCCCTAGACAGTTCATTTAAAGAACTTAAGGGGGAAAGCGGGGAGATCATGCTTTTCTCAAACAAGTCATTTTTATCAAGTTTAGATTCTCTGATTGACATAAAACTGAAGCCATTATAAGTTTGAGACAATTTGTCGCTAACAATTTTATTAATTACTGTAAGAGAAAGTCGTGTGAGTGTTTCACAACAGATTTTTGGTTTTGTATTTAAAAAAGATAAAATTAAAATTTGTTTTCTTTTTAATAATTGTTGCTTATTTTAGAAAACCATGCTATTTATTTTGTATACTGGTTTCTTCATTTAAGTTAATTTTCCTTCTATTTCCCCACTTTTTCCATTCTAACATTAGCTCCATGTACGTAAGTAAGTATGTATGTATGTATGTATCTTTTATGAACGTTATCTTTGGGCATGAGACTTTTGTATCTAAGTTGGTCTGATGGGATTATAGGCTTGGGGTTCAGTAGACCCTTATGTGAGCCGCATCCCTAAGTAGCAAAGTAGAGAGAAATATCCTGCGCTTCATCCCTTCTATATCCACCGCACAGGTAGGTTCGTTTCTTTTTTTCCAACCAACCTCCACTAACACGTTACTAAAAATACTCACACACAGATGGAATCAAGTCTTTATACACGGATTTTTTTTTTTTTTTCTTTTCTTTTTCGGTATGAGATTGCTAATAAGTGTACATGATACACATTTGTAGACATTTTAGAATAACGCTTTCTGTTTCTTCAATGAACTATGTTACAATTAACTTTTATTTGGTGTATTGTAATTTTGTTTTTATTTTGGTAACTTTAAATATACATTACAGCTTCCATTTAATAGGTATGCTGGTAAATTAAGAAAAATTCCATGAGATGACACTAGTAGAAAAACTTAGTCGGCAAGTAAATAGAAAACTATTAAAAACTTTCTTATGTGCTACCTACTTAATAAAAACCTCTAATTTGGGGAAAACTTCGCTTTTAAAGATCTGTGGCACTAATATTGCAACAAATTCCAGGCTAAATGCCTAGAAATATCATATATTGGGCATTTCAAAACTGAGTTTTTAAAGAATAATTGGACAGATTATTTCGACAAATTGAACAAAATTATATAATTCGTTTAACAACAGTAGCATATTTGATGGTTGATGGTGTAAATGGTATAATCGAGAACATATGGACTAAACTCACAATGCTTGTTTGAACGATTTTACTGTGTAAGGAGAAAAGGGATAATGAGGGTAAAGTGACTGGACGAAGAGTTATGATGATTGATGGTTGGTAGGTTGGAATAATGCAGAATAGTATGGCGTTGATATTGTGATTCGCTTAACGAGTGATGTGACTAATGGTGGATTAGCTTGTTTGGTGTACCTTTCAAAGGCTGAAGTTGATGTAGCGGTCACTCACACGTAATCTGTAAAGTAAAAGTTAGTGACTGACCTGAAGCCTTTCCAGATGGTCAGCTTGTATTCATTTTCTCTTACAGGCTAGAGACAGCTCCTAGGTGAGAGATTGGCTGACATGGTTGAAACGCATTCGCCAAAACATAGCACTAAGCGTGTCATTGACGTGCGCTTAGTAGTGCCTTTTGAGGATGTTAATCAGACTAATGAGTGCAGCTTTGTTACTTTTATCAATAAACTTAAACATCATTACTAATCATGATTGGCAACTTTCAAGCTTTTCAGGTCTTTTGTCACCCTTGGCTTGTCGGATGATATTCCTTCATCTAGCCTATTGCTGCAATCCTCCATGTTTGTCACACCGGCCGATCTTCAGTCAGACTGCACTTCATCCATCCAACAAATTCTCCGGACTTTCTCTTCTTCTATCCCCCCCTCCTAACAAACCTCGTTAATATAGGATCTTCTACATTCTTTTCAATTCCATTCTGATTCTTCTTCGCCTTCTTGTCTTCAAGTAAACTGCTAAAGAACTTTTTGGTACCTTACATGATAGATGCTACGTACTATGACAGATAGTTTCTTCCTCATTTCTTAAGTATGCACACTTCCTATAGCTTTTTTTTTTTATGAAATTCTTATTCTGGTTTTTCCCTTTAATTCTCTGTCCTCCAGTCTCCATCTCTAAATATTTCCTGACCAGCCATCCTTCCGTCAATATTCTCCTGTATCCATATATATATATATATTTTTTTTTGTTTTAACTATTGCTAACATATTATATCAATGAATTACACATTTGCCCAATCTGCATAAAAAAAAATTCTTTATACGGTTTGTTGAGTGTCGTCAATTTAGACATAGCACTTAATGTTAATAATGGGAAAGTAAATGTGTTTTAATAAAAGTACCATGTTTGTTGGATTAACCACATTCTACGGATTTTAGGGTCCCTGTGGACCACCCAGACTAAACTTATAATGATCACTCTAATATTCATACAATACAAACTATGACTGCCTGCAGACCATAGTTTACATATGCAATTATTTGGGTTTAGCGTGGATACTGGCCAACTCGAGTCGTTCAAAAAAACACCCGACAGATACTTTTATATTTTAACAATATTTATGCAATACAGAACAACTGTCACACTAAGAAACCACACAACATATCTCATGGATGGTAACAGATTTAATTTTATATACCTACCCATTCTTTCTATTCATCTAGAAATTATTTTGAATTAATATCATTAATTTATTATATAGTTCATTTATTAATTAAATTCATTAAAAAGGTATCGCAATTTAATCAACATGGATATACGAATGCAATAATACTTCGCCATCGATTGGTAGATTGCATTTAACTGAAAGAATCTGATTTGGCTAGTATGTATGTGTGTGATTTTTCTTTTTTTTTAAATAACTTTATTACCATCATGCTCCGCTCATTTGAGCACTACATGAAATTTACAAAATATTAATACATGTATAAAATGCACATTACAGCTTACATTTAAACTAAAATACATATTTATGCGGACAAAATTACATATTGTGAACATGGCTGTTACATGAAAACATTTAGAATTATTTACACTTACTTAAAAATAGTACAAAATATTAAAGTGCGGATATACGACAACACAAATTAATGAAGGAAATTCACATTAATTAACTTGATTTAAAACAATAATTTATGGATACAATATTAACTACTCTTTTTTATTTATTTATTATTTTATTTTATTTTTATTGTTATTATCATTATTTTTTTTTTATTATTTATATATATATAAATTTATTTTTTCTTTGTTTTTTATTCTTTTTTTTATATATATTTAAATTTTTTTTTATTTTTTTATTTTTATTAGCAGATTTTATTAGCATCTATTCTGCAGTCTGTGTGTGTGTATATGGGTGATAAAATTTATTATATATCTTATTAAAATGTTCGTTATTTATCAATTATATCAGCTACTTAACCAGCTTCACGTGGACAGAATATTTCCTTTATTACTGAAAGAATTCAGCGTGAAATATTTACACAGTCCTTTCTCTTACTGCAATTCTCAGATCAAAATTGATAAATTATCTTCAAAGCTAGAATTTTTTACTAAATAGCTAAATACACTTCTTAAGAAGTTGGTGGAAAATCGTTGATGCGATTTCTGAAAAATATAAAAAACTAAAAATAACCATTCAATCAAGCTGCAATTCCAATTAATCATTTTTACTTTCTCTTACTCCTAGTAAGAGGAAGTATTGTAATCGTGTCAAATTTTCGATATCGAGTTTTCACCGGAAATATCCGTTTTGAGGTCCCCTGAGTCCAAAAAAGTGGTTTTTAGCAAATGGTCTATGTGTGTGTGTGTGTGTGTGTGTGTGTGTTGTGTATGTGAACAGCATAGCTCAAAAACGAAAAACCGTAGAAAACTGAAACTTAATATTCCGTTTAGGTATCACCATGCGATTTGACTGTGCGTTATCTGTCAAAATTCCTCAACCGGAAGTACCACTTTACTAGTTGACTTTTTTACTTTTTTGCGTTTTTCTCAAAAATGGCTCCAAGGATTTTCTTTAAACTTGACACATCAAAAACACATACAAGGAGCTACAACTTTTATTTGAAACATTTCTCTGGGAAAATTGATTTAAGGGCCCTACTGTGGAGCGGTGGGGTTAGGTTACCCTCTAAAGTGCTATTTCAGGTTATTACACAATTCGGTCATTTAAATAATGTTAATTAGAATTAAATATGTTGTTGAAATTCCGAGTTTGAGAAAAATCGGAAAACCGGAAGTGCTTTTGTTTTAACACTTTACTAAATATGATTTTTTTCACTTTTTCGCGATTTTCTCAAAAATGGCCTGGACGATTTTCTTGAAACTACACATATAAACTAAACATTCAAAGATCTACAACTTTTATATAAAACATTTCTCTGGGAAAATTCATTTAAGGGCACTTTTAGGAGAGGGGTAGGTTTACAGCTTCCTCTAAAATGGTATCATACTTGATTATACAACTCTATCATCCAAATGAAATTAATTAGAAATAAATAGTTGGCCAAAATTCCGGGTGTGAAGAAAATCAGTAAACCGGAAGTGCGCTTTTACTGAATAGTTTTTTCAGTTTTCGACAAATTTCATTAAATTTGGTACACAAACTATAAAATTTGTCAATTATAATTTTTAGAACTGGAGTAAGAGAAAGTTGTGTGAGTGTTTCACACCAGATTTTTTTTTTTCAAGTTCGTAATATTTGGTAAAAATCTGCCTTGAAACACTCACATGACTTTCTCTTACCGCTTTTATCTAAAATGACAAATTTTCTTTAAATTCCAAGTTTCGCTTATCAATAGGATTGGTGGGGAGGGAGAAACAAGTACTAACCTACCACCAGTCTAGGCCCTTAGAGAATGGTTACATTATAGAGAGCGCCCAATAATACTGAACAAACACATTTGAATTTTAACGTATCAGATTCCTCAGAGCCAACCAAAAAACCTTAAGAGGAAGCAGGAAAGAAAAAAAAAATTTCTTGTGTGAAACACTCACACAACTTTCTCTTACTCTAGTTTTCAAAATTGTAATTGACAAATTTTATAGTTAGTAAACCAAATTTAATGAAATTCCGTCGATGTTTTTATGGTGAAAATCACAAAAACTGAAAAACTGTTCAGTAAAAACACTGTTCAAAAAAAAAAACTCGGAATTTTGGCTATCTATTTCTAATTAATTCTATCTATATGGTAGAATTGTATAATCAACTAGGATAGCACTTTAAACATAACCCTATTCCTCCATCAACAGCCCGCTTAAATGAGTTTATCCGGAGAAATATTTCAAATAAAAGTTGTAGCTCTTTATATGTGTAGTTTACATACTTAGTTTAAAGAAAATCATTGGAGCCCGTGATGGATGCAAAACATTAAAATATATTAATTTATAAACAAATCAAAATTATCAAAATATGTGACATACCCTTGCAAAAGGGCAAGCCAGGTAGAATAAGTCCAGTTACTGGCCTTGTACTACCCCCTTCTCCTCACAGGGGAGGAACTGAAGGACAAAGAGAAAACATTCTTTCCAGACAGACTTGTTCTAAATATCAAGGTGGAAACATCGGAACATTACTTCAGGAATCGCTCTCTAAATATCTGTACCAGATTCACAATAAATTAAATAAGTTCATAATATCAAATAAGTTGTAGTCATTATTTTAACAGAATATATTAATTGTTAACAGTGGTGATTTCTTGATTATATTACTAATACTTCATTCTCTTTTAAACTTGCATACTTACAAGCCCCTTTTACTACAACACCGCTCGTGCTACTACAAATACACATCATCTATTTGCGGTTTTTGGCTAATATGTGCGCATAGACCATTTGCTAAAAACCACTTTTTTCGAATCAGGGGACCTCAAAACGGATATTTCCGGTGAAAACTTAATATCGAAAATTTGACAGGGTTACAATACTTTTTTTTTTAAGCTGCGTCAACATCTATGGTCATTGGCGCCCGAAGCCTTCTCAGTGCACTGCCGGCCTCCAGACAGTGTTCACTCGTTACAGACAACACTGTCCATCACCGGACAGTGAGCTGTAGAGGCTTCCTAGCAAGAAAAATATCTAAGGGCAGCATAGCACTACTCGAACTCGTGTCTTCCGCGTGGGAGTCCAGTACGCTAGCCACTTCGCTATTCCCTTCCTTGATTGCAATACTTCCTTTTCCTATAGGAGTGAGAGAAAGTAAAAATGAATAAATTCTGAAATGAGTGAAATTAAATAATACAAAGACGTCACAGATGAATGAGAGTGAGACAGATAGCTTCTCGGGTGAAGAAGAATGAAGTATACTTAATGGTACGATGAAAGAAGTTCGAAAATCACACTCAAGAGAGAGTGAATGAGTGTGACAGACCGACAGATAAACAAACAGAAGACAGAAAGTTACACTTACACTCTGTTTATTACAAAACATCTGTTTTAATTAAATAAATTGAATTTTTGTTGTTGTTCTTTGGCCTGTGACTCATTCATTATTACAAGATAGTGTGGAGGCGCAAACACAATGTGACGGAGGGGACAGGCAAGCAGAGTGTAACACATCCCAACCGCGCCCCCACCAACAACCCCACCAACCCCAGTTAAATAACATGCAAATTCGACATCATTAAAAGAGTGAGATAAAGGGAATGAGCGAGGTATGAGAGAGCCTAATATCAAGTGAACTATTCCATTAGGAGGCAGCACATGGTTGTAATGACGATGGTAATATACCTCTAGTATTTTACAAACTAACTAAATAGGTACTCCTCTGCATATAATGTAACCAAGGTATAAGAACTGCTCCTCCACAAAATGCACGCCCTCTAAAACCAGATACGTATTTCGTAAAATAATGATAATTATTATTGTCACGAATATGTTTCATTTCAAATATTAATAATTTAATTACGTAATAATAGCATGTCCCCATTTTGTTTTAATTTTTTACTTTTAGATATATTTTTCTATTCATCACATGATGCTTATCTTTCCATTTAATAAAAATAATACTGCATTTTCTAATAACAACTGGATTAAATAAAGAATTATGAATTTACATAAAACATGTCATGTGTCGTTTTATAAAGAGAAAAACTGTGTTTGGATAATTTAATTAATTTTATAAACAGGAACATCACTTTGGATTGACCAAAAACTGTTTATGGACAGTGGCGTTTGTGGAGAAAAAAGAACGACAAACTGTGGATATCGTAACTTTTAAATCGTTTTCGATGGATAGGCCATGCAGACCAGGGGGAATGGATGAAGAGAATCTTTGCCTAAGAAATTCTTTGACGGAAGAAGATGATTTCTGGCGAAAGATAAGGATCGAAGATAAAGATCGATTAAAGTGTCGGGAATTCGAAGGCTGCGTGATGGATGCAAAAAATTAAAATATATTAATTTATAAATAAATCAAAATTATCAAAATATGTGACATACCGTTGCAAAAGGGCAAGCCAGGTAGAAGAAGTCCAGTTACTGGCATTGTACTAACCCTTCTCCTCACAGGGGAGGGCTTGAAGGAACAAAGAGAAGAGATTCTTTTAAAGACACACTTGTTCAAAATATCAAGGTGGTAACATCGGAACACTACTTCAGGAATCGCTCTCTAAATATCTGTGCCAGTTTCACAATAAATAAAATAAGTTTATAATATCAAATAAGTTGTAGTTATTATTTTAACAGAATATAATTATTGTTAACAGTGGTGATTTCTTGATTATTACTAATACTTCATTCTCTCTCTTAAACTTACATACTTACAACCCCTTTTACTACAACACCGCTCGTGCTACTACACATCATCACACCAAATCATTACAGCTGGTATAAACTTGTGGTTGAGGAGCAGAATTTCTTTAACACAGTTGAGTCATAATAATGATAACAATATAAGACACTCAAAGTCAAAACCTTTTTCTAAGTCGAACTTCAGGCTACGTGAGAGGCTTTTATAAAACCATCCTACACGACTAAAAAGGCATTGGCAACCCATTACACATGGAGAACATGAAAGGATTAAGTTGTGCGAATAAGGTTGCTGCCTGGAAATCGTCAGGGCACATCTCGAGCTGACACTAGGCATGACATCATGCGAAAACCGTCACTAACCGTTCGTTATAGTGGCAGGTGGCGGTTGAATAACAAGTCTTTTAGTGGTACCAACACGACAAACACAAAATACATCGAGTTCTCAATCATCTGGAAGTGTTTTGAAGAACATTCTTGTTATTCTAGTTGGTCGAAATACACAGCGATTGAAGAGGACAGATAAAATAAACAAAAATCTGATCAGTATAATAAATACTAAGTCACAAACTTAGAACGGGATTTAACTGGATATCACCCATTACTATTTGTACTGGGGCTTAGGCGAGCTGTCGGCGACTGGGGTGATATGAAACGATGCAGAAAACAGTTATTACAAGTACATGTAGCCAGATATGTGAGAGGTTTCTTGGGGGGTAGGGGTGGCAAAGGGTTAAAGCCGCAAGATAGCCATGTTCACATTCACTTACGATAACGTATTGGTAGGGCTTAACCATGTATGCAAAAAATATTAATAACTATAATAAATGTACGAACATGTTACATACTCATACATAGCATTCAACTATACAGCGCAGGTATTATTGGCTGTTTTAAGGAATGCAGAGACTTAATAGTGGATCAGATTTTTATAATTTTTATGAATAATTTATATAATGTCATGTCCCATGTAAAATTCCTTTTCTTTGCTGATGACTTGAAATTATTCTATGAAATAAAATGTTCACAAGATTTCTTGCGTTTACAGAAAACACTTGATGAAGTGAGTCTTCGGTTTCATGACAATCGGTTAAAATTAAACACTGCTTAATCCTTCCTTCTCTCTTTTTCTAGACCCTCTATAAAATTGAATAATCAATACAGTCTTAATAACCGTCCTCTTTCTGCTGTTGACAGTATAAATGATTTAGGTGTCACATTTCAATCTGGCCTGTCGTTTTCCATCTATATTGAGACAATAGTAAATAAAGCTCTGAAGTTGCCGGGTTTCATTTCTCGAAACACCCGT
The DNA here is from genome assembly GCA_011037195.1 of Triatoma infestans. NCBI lineage: Eukaryota > Metazoa > Arthropoda > Insecta > Hemiptera > Reduviidae > Triatoma > Triatoma infestans. Next base: position 352,673 of record JAAEAF010000066.1, read on the forward strand.
AATTTCAATGATATTTCATCCGTTAAACATCTTTACTGCTCTCTTGTTCGCTCACAACTTGAATTTTCTTCTCCTGTTTGGTCTCCTTATCTTCTTTCTCACAAACACTCACTGGAACATGTTCAATATAAATTCTTTAAGCTGATTTCTTTTAAATTAAATATTCCTTATACTTCTTACACTTATACGTACCTGCACTACAGGAGCTTACAAACCTACCTTCTTTAGAATCACGCCGTACTTATCTTGACTTTATATTTATCTTCAAACTATTTAATAATCATATTGAATGATCTTTATTACTTTCCCAGCTGAATTTTCGTATACCTCTTCATAACCATAGATTTCCTTCTACTTTCTTTGTACCTCATCTCTCCTATAATTATCTCCTACATTCTGGTCTTAATCGACTCAGTAGAATTGCCAATAATATCATTCAACAGTTCCCTTATCTTGACATTTTCCATTCTTCGTCTCATATCATTAAGTCTGCTATTCTTCGCATTTCTCCTCCATAGCCATGGTCGCATAATAAGAAGTGAATGTCCACCATAAATAAACTTATAGTTCGTTCTATTTATTTGAAATAATATTTTTGGCAGTTTTATGTATTATATTATATTCTTGTACATATATAGTTTTATCAAGTTTTTATTTTCTTATATAGTATTTTGAACATTTTATATATATATTTTATTATCATTACTATTGCTGTAGTTATTATAAGTTGGGCAATAATTATGTGATTAATATTTTATACCTAAATTTTTAATTGTTTAGTTATTGGGCTCTGCCCGTATATATATATAAATAAATAAATAAATCAGTATTAGAGATTAAATCCCCCGATAATATCTAGCGTAGCGAACCCCATCATACATGTGAAGATTGTTCTTGAATCCCTAATCAATCGCTGATTAGTTAAATCTAATTCCGAGATTAGGGCATGTTCATCTGATTCTCTGATTGCCTATATTAACTTCCTATTAATCCTCAAATGGAAAGCATCTGATATTTTCACGATTAATAGTGAGCAAACCTCTTCAATGCTTCATAGTGTACTCTATTATAACGGCTAAATTTAAATAAAAAATGAAAATAAAACCCCCTGACCATAGTCCTTGTTTCGTTTTAGAACTTTAAGCAAAGTACTAATTTATCATATTGTTCGTATATCGAAATATATCTGGAAATTTAACAATTCATCTCAAAATTGTTGTCAAGTTTTTATGTTAATAGTTATGACAACTTTTTTTACCATTAATATAAATGCAGCGCTCAACAAATCTTCGTTGAGCTCACTCAACGTTCAACTCTGACAAGGAAACTTCATATTAGTGGCATCATTAAAACTCTTTGCGTGAACAAGAAAACAAGGAGTGTACTCTATTTGCAGGTCTAACATTAGGAACTTTCTATTTAGTTTATATGTGATGTTTATATTTATATATGACTAAAGTTATATATATATAACTAAAATATGTGGTTAACATAAGTAAAATGAACATGATTATGGGTGACAGAACATTGCTCCGCTAACTATAAACCCAGTTATAATCTTATATCTTCTTATATACCCAACGCATTTACACTCTTACGTCCAGAGAAATAGGTACATATATATATATATATCTCAAGAAAAGGGACGTTAACAACCGTCACAAAGGCCCGACTGCTGTTATTATAATATATATGTATATATATCACTATTAAAACTGGAGAGTTCATAGTTCATTTTATATACATTATATTATATATTCACACAATAAAACTGACAAAGATGGAGAGAATCATATTTGTGCATATATATATATATATATATGTGTGTGTGTGTGTGTGTGTGTGTGTGTGTGGAAAACCATGACTTTTGATATATATAATTTTAAACATTTCCACCTAATTTCATTCAAGACTGAAGAGTTAGTGTAATAATATTTGCGATATACTGGTAAAATCAGGAATAAGTTTTTATGTATTGTTGTAAAATTGTTGTATGGAGTAATTTATTGTTATTATTGTAGGTGGTTAAAGTGTATTGTTGTTAAAATGAAAAGAAATCTGGTGTGAAACACTCACATGACTTTCTCTTACTCTTACGTATGTACAATTACATATAAAATAACATATTTTCTTTAATATAAAATGGCACTTCCGGTTGACCTATTTAGATCGAATCCTTGTTAGTTCTCTTGATGGAACTTAAACAAAATATCCAAGTTGGATGTTTCTGCGATTATCCGTCTTTGAGTTAAGCGACCTCAGATAAAGACATTCAGAGACCAAATTTTCAGACAAACAACTTTGAGCCGATGAAATAATTCCGATGAAAGCTCAATATACGCTCAATTTTACACGACAGTAGCACATCCTCTCTAACAGCCCTAAGAGAAAACAAAAATCGGATATGAATCACATATACAAGATTTTCTCTTACTGCAAGTCACGTAGTTGTAAGTGATAAGTTTTCTTCAAACATGAAAATTTTACTATATTAATTTCTTTAAATGTTGAATTAATTGGCATTGTTGGGGGAAACGTGAAGTCCTAGATGTGAAGACGTCAAAACCGATCTTGTTTCTCAATTAAAGCTTCCGTCCATCAATTTCTATTTCTTGTGCATTTGTATAATAAACTTAAAAGCAGAACGAGAACAAGTTAGAATTACTAAGGGATATTGCCCTGCAAATATAGATCTATTGTTTACCTCCGGTACTCTCTCAGGGAACTGTCGTTCTCCAAGCTGTGTTGTCTCGTTGCAGAGAGCACTGATAATCACCGGGAAGTGAGCTTACCCTAGGAAGAGAAAATCTAGGATTCAGCATTCAAGTTGATACTACCCTGTATAAGCTTATTAAAGTTATCATTTGGTCGAAAAGTCAGTTTATAACAAACCAAGAATATGGTTTGTCTATTTTCCATGAGAATGGCCGCGGAAGCTTGAAAGATAACATGTGTAACCTATTTTTGTTCAAACTAATTGATGCACGCCACAGATCTCTTAGGGTCGTACCTATCCAGAAGAGTTATAGCCTGCCCAAATGCTGGGAGCATTCTTCAGGCAGATTTAGCTTCCTTCACATTTCTGAGCTTTTCTCGAAAAGACTACTCACTTTTCCTTCCCAAATCATCGGCCATCTCTGTTGTGTATGTTAGTTAGGCAGTATGTTATTATATGATTAGTTAGGCAGTATTATATTGAAAATATCTTTTGTAACTTTAGCAAGAGCTAAAATAAAGCTTTGTATACAGGAAAGGAATTGGCCGAGTGGTAGCGCGCTGGACTAGCAACTCGGAGATCACGGGTTCGAATCCAGCCGTGCTACCCTTAGATTTTCTCATCCTAGGAGCCTCTACAGCTCACTGTCCGGTGATGGACAGTGCTGCCTATAAGGGGAGAACACTGTCCGGAGGCCGGCAATGCACTGAGAAGGCACCGGGCGCAAATGACAGATGTTGAGACGCCTTAAATTTAAAAAAAAACAAGCAAAAAAAAAGCTTTGTATACGATTATTCTATTAATTTTTAGTAAATAGAAGATAATAATCTCATTCCCATCCATAGCAAAAAAAAATTTCAAAGATTCTGAAATCATTATCGCACTGATAAATCAGGAGCTCAATACTTTAAATGGCATCTTGAATAATTTCCTACAAGAATAAAACTGGACACATCTTTCGAGGAGTGAGTGAATTCCGACCTCTGGAAGATGTTGGGAAATTTAACCCAATTGCTCCGAGTGTCTGAAACTTGGACCAAACACTTGGAATCTCAGTCCCTCAGGCTTCCTCGATTCATCTGTGTACTACCTACCAATCTGGTTGATAAACATTATTTAAGTGACACAGAATTAAGTTATTTCGATAAAATATAACTTCAGAATACTATATGAACCTTAAATTTCTTTTGAAATCCGATCAGTACATCCATTAAAACATTGTTAGTGTCTACAAACAAGTTGATAGATTTTTTTTTGTCTTTCTTCGTGATACTTTCCTTCGAAGACAAAGAAAGAAAAACAATTCCTGAAAGTAAAAAGATTATTTATCTTAGGTGAGTAGGAAATCTCCTAAAGTGGAGAAGGTTTAAACAGCAATGAGAATACCTTCTTCTTCGCAAGTTGGGTTTGTTGCTTTTCTTGAAAAAGAAGAACTGGAAGAAGTTCTGGAAGAGTGCCCGATAACAATATCGTTTGATTAGTTTTCAAGTTAATTACCAGGGAAGGAGTTCACAACTCCCTAAGTCCTTGCACTTACAGAGTCTAAATCCCAGTGGAGGACATGTTTTTTTCTTCTTTTATCCTTTTTTAAATAAATCTACCTGATTAAATAAGCCAATAGAAAACTACAATCTTCAATGTTTTTACTTTCTCTTATTCCTTGTGAGAGGAAGTATTGTAATCGTGTCAAAATTTCGATATCGAGTTTTCACCGGAAATATCCGATTTGAGGCCCTCTGAGAACAAAAAAAGTGGTTTTTAGCAAATGTGGTGTATATAACTCAAAAACGAAAAATCGCAGAAAGTTCAAACTTGATATTCTGTAAGTATCACTACAGGATCCAACAGTAAGTTATTTGTCAACATTCCTCAACCGGAAGTACCACTTTACTGAATGATTTTTCTCTTTTTTCACTATTTGCAATTTTCTCAAAAATGGCTCCAAACTATATTCTTTAAACTTATAATATCAACCTCACATACAAAGAAGTTTATTTCTAAAGTGCTATTTCAGTTTATTACACAATTCTATCATTTAAATAATATTAATTAGAATTAAATATGTTGTAGAATTTCCGAGTTTGGAAAAGGAAAATCTTAGGACCGAAAGTGCGTTTTCAGGTGAAAAGTATTTTTCTGCTATTTTCTCTAAAACGGATCCAAAGATTTTATTTAAAGTAAGAATGTGAACTGCTCATATAAAGAGTTAAAACTTTTATTTGAAAAATTTCTTTCTTCTGGTAAAGTAATTTAAGGGAGCTTTTGGCGAAGGGTGGGGTTATATATTTTCTACTAAAGTGCTGTCTTACGTGATCATACAATTCTACCATCTAAACAAAATTAAGTAGAAATATAAATAAATTGCGAGCTTGAAGGAAATTAGTGTGCGTATCTACTGAACAGTTTTTTCCACTTTCTCCCTAAAAATGCCGACGAATTTCGGTATACTAACTATGAAATTTTTCAATCACTATTTGTCTAACTTACTAATTACTCTAACTGCAGTAACAGAAAGTTGTGGAATGTTTTACACCAGATTTGTTTTTTCAAATTCTGGCGTGAAACACGCACACGACTTTCTCTTGCTGATGTAGATGTAATAGGACCCATCCCCAGCAAAGAAAATGCAGTCACAGCAGAGAGAAGAGAAGCCCTCTCTGGTTGACAGAGACTAGTCTCTGACTTAGGCAGGCTAGAGTGGGAGAACCTGTGTATATAAGCCAGTGGGAATCTTTTCTAAAGGATCTATCAGATACAACCATATAACTGTACATCGCATCGTGTCATATCTTTACTCTCACTATTCATTCTATCATTTTCATTATAAAGTCCAGTCCAGTATATTTTTTTTTATTTTTTATTTTTATTTTTTATGAAGACACTAATATAATGTAGCTAAGTTTACACTAACTGCACTGGACGTTATAATGAAAATGATAGAATGAATGGTGAGAGTAAAGATATGACAGATGCGATATACAGTTGTATGGTTGTATCTGATAGATCCTTTAGATAGATTCCCACTGGCTTGTATATACAGGTTCTCCCACTCTAGCCTGCCTAAGTCAGAGAGTAGTCTCTGTTAACCAGAGAGAGCCTCTCTTCTCTCTGCTGTGGTTCCATTTTCTTTGCTGTGGATGGGACCTATCACATAAATACTCAATAATATATGAAAGATAAATTTTCTTTATTTTACACATTTGTTCTTACATAGAAAGTTTAGAAATGATTACATAGAAGTCCAGAAGAGATCGCCAATAACATTGAACCACCCCCATATAAAATTTAAAAATTTAACGCCACAAATTTCTACGCAGAATTATCTATATAGTCTATATTTTAGGTTTATAAGTGATAGGTTTATATCTATGCAGTTAGCATTCCAACATTAAAGGAAATCATTATATTCGTAGTTTAAAAAAAAACAACTCAAATACGTAATGTGGCACTTCCGGTTAATCAATTTTCATCAACTTTGAAATTCTACCAATGCTTCTAATGTATATTAATATCATATAGATGATAAAACCATATATTATATTGAAATGGTACTTTTAGAAGAAAACCTAACGTTATTGTTCCCCCAGAAACCCCCAAAAAAACAATTTTCCCAGGAAAATGTTTCAAATGAAAAATCATAGGTAATTTATGTATTGTATTGTGTTTATTTGTTTTATGGGATAACTCTCTATACAAAGAGGTTTGCTACAGTTTTAAATACAAAGAGAATAAAATTTATCTGACAGTAAACAAAAGAAAATGGAAAGAAAAAATAGCAACTTAAAAGTTGACGATAATTGTGAGTTGTCGTGACCCTACCATGGCGGACGACACTGTTCTACAGACCCCTCCCAAGTATACCAACCTTCTATCACAGTTAAATGCAATCCATTATATCGATAGTATCGAATCACACTTTGGTCTTCTCTTTACAAATTATTTAAATCATAATAATTCGTACGAATAGATTTTTTCCAGTTTGTACTCAAAATTATCACACAGATCTCAAGGAAAAAAAATCGGGTGTGAAACACTCACACAACTTTCTCTTACTCCTGTTCTCAAAAATATAATTGACAAATGTTATAGTTTGTGTACCAAATATAACGAAATTCGTCGAAAACTGAAAAAGCTGTTCAGTAAAAGCGCACTTCCGGTTCACTAATTTTCTTAAAACTTGGAATTTTGGCCATCTACTTATTTCTAATTAATTTTGTTTGGATAATAGACTTGTATAATCAATCATGATACCACTTTAGAGGAAGCTGTAACCCCACCCCTCCCCTAAAAGTGTCCTTAAATGAATTTCCCCAGAGAAATGTTTTAAATAAAAGATGTAGATTTTTGCATGTTTAGTTTATATACGTTTCAAGAAAATCGTCGGAGCCATTTTTGAAAAAATTGCGAAAAAGTGAAAAAATCATTTAGTAAAGTGTTAAAACAAACGCACTTCCGGTTATCGATTTATTTCAAACTCGGAATTTCAATAACATATTTGATTCTAATTAATATTATTTAGATGACAGAATTGTCTAACAAACTGAAATAGCAATTTAGATGAAAACCTAACCCCACCCCTTCCCCAGAAGTGCCCTTAAATGAATTTTCCCGGAGAAATGTTTCAAATAAAAGTTGCAGCTCTTTGTATGTGTAGTTGATATAAGAAGTTTGAAGAAAATCTTTGAGCCACTTTTGAGAAAATCGCAAAAACGTAAAAAAAAACAGCTAGTAAAGTGGTACTTCCGGTTGAGGAATTTTGACAGATAACGCACCGTTAGGTCCCATGGTGATACCTAAACGTAATATCAAGTTTCAACTTTCTACGGTTTTTCGCTTTTTGAGCTATGCTGTTCACATACACACACACACACACACAGAGACCATTTGCTAAAAACCACTTTTTTGGACTCAGGGCACCTCAAAACGGATATTTCCGGTGAAAACTTGATATCGAAAATTTGACACGATTACAATACTTCTCTTACTAGTAGGATTAAGAGAAAGTAAAAAAGGAATAATTTATACCTCAAAAAATTTTGTGATTTGTATGAAATGTGTTTATAAAGCGCTCATAGTGTCCAAATTAATAGTAATAATAGGTATATTTATGTACGTGACCTAATCCGAGAAGACGATCTTCACACATCTTGCAATGATAGGAAATGACCGTTAACCGTTATTTTTTTATGTGTATAATGTGTGCGTGATGTTGTTTACAAGGTGAAAAATTAAAAAAAATACGGATAAAAATTTAAATGAGAAAAATGTAAATATTGTGTTGAATTGTAAACAAAGCTTGGAACGAGGAAATAATGATAAAAAATAAAGTAACCTACAGAATAGGATACAGTAAACGTAGCATTTGTGACGTATGTTAGGGTGCAGTTGGGAAGGGTCTGTAGAAAATGTCCACCATGACAGGGATCACTAGAACTTACAATTACCAAATTTACACTTTAAAACGAATAAGATAAAACTTTCGCTTAATATTACATAATAATTAATTACATATCCTGTCTATTTATACATTATCCAAACAAATAAAAAGAAAAAAATATATAAGTTCTTCTAAAAGTTTACGAAACATCTTTCAAATTGTTTTATCTATTTAAACATAAATTTTATTTGAACAGAAATTATTATTCATTTAATAAAGATGAACGTAATTTTAAACATACTTCCATCTAATTATATATTTTTGAATATTTGTTTTATAGAAGATATAATATTATTTTAGATTTTGGCTGAAAAGTTAAATATTTGAAATAATTGCTGATCGAAGTGAAGTGTATTATAGGGCAGAGTTGATACATATATAATACATTTGTTATATATAATATAATATATATATCTTTTACATTTGTTATTACATATGAGACAAATCTTTTTGCGGGTCTACTTTATATGTTGTAGTTATTATTAACGGAACACTTGATGCAGTGATTTTTTTTTTCGAAGTCCTCAATAATTCAGCTATTAATTAATTTTTTTTTTTTTTTATAACGCCATTAGTTTCGCCTTTCTGCATTATACACGAAAGTAGATTCTGCAGATGATGTAACATCTTTCAGTTCAGAACAGAGAGCTAAATGCTCTCCTGTCATGTCTTCCCCGCCACAAAAGGGGAAAGGGGATGTCAACAATCCCTATACGGTGGAGATGCTTCTATAGCAAGTTATGGCCTGTCAGCATACGGCAAAAGCAACCGAACGCGGAAGAGTGGCGGAAATCCTGCCGCTTGCTTCCACTAATATCTCCCACTTTCGTCCAGCTCCCTTTTTATGTACTTATTGTGCCATATATCCTTTAATGACGGCGATACTCGAGCCTTTAAATTTCTTAGTGGAACGGGTAGATTAGGTTGTTCTTTTTTCGATCCCTCCTTAGCCAAACGACCAGCTTGCTCGTTTCCGTAAATTCTGCATTGGCCCGGTATCCACTGCAATACGATGCGTTTACCCGCTTTGGCCAGGCGGCTAATGGTTTTTTTTACACGCAGCCTCTAGCCAATCTTCGCTGGTTTCCGGTGACGTAAGCGATCGTATAACCGACTAGGAGTCGATCAGCAACACTACCTTCTCCTCAAGCCTAGTACAAAAAAAGTCTAGGGCAACATGGACAGCGTACTTTCCCAGTCATAATTATCACACCAGTTTGGAAGAGGGATGCTTTGGGGGGGGGGTAAATGAGACCGCTTCCACATAGTGCCCCCTGGCAACGTTAGCTTATCACCAAGCGCACGGCTAAATGGTCTCAAAGTGTCGCCAACAGGTATTAGTTATTAAGGGGAGAAGGGAATATTTTGGTTAAAATAATGTTTGAGTTTCTTCTCGATTGTTAGCTATATAATATTTATATAGATGGGGCTAAATTTAGAGTTTTGTAAAGTTTTTAGAGGGAATTAAAGTTTTACAAGGTAATTTACATATTAAATAGTACCTGGTATGTAGTTTAAAGAAAATCGTTTTAACCGTTTTCAAGAAAATCCTAAAAAAGTGAAAAAAAAGTCATTAAAGTTACACTTCCGGTTGATAGATTGATAGATTTTGCTCGAAACCTTCAAGTCAGCTGCAGCGGCAGTATATCTAAATGGGAATGGACTAAGATTTGAGTTTCTTGCGATTATTTTGTTTTGTTTTTGTTTTATTGAGATATTTTGCTCATATAGACCATTCGCTAAAAACATTTTTTTACCGAATACTCAAACTACATGCATTTCCGGTGAATATTCAAATACGAAAAATTTGACCGGATACCTCAAACTACATGGATTTCCGGTGAATATTCAAATACGAAAAATTTGACCGGATACCTCAAACTACATGGATTTCCGGTGAATATTCAAATATGAAAAATTTGTCCGGATACGTCAAACTACATGCATTTCCGGTGAATATTCAAATACGAAAAATTTGTCCGGATACCTCAAACTATATGCATTTCCGGTGAATATTCAAATACGAAAAATTTGACACGATCGCAGTTTTTTAATACCAGACCTTAATGTGTTGTGTAGTGTAGTTGGTTGTTATCGTAATGTTTCAAGAAAGTTATTGAAGCTATTTTAGTGGAACAATCGAGCAAAACTACATAAATAATCGCGATTCAGTGAAGTCTCACTTCCGGTGGAACGGAATCTTCATGTCGGCTTCGAAGGTTTAAACGGTCATTAAACTTCCTGTAATTTTTATTTATGAGAATGAGACTTAAAATCTATTAGCATTTTCTCCTGAAGGTTTCAAAGGTATTATTAGGTTTATATTGTACTTTATAGAGAATACAATTACATATTCCAATATAAACATAATACTGTATTAATATATTAATTAAAATTAATTGAAAATTAAATTTTAATTGTATTATTTGTATACAGAATTGTCTTTAACAAAAGCGACGTAATTTCGTGATATTAATAAATGATAGTAATTAGGAAGTGATGGTATAGGAAAGGGAGTGGGGGTTTAAGAGTGTGGGTGGGGAAAGAGAAAGAGAGAGAATTGCGCAAAGGAAATGAGCAGGTGGAATGTTATTGTTTTTGATTATAATGCGGTGTTCACCTGGAATTCCTCCAACGATCCTCGTCCCTCAACTGAGCAGCAGTCGGCCACCCTAGCTTCACCAACCACAGCAGCAATTGAACAACCACAGCTCAGTCAGTCAAACAGCTTTAATATTAAATGTCATCAAACATTGCCGCTAACATATATTTGAATAGAATTAATTGACATCCCTCTCTCACTTTGTTACATGGAGTTATGTTTGACGTGAATAGTAAAATATCTTACACAGCATGATACATTTTATATTTATATTCTAGAAGCGACAGATAACTAATAATTTGTATATATTTCATTATGCACATTTTTTTTTTATTTAAAAAATTTTGAATATAATTATAGTTTTTCATTTGGAACGATGTCATCACCTACCACCAACGCTCGGATAAGAATTAATGGGGGTATGATCACATTTTCCACGCTGAGATTATTGATATCATTGAGTGCTGCATGGTGGAAGAGTGGCAGGAAGAAGGTAAAATGGTGACTTTGCCGAGACTTTGAATAAGCCGCGCAAAAGCTCCAAAATTGGGGGGGCAAATGCAGGAGAAGACATAATGGCCTCGCTCAGAGAAGCAAAGTAGAGCTCTTCTGGGTACCCGGATATGCGGGTATAGAAGGTAATGAGAGGGCGGGCGAGTTGGCTAAGGTGGTCCCAAACCAGCAGTAGCCCTTACCAAGCAATCTCTAGTCTAAAAAGTTTAAGACCGGGGAATTTGAAGTATTTTTTCTCCCCGATTAGGATACAATTGAAAGTCCTAGTACATACAACAACCTCGGGTAGCCAGTCATTTAAACAAAATAGTCAGGATGTACCACAATTGTGATGATGGAGACAGAGAAGCGGTGTACCACTAGCTAGTTCAATGTCTCCGTTTCGCCAATACTAAAATTCCGCATATCTGGGAGAGCAACGTCCTCAAGGGAAAGTGGTGGGGGGGAGGTTGCGAGACTAAGGATATCTTAAAATAGTATAGTCTGACCGGTTGATTGCTGGGGGAAGAGTTCCTAGGAGTAGTTTGGCTTAAGTCCCACGCTTTCGGGTACCCATTAATAATAAAGTTGAAATAAGTCTGTGAAACACATCAAGGTAGACCGGTCGATGAATTCAATGAAATTTAGTGGAAAATGGTCTCTTATTAACGGAATTCAAATTGCAGTTAATTTTATTTCCGCTAAAAGTCACTAGTTAAACTTTAATATTATAAGTGAAGGTATATCTATTAATAACGTAATAATATCCAAGATATTTATGGCATAAGAAACCAACCGAATATGACTATAAAGTCTACCCTACCAAAGAGCGCCATTTTGAATCCCAGCCAAACGTTGGAATGAAAGTTTAGCCTAATGTCATCTGTTCCCTCCTGGGTTCCATCAGTATGACCTGTGATGAAATTATTGTGTTTCATATAAAAGTGATATACTTCGTATCTATATCTTATCTATATAGATATATATATATATATATAATATATTATGTGTGTGTGTGTGTGTGTGTGTGTGTGTGTATGTATGTATGTAAAAATCGTTAATGACATTTTCGACGAAAATCGAAAACCTCAGACGAATTCTATAAATCGATTTCTTCAAACATTGAATTCTAGCAATACATTTAATGTACATTATTTTATTGTTTATATAGACGGAACAATCGTACCCTATACTAAAAGGGTACACTTTAGAGGTAAGCTTAAAGTTGCAACACCCATGGAGCCCAAACAAAAACGAATCTGTTTCCAGTTATAAATGATAGCTATTTGTGTGATACAAAAAACTGTATCAAGTGTTCCGTTAATAATAACTACAACATATAAAATAGACCCGCAAAATGATTGTCTCATATTGGAGCGCGCTAGTGTCAGGTATAAGAAGAATTTAATAAATATAGAAATTAAAATTAGTATATACAACATTAGCAAACATAGACAAAAAGTACATTCTTGTATGACTAAAGCGCAAGAAATTTTACCACAGCACACTGTTTCACTATTTCAACAGCACCAAAAATCAGCGTTTGAGAAAATTTTCAAAAACATTAAAAATAATCAGATTGACAAACTGAACAGTTTATACAAAAAAGATGTGCCCGTCGTAAATTTCAACAAATCCTGGTTTGTGAATCTTACAGATAAAGTGTTTCCCATGGAAGTAATAAATTGTCTTAGTTTAGGTCCTAAATTTGCTTTTCCTTTCAAGAATAATAATATTCCTTTATCAAATATTGTATGTGATATAGAATATGGTATAAATACTTTAGATACAAATGAACAAGACAATGTCAGGGCAAAAATTGTAAACATCATCACCAACCATACCCATAAATCTGGCCACAATCAACTTTCTTCATCTCCTACCAATTCCCTTATTAAAACCACAAAAACCTTCCTCTCCCAAAATCCCGATATCATGATCCTTTCTTCCGATAAAAGTAAACAGACAGTAGCCATGTATAAAGACGAATATGAAAGTAAAATCCTATCCCTCATTTCTGACACAGATACCTACGTTAGACTCAACAAGGACCCGACCAATTCTATAAAAAACACAACCAACAGACTGGTAACAGAACTTTTTAACCAAAAATACATAGACATGCCTACAAAACTACGCCTTTCCAACAATTCACCTGTATCTCCTAAAATCTATGGCCTTGTTAAAACTCACAAAAACGGAAACCCTCTTCGTCCTATCATTTCATTTATAAATTCACCTACTTATCATCTCTCTAAATATCTAGCCGATATTCTCCAACACCTATCCAATGACACTTACAATATTAAAGATTCATTTATGTTAAAATCTAAAGTTGACAACCTAAAAATTCCCAACAACTTTGTACTCATTTCACTTGATGTGTCCTCTCTTTTTACTAATATTCCTATTCAAGAAACTATTGATATCATAAAAAGCAAATTCCATCTAATTCAAGATTGTTCAAAAATTCCTCTCCAGACCTTTATTTCCACATTAACTCACTGTTGTAACTCGGGTTATTTTCAATATAAACAACAGTTTTACAAACAAATCTTTGGTTCTGCAATGGGTAGCAGTCTTGGACCAATTTTGGCTGACATCATTATGACTGAATTAATTGAACATTCCCTAGCAAAATTACCGTTTAAAACCCCCTTTTTCTTCAAATATGTTGACGATTGTCTAACTGCTGTTCCTAACACTCAGATTTCTACAATCCTTAATATCTTCAATTCCTTCCATCCGAGACTTCAGTTTACTTATGAAATTGAAAATGATAATAAAATCAATTTTCTTGATATGACCATTATCCGTTCTAACGATGGCTCTCTTGTGACTAATTGGTACATGAAGTCCATTCGATCTGACCGCTTTCTACACTTTCATTCTCACCATCCTTATCTTCAAAAAATTAACTTCATCCGTTCCTTTACAAGGCGTGTATTATCTCTTAGTCATCCCATTTTCCATGACCAAAACAAACTATTACTTACCACCATATTTAAAAATAATAGCTATCCCACCCATATTATAAAAAATATCCTTACCGAAGTCACTAATCACTTTACCTCCAATAACACCAACATAACTAGATTACAGTCTCCTACACATTCCTCACAATCACCTTGCACTTATATCTCCATTCCTTACATTAAAAATCTATCCGAAAAAATTGCAAAAATCTTTCGGACTTACAACATCTCTGTGGCACACAAAGTTCCAATACTTGTCAAAAGATGTTTACTAGACTTAAAGATTCGACTCCTATTACTCAACGTTCTGATTTAATTTACAAAATTGACTGTAAACAATGCCCAGCCACATACATTGGACAGACTTCACAGTATTTAAAAAAAAGACTATACCAACACGAATACGATTGCAAAGTTAAAAAATACAAACACGACTACCGCCCTCACAAGACATCATATTGAACTTAACCACAACTTTGACTATGACAACCCTACAATTCTTGCGACCAACACTAACAAGGAAAAAAAGAAACATTTTAGAAATGATAAACATTAAAAAACACACAACTTCAATCAATTATAGGACGGACACAAACAACTTGTCAATCATCTACAACAGTATCCTAAACCCCCGTCCTGGAAATTCCCATCCATCATAAGACTTGGTTTTTCCTTTCCATCCCCCACTCCCGAATACCACCTTCTAATAACCTCTTCATCTACCACATACCTTCATTTCTGATGATGTAGCTCATATAGTTAGTAACTCTCTCTGTTTATTACATAATTTGAGTTTAGTTTGTTTTATGGAAAATATATCCAACACCGATTAACATTTTTTTTATCTTTGTAAGTAGTTTTAAAAATTTTGTTGTTTGTTTTGTTTTGTATTTGTCTTCTATTTAATAATTGTCCCAAACTATTTCTTTATTATTATTATCTATATTTAGATTATGGTGATTACTATTATTATTATTCTTTTTTGTTTGATTGTTGTACAGATCCCTGAAGAAGACAATAAATTTGTCGAAACGTTGGAAAAGATTTAAAAAAAGTGTACATTTTATTGACCGCTCCTCGAGATCTCCTTTAGTTGTTATTAGATCGGTCGAGAATCTTCATTAACATGAATGCTATTAATTCTTTATATTTTGTTTAAACTTTTATCATTGAGTCTGGATTTTGAATGCAGGTGGAGAAAAATTGCAAAGTTCCGTTTTGGAGAAAGCTTGGCCGGAATAAATATGTAAGAAAGAGATTTGTATGGACGCGATGGGTTCTTTTGATCCAGTATCAGAAAAGTAAAACATTATTACAAAGATATAGAATAAAAAGAAAATTTATACGTTCTTACTCCTTCGGCGGTGGAGTGATGATGATGAAGAGAGAGATGAAGAGGAGAGATAGAGCGAAAACAAAACGAAATTTATGGAGGAAAAAGTAATAATACTACTTCTGGTTTTACCTGTTTAGGTTAAGTTTTGCAAATTATATGTGTAAGTTAGTGATTGAGATGGCTCTACTTCCAAGACTAATTAGAACCCATAAACAGAACCCAAACCGATGCTGCTGCCCTTAATTGCAGCTTACTATGCCCTCTTTTTACTAGTACCCTTTAGTAAACAACATTTCTCTGACAAATTGATAGCAAACACAAACTTTTTTAATGAGACAAAAACAAAGTCACTCTTGAGTTCTTCTTGTGGAAACTTGATGTTTCTTATAAAACAAAAACAAAACAAAAATCCTTTCTGTGTTCCTTTTTTTTTCGTTTTCTAGACCAAAGTTAAAAATTAAAAAATATATTTTACAAGGCGTTTAACAAGAAAGGGGGAATGAGCTGTTCGCTTTATATAGAGGTTGTAAATCATAGCAAGGATACGGAAGCGCTGGGAATTGCGGGAAGTTCTTCCATGTAAAAGGACCTCCCTCTGTTTCAGACTAGTAATTATTATAAGGATGCAACTTTTAAAAGAAGGGCGACATAAAAAAAAAATTAACAGCAATAATCTCTATTTCTTTATTAATGCATTATAACATTTTTTTTTGAAACAAACAAGATCTTGTATTACTAAGAAAATAATTGGATAACAAGGATATAAACATGAAACTTGAGGAGCAAATATAACATCAAGAAGGCAATTGTTTTCCGTGCAGAAGTTTTAAAATAATCTCATTAAACATTGACACTTAAGATTTAAAAGACATTCAATTTTTTTTTTTTTTCTTGTATAGATGCTCAAGAGCTAACTCCTTTGAATTTATTCTTTTAATTTAATTAATACTTCTTCCAAAATCTCAGCTTGTCATATATTGATTGTCGTATATTGTACTATAAAGTTTTAAAATCTGGTGTGAAACACAAGACTTTCTCTTACAGCGATCTATATAGTTACATTTAATGAAAAAATTACAAACATAAGTAATGTCTCTGTATGGTACAATTAATATGGCAAGTTTAATGAAACCTGTTAATAATGACACAAACCAACAACCATCCCTATTATCCTACACTGGGTGAATACAGCTCCCCAACATCAACCTTTCCTTTTGAACACAAACTCCATCAACCTTTCCACAAACACAAACCTTTCATCAACACAATCCTTTAAATATTTGATGCTTCGTTATATAAAAAATTTATCCGAAAAATTATCCAAATTTTTTAAGGAGGGCACAATAGCACATAAAACAAACAAAATGCTGAAGGCTGAACTATATTCCAACTGAAAGACCACACCCCGTATCAAAGCTATACCGTTCGAAATTAATATACAAAATTGACTGTACACAATGCCTAGCAACTTATATTGGCTATGAGTGTAAAAACAAATCAATGGCAGCCTTAATTAAACATCATACTGACAAAGAAACATAATTTTGACTTTACTAACATATATACAGCTTTTGACAAAAGAAAACAACGGAGTAAGATAGATTTTAGCCCTCACTAAAAAAATAATACAATAATACTAGAATTACGCAACGATAATTATTGGAAAGATATTAATAATCTCTCTCTTATTTTTTTTTTTTTGGTAAAAGATTAAGACCACTTCTAGAAAAAATGAACAATAGACTTGTGGCCTTAAAAAAGTGATACCAAGAAATCATTGGGTCCATTTGGTGGTTATAAGAACAACGATGGGTTCACTTAGTGAAAAATAAAATATCTAAATTTCGAGAAGTAGTAACACAACCTTGTTATGAGTGTAAAATGATTCTGTTAAATACAGTTTTGATAATATATATAGGACTTTTCTTTTTATTATAATTTTTTTTTTTTTAATATTTCTTTATCAAATTATATTTACACATGTTAATAAAAATGACATTATGTAATCCGGAGGAAACTTTCATTATATGTTACTACATTAGCAAAGGTGGTAAACAAACACATACATGTGTACAAATATATATACAGTACTTAACTAAGTTGTGAGGGTCGGTTAGGTATAGCAGCGGGTGCTGGTTAGAAGAGTAGAGAAGAAGAAGAAGAAGAGAGGGTTGGCTACAGTGTGTACAATATCAAAGTAAGAACAGTATTCTCTCCTTGCTGGGTAGTTTATATCCATGCATATTCATTAGAATAATGTATAAAAGTTTATTAACAACTACGCGGAACAACAACATAATGTATATATAGCTCCAAGTTCTGTACTTATTAAGCACTAACCACAAACAAAACCGCAAACACTTCGTAATATTTATTATTATTATTATTATTATTATTATTATTATTATTATTGTTTATTATTAAAATAATTTTAGATAATAATCTTAGCAAAGTAAAATGTACCAGTTTATGCAGATGATGAAAAATTTTTGGTTGAAGAACTTAGTGAGAAATGCTCATACCAATTTTTTCATACATAAATAACTGGGAGGGGTGCACCAGAATTAAATAGCAAAACTTCAGGAATCGCTTCCTTTGAGTCAGAACAAGAAAACAATGATCTCTCTGGACGTATGTTCGGATACGTTTCGAGTTAAATGCGAAAATGACTTAAAAAAAAAATCCTGGTTTTAACACATTATTTTTTTAAACTTTTAAATTTATCATGAAATTATACTGAAATAAATATTGTAGAAGAAAGAAAAAGAGAGACATCGAAATCTAACGACATCAAAATATTAAGATTTAAATTTATTGATTCAAGAGATAAAAGATTTTAAATTTTAAAAATTGCTGAAATTTAGGGATTATTTCATTTCTTTTTATAATTTTTTTCTATTGTAATGATTCTCATAATATGATTTAATGAATTCAAATTTCCAATCCTATATCTCACCACTTAAGGTTATTTGACCACAATGATACTCCACTACACCATATACGTACAATATTATGTACAAGCAGATACCAGGATAATGGAGTAAACCGCATTGATAACCAACCTAGGGTTATTTTGGGGGCCTGAGACCATTCAAAGTTTATTGTTGTGGAATAATTCCTCACTATCAAAATGATCCATCATATCGTTGGCATCAACCCATCGTACTTCGGTTCTGGATTCGGTTCGGAGTTGATGAAATGTTTTGAAATGTGATCGCTAATGGCAGTGCCAATTAACAACTGGATAGTAACATTTTACACGGCGAGACAGGTGGTGTTGCTTTGAAATGGAAACGTCGAGTCGGTGCTTATGTTCCGAGAACCTATGAACAGATTATATTAAAACTGACTGATAGTTAGTATTAAAGCTACCTGAAAAAATAGGAATTACTTTATATTTAAATTAATGGGATATAGATAATGTTATTTACGACGTATATATACAAAATTACAATTTATTAATGAATTTCAAATTCAATTGGAAAAGGAAGTGTATTTAAAGCATTGAAGTATTGATTATATATAAAATGGTTACAGATTAATTATTCTATTAATGAGTATACAAAGGATTAAACTATTGGTCCTGGCAGTGCCAATACCGCTATCAGACCTTATTTAACAGCTCACCTTTATTGGCAGCTAACCCGTTATAACTAACTGGTCTAACACCACCTGGAGCCTCTCTGATAAATTCTATTTCCAAGTACTATTTAATGTAAAGTTAAAACCGACAATAAATAACAATAATAAACAAAAATTTATAATCTGTTTATAGTTTAAAAATTTCAATAATTAACTTTTCTTTCGATCAAGTGTAAATAAAACAATAAACTCTCAGTATACATCGATTTTGGATCGGGAGTTTCTAAACATCCCACGGACTGGTTTCATAGAAAAATGGTGACTAGTTAATGCTCTGAAATAAAAAGAAAATAATTAGTCTGTCTGTTTGTACTAAGAGATATCGTAGACTAACCACGATGGCCTTCATCTAGTTGACACTCAAACATACAGCCTTGCTTTTACAAATATAATAACAGAATATACTAACGCATAATACTCATTATAATAAAAAATCAAATGGGTACCACGTGGTCCCAAAATCAAAAATCTTTAGGAACTTATTACAACCAGTTAAGGTGAAAAATTTAATTACATAACTACTTAAATTATGACTAGTAACAACGAAGTGACAAATAAATAAAAAAAATGTTGGACATACCTTGTAAATTGGAAAGAAATTCTACTAAATTAATCACATCTCGCAATACAGATAATAAAAGAAATTGTGAACAATAATCCTCCCATGATAATGACACGCAAAGTGTCGACACGTCGGGAATAATGTAATTCACACCAAGATAAGTATAATAATAAAGGCTGTTAAGAGGTTCATAAATTTATAACCCTTGAACAAATTAAAATTACCAAAACAGCCATTTTAAATTCAACAACGAGTATATGCAGCATTAAATAATTAAGTGACATCAACAAACTCAAATGTGCTCTGGCATGTATGAAACAATATTTGAGCTACAAAAATAGTAGAGAATCGGATTTCGGAAAAATCATAAAAGGAAACAACTCCGCGATCTGCCTCTCCAGTTTCGTGTTTATATTTTTTGCTTCCAGAGATAATTGAAACCCTGCCGTAGCCAGTACACTAAGCTTTTGGAGAAAAAAAGAGAAAAAGGAGAAAAAGTAGCCACATGAATGGATCGGAGCAATAGATGGTCTCATTAAAAGAAGTTCAGAATGCAAAGGCCGGACGGAATGTTAAGTCGCCTGGTGACGACTTGGATCAGTTAAATATGGGGAATGGAATGCAAGATGATTGACTAGGAAAAAGTTGAGTCGAGAGGAAGAAATGTAGAAAATATAGAAATGTGAAAAATGCAGCGGCTTATATAAAAACAATAAAATATTGGTACGAAAGTTTAAGAGGCAAACCTAACGTGCCGGGAACTTTCAGTTCCCTTCAAATTACAAACTTTTTCTGGAAATATTAAATAAAAGTAAGGGACTGGAAATCGAAGTAAGGGATATATTATTGCAGTTAGCAGTTCAAGTTTAAAAAAAAACAGTGCCGTACGAAGAAACTTCTGAAAATCTCGGAAAAACTATTCAGCTCCAGCTAACAACTCATCTGCTTCAAATTCGTAATTTTGAAATACATGTAATTTAGCTCAATGTTCATATAAAAATATACAATAGCACATATATTTTATTATTAAATACTATTTAGTGAAAAGCCAAAACATTGCAGCACTCTAGATTTTTGTCTCGGGAAATTCGAGAACATGTTTTCAGGTTTACTGAAAACGTACAAATAGCGGATGGCTTGTATGTGTATGTTATATGAATGTGAATTTGTGTGGACAGAATGATTCCAAAATCGAAAGATCGCAGGGAAGTTCAAAAAAAATTCAATTCTTTTGGATATCGTTGTCCCAACATATGACTGAACAGTCACTTCAAACTGTACGTTCATAACTACACTACATTCTTCTACTTTAAGGAGATCCTGATGAAGAGCACCAATGGTATCCGAAACAAAGAGCTAATAAAAGAATTTTTTGAATACGTATGGATGGGCCCGCATGGCTGAAAAACATCTGGTATTTTATCCGTCATATTATGCACATTCCATTTATTTCTAACCGGTTTTGGATTTCCATTTATCGTCAGAGCAAATTCACCAAGTTCGTGTAAAAATTTCACTTCAACGTAATGTTTCTGTTACACTCACACTTGTTGGTTTGTTAGTTGTATATATGTGCGGGAGATTATAAGGTTATGTTACTATCAGTGAGTGAGTGAGTGAGTGAGTGAGAGAGAGTGAGAGAGAGAGAGAGAGAGTGTGTGTGTGTGTTTGTTTGATGACAAAATGGAATTATTATAAATTACGATTAGATGTTAGAAAATAATAGCATGTTTTGAAGGATATTTTATAACTAAATGTTAATAGTATTGTTACGTATGATCAGTGTTTTATCAAGTCATTTTTTTTTTTTTTTTATTAAACATACACATACACATAGTAACACAACTTTATAACTTCCCGCACATATATACAACCAACAAGTGTGAGTGTAACAGAAACATAACGTTGAAGTGAACTCTTTAAACGAACTTGGTGAATTTGTTCTGACAATGGATGAAAATCTGAAACCAGTCAGGAACAAATGGAATATACTTGCTACGACGATAAAATACAGAATTTTTTTCATAAAAAAAAAAAAAAACTTTCTGGCCATTGGGTAGATATGAGAGCGGAGAGAATTAAAGCTGTTTCATGATGAATTATCCTAAATGTTTTGTAATAGAGATTTTATGAAAATTGATTAATGTTATCCGAGCAAGTAGGGTGACTTCAAGTTGCGTGAGAAATATGGAGCAGTTAAGAATTTTTGTATGAAGTTTGTATGTGTTAACTATGTGTGTGCGTGCGGGAATTATGATTTTATGCCTAGTTGTTAATGATTTGGGTAAGAGTCATGTCTTGAATGGTGTTGACGTGTGCTTAATTGTGGTGTCTGATGGGGGAATGGTTTGATTGACTTTGTTGATAATTAACGGGTCATTTTCTAAATTAACAATTGCTTTGAATTTAATCAGGAGATCTCTTCATTGATCATTTGAAAATTCGTTTTTTTAATTGGGACATTCTTAATTTCATCCGTAATTTTTGTTTTAATTCGCCTTTAGATATACGTAAGTGAATGTTTACTAGGCCATAGTTAGGAATGATTTAGATGGTTATTGATTTTGAAATAATGTTAGACTTTATGGGTGTCGATCTATTACTTATACGTATTTACAATTTTTCTTATAAAAATCTATTTTTTTTTAAAAGATTCTAGGCGAGCTGCAACTTTTAAGCTTTCCTCTAAAAAGTAACTTCAGCGAAATGTATAATTCCTAACCCCAACTTAATATTAATAGTGAACATTTAAAAGTATTGCTAGACTTCCAAGCTTGAAGAAAATCGTTTAAGCGTAGGTCTTTTTCTTTTTTATTTTATTTAATTATCCCGAAAAAACAAAGAAAATTAAATTTTCTTTAAACTTGAAATGATAACTGCATAGATACAAAAACCTATCAGTTTTTTTTTTTTTTTTGAAAAGTTGTTAGCGGAATAACTTGATTTTAATTTTATTCTTTCTTGGAAAGCTGAAAAAATTTTCTCTTAAATTGCACAATTAACAATAATTTCAAATTTAGAAAAGAAAATTTAACAATTAAAAAAAACAATTGATAATCTGTGTAATTCACCCGTATTTCATATCTGAATCATATAAACAAACGATCGTAAACTTTTACACACACACACACACACACACACACTCTCTTGTATAATGTATACTATAACGCAGCCACTAGTGCCATCTAGGAGAGAAAGCAGGTACTTCAAGTTCTCCTAATGGCCGCTAGGAAGCGCTAGCCGGGGCGCTCTAGCCCTTTCTGGAAGGTTCTACAACTTCCCAGGCCCTTTTCCACTGGTATAAGTAGAGAACAACACAGCTAGAGTCTGGAAAGTCTTGTTACAAACGCAGTGCGCGTTTGTGAATGAATAGTAAATAAAAAGTGAACTAAGAGAACTTTTGTTGGTTTAAATTGTGTATAATTATTATTAAGTGCTTAATAATAATTTATTAGGTTAAACAATAAATTGATGTTCTTTTTTGTTTAGTGTGTTTTATCTAAACGATTCCACTTAGAAACTAGTTGCAGTAGCTAGTTTAGGGAAAAACGTTACAGTATCATTTCTACACTTCTTCTAGTCATATACACTCAGTACAGAAAGTCTCTGAACACCCAATGTTGAATTGGCTATTAGGTGCAATCAATATAAATATAAATATAATGACTCAGCCGATGCTAAAACATAACTTTTTTATTTAACAGCTTTTAAGCATTTTAGAGGTAATAAATTAATCTAAATAATTTAACAATTAAAACAATTGATATGTGTAATTTAAATTGTGTAATTCACCCGCATTTCATATCTGAAACATATAAACAAACGATCATAAACTTCTACCCACACACACACACATTCGTTAATTGGCATTGTACTAATTTGAAACCACTAAATCGCTAACAATAAAGTTTCCGAACACCTATGTAAATACTCTTATACTGCAAAGTAGGAACCTTTGGACCTAATGTTTTTTTTTTATATTATACACTAATACCTTATCTGAGTATGATTCACTCATTTAGTTTGATATTAGCCTTCAATATGGAAGTTCTCTGCCCCACGCGAGAAGCTATTATTAATTTACATAAAAAATGCAAATCTTTTCGCCAAATAGGAAAAATCTTTGAGAAACCACCAGGGACGATTACGTAATTGCTCGGTACAGAGAGTTTTGCACAGTCAGCAACAGACCTCGTTCTGGTTGCCCAGAAAAGTTGAACCACATCCAAAAGCTCGCAGTTCGGAACGAAATTCATAGCAACCCATCAAAAAGTGCTCCAGAAATAGCAGGTACTCTTCAACGGGACTATAATGTTTCAGTTACATCCCAAACAGTTCGAAACCCTTTAAAAAAACATAACTTGCATGGTCACACACTAAGAAAGAAGCCGTGTATCAGTAAGAAGAACAAGGAAAAATGTCTTGCATTTGCAAAGGAATATTTGAACAAGCCTGAAAATGTTTGGGAGACAGTAATTTTCACGGATGAGAGCATATTCAACATATCAGGATCAGATGGAAGAAAAAAAGTATGGCATAAGCCTGGGGAACATTTAAAACGAAAAAAAACATGTTGCCGATAGTAAAACAAGGAGGTGATGGAGTGCTTGTTTGGGGTTGCATGAGCCAGGCTGGAGTTGCCAATTTATTACATATTATCGAAGAAATCATGGACCAACATGTTTACACAGACATTTTGAACAAAAAATTTAATTCCCAGCGTAATTAAACTCGGCCTAGAAAGCACTTTCCGTTTCCATTAAGATAATGAGCCAAAACATATGGCGAGAAAGACACAAGATGGCTGCTTTACTATGGACCCACCTCAATCCCACAAGAACTCACACAAACTTTTCTTGAGGTGTTCGGAGACTTTTTTTACTGAGTGTATATATCAGATTCAGAGCAGTACTTAAGATATACGCTCGTATATAAAGCCTTACTTCATATCGAAAGTCAAAGCACTATGAGAGAAATTTAAGAAGGAAAAATCAGCAATAAAAGCATTAAACTCTAAATAACTATAAATAGTTTTATAGCCAAATTGAGTATAGAAAAGAGATAATGTTATATGTGCAGTTTTGTTAGTGTTATCTAAGTAAGTTTGTTATCTAGTAACCCATACTTGTATGGAGGAAACAAGTACCCCAAACAAGTCCACAACAATGTAACCACCAACCCTGTTAAGGTTATACAACACTATATCCTCTTCTAACATGATTCCTCCCATACTAGAACATAGCACTTTCCTTACAGTGTTGCGTTAACAACAACATCCCCATCCTCCTGAAATACTTGCATCCTTACATACCTTGCTTATAGCTATTGTGCGTTGCATTTAAGAATAATAAAAAAATAGTAAAATAACATTCTGCCAGATGAAGATTTATTTATTATTCTAATTTTAAATACAACTTAGTTGGAAATATCGCTGTAAAATACGTTATAGCTAGGATCATAAGTTAATTCATTTCTATTAAAAAGATTAGCTTAGCTGGGACTGTCTGATGTGGAGAGAGAGAGAGTAGAAATCAACTCTGTAAAAGTTTAAAAAATGAGAAACTGTTTACAAGTTTTGGAATTTAAGAAAACTATTATTTGCTAAATCTGGATAATCAGGTCATTCATTGCGAATATTGCGGTTTGGTAAGAAAAAATGAAGCATAAAGCTTAATGTGCTCAAAATATAATGAGGTCGTTGGTCTAAGACAAAGGAACAAATCTTTTTTTTTTTTTGGAAGGGGGTTACTTGGTTTGTGACGTAACGTCATAAAGAACCCTATAATAACAATCATTGTATGGTAAATATTCTTTAATATTTTGTATATTCCATATAATATTGTTGGAAAATAATAATATGAATTCTATAATTATGTTAGGAAAATAATATCATTTCATATAAATAGGAATATAATTTGATTTCTATAATTGCAAAGAAGATTATTGCACTTGCAATAATTACAATAAAATTATAGAGTGATAAATGTGTGGTGTGGAGAGAAGAGAAGGATAGAAGCGGAGAGGTGGAAGGGCAGTGAGCCCTAGCGAGACCGAGTGCCTGCACTTGCCTGAGAAACTAGTGTTTGACATTGGATACTGACTGGCTTCTGCTAAAAATTATTACCAGCGTAACTGGCTCACCATTCTTAATAATCTGGAGGAAAAATACGCTGAACACGATACAGGTACCGTGTGGTGTTTATGTGGCGGTGAAAAGCTCCCCTCCCATAACATCGCCAACTGCGAAGATTTTTGTGCAAAACTTTTAACGACCGCGGAAGCAATTAACATAATCTCGAACACTCTACTAACATCGTATCTGTAAAACTGTGTATAATTATAAATTAGTAGTATTAATTAAGAGATATTTTTTCATTGGTGTAATAGGATCCAAAAGAGAGAATCCACAGCATTGAAAGTGAGACCAAAATGACAGTGCCACTCTCTCGGACCAGAGTGGGAGAAACTGCATAAATACAGCGACGAAAGATAGATATACAACAGAGTTCATTCGCCATCACAACGTATTCTTCACCACTCTACCGTACTGATGATGTAGTAGGATCCAAAGAGAGGATCCATAGCAGAGAAAGAAAGACAAAAATGCCAGGACCACTCTCTCGGACTAGAGTGGGAGAAACTGCAAAAATACAGAGACAGATATACAACAGACTTCACTCCCAGTCACAACGTGTCATTTGCCTTACACTTCACCACTCTACCATACACTATTTTAGTGTAAAGTCCAGTCATTCAGTGTCACTTCTTATCATTATACTGTGATATCTAGTAGTTCATTCAAACCAAACCATTTCTCTCTTTCATCAAACCCATCATAATAGGTGAAGGATACTTCTTTTGTTTGTTATTTTAGATTAATTACTTTTGTTCAGTTTAGTTAATGGCTTCATTGTATTTGATTAGTAATTTACCTTTATGTTATATCTTATACGTACAATTAAATGTTATTGCATACAGGACACGCCTTTTTCCTATGTTGCCCGACCCTATCACCAAACCCACCGAATAGCTGTGCTTAGCGTTACAGGTTTTGTTTCATAAGTTTTGGGAACTGGGGGGAAAAAACAACAAAATATTGATATTTGAATTACTACAATTGGCATATTCAAGGCCTTTTTCGTCAATATATCTTCAACGTTCAGTTCAGTTTGTAAAACTGATCTCGAATGTGAAAAGTGGCAATTGAACCTACATTCTTTTATATTCATTATAATGATCGATTATAATGAATCCTTCCTTAAAGGAATACTGCTTGATTTGGAACCTCTGATTAACTTAATCAACTCCAAGGGAGTGGTGATTAGGAATGGGGATAGGCCGACAATGCAAGAAAAATGACTGTAATGGCAAGAGAGAGAACACAAGCCCGACCGAGAGAAAAATGACTCTCTCTGGTACTCTCTGACTTAAGCAGGCTAGAGTGGGAGAACCTGTATATGAGCCAGTGAGAATCTACCTAAAGAGATGTATATCTATTTATCAGATTCAACCATACACCGCATCGTGTCATATCTCTTTACTCTCACCTTTTACTCTATAAAATCATTACAAGTCCAGTGCAGTTTGTGTAAACTCAAGCTATATTATAACAGTGTCTTCATATTCTCGTTTAATTAATCAGACCTAAATTCTCCCCTCATCAACTCCATTATATTGGTGGCAGGCGTTTGAGAATCCCGCTTCAGCTTCAACATTTTCGAAGATAAAGGTACGTCATTTCTTTTAGTTTTTCATATTTACACATATTTATTTCATTCCTAATTTATATTTCATTTATACACTCGATTCTCGATACATTTAAAATCTTATCGGCATTTTTCCTTATATGAAAAGAGCCGATATCATTAAAGAACTCAAAAAACATAATCTCCCAATAGGCGGTCTTTTATTAGTGTTAAAAGAACGCTTATCGAAAATTAAGAATATGGCAACTTATACGATTATGGTCAGCAAAAGGCAGCCGATGAGGCAATCGCGTACCTTTTAAATAAGTGCAATACGGCAAATCCTGTGAATATCAGGAATCTCCAGATGATAAACAATTTACCTACATTCCACGGTTCGCACAATAGCGATATTTCCAGCTTCGTCGACCAAGTTAATAATTATAGTGTCCTGTCAGGTTGGTCTGATGCGGGCAAATTAGAAATTTTGATTTTAAAACTAACAGGTCCCGCAAAGATTTATTTTGATACCTTTAAGAATAATGCGCCAATAATAATGGCTCTCTCACCTATCAGAAGGCAATAAAAAATCTAAGTAACAGATTTAAAAAAAAAAAAACGCCCATTGTTCTTTTGCAACGAATAACCCTGCATCAGAATCCAAATGAAACTCTTGAAGCGTTCTCTGATCGCATTAAACATATTTCTACCTCGTTGCTTTTCAAAGCACAAGAGAATCCACTTCTTACCTTTCAAAACCTTGTAGATAAATTAACTACAAACGCCTTCATCAAATCTTTACCTAGTTCAATAAGGCTCAGGTACAGATAAAACTTCCGACAACCCTGGATGAGGCTCAAGCTTATGCCACATTCCTTAGAGATATTCAAAACGTAGAACCGCAAGGTTCAATATTTGAAATAAAAAAGTGAGATACGCCTACAGAATCCACACAAAAACCGCCATCGCCTTGCAAACATTATGCTGGTATGCACTGGCACAATGAATGCAAGCGAAAATTCCAAGTAGTCACATCGCGGCGAAAAAGAAACGTAGTTTCGGTACCAGCGTCGCCGTATAAGCTTTGTCAAGGCGACCACTGGAATCGCGAATTTAATAATAAAAATCGGAATAGAACGCGCACTAATTTTGGCAAAAAGCCTCAATTTCAGCCAAACTATCGTCCCTTCAGGCAAAGTAGGCCTTATATCAAAAAACAAATACACAATAATAATAATAATAATAATAATAACAATAGTAATAATAATAAGGGTAATAATAATTATGATAGTAGCAATAATAAATTTAATAGTGGCAACATTTCAACCGGCTGGATTCCACCAACATGCCAGATATGTGAAAAGCGTGGGCACACAGCAAAGGCATGCTGGTTCAATTCTCAAAAAATGACTAGGCGCTCATCCGTTTTCTCAAACGGCTACCACTGTACTGATCCCGGCACTCAACGATTCGAATAATTTATTAATCACCGTTCAAATTAAAAACAAAAAATTTAAAGCGTTAATAGACACAGGCGCTTCGCATTCCCTCACTGATGCCAGTCATGTCAAATCGAGGCCCGAAAAATCTGATATAATCCTGAAATCGATTACAAATTAGATTATCCCCATCTATGGTCTGCCAATCGTTCATTTATCATTCGGCGAAAACACAAAAATTCAGAATAAATTCACAGGTCCCAACTGAAAAATGAATTTCAAATGATCATTGGGAGAGACCTGCTCGCAAAATTTCAGGCAATTATAAGTTTTAAAAACTTGAACCTAACCATACATAAAACAGTAATTCCATTCTTAACAGAAAACACAACATTACAAATTAATACCATTAAAAACACAACTTTACCCGAAACATTGTCAACAGGACATAAAATCAAAATTCCGGCACGCACACACATACTCAGTACATACACTTTTCACACAAAAATTCCAGACGGTTCCATAATGTTGACACAACATGACAGTCTGCCCACAGGACTTTACTTGCCACACACAATGACAAACGTACATAATAACGCTTGTGCAATTACGCTAATAAACACCACACACCATGAGATCTCCATCACCAAACATTTTCCAATCGCACACATTCATTACAACCAGGAGATACTAAATTCATTACACAAACATACCATAAATTCCATTCAACAACTTTCGCACAAAGAAAACATACAATTACAAGCCTTTCTGCAACAATTACGCCAGAAACTTATCTCTCTCCACAACAGGCAGACAAAATTGCTGAAACATTCTCTCCATTTTATGACACATTCACACATGATAAAGACTATAAAAAAAAAAAATTTACAGATATAACACACCACATAGACACACAAAATCACCGCCTGTACACAGTAGACCTTTCAAATTATCTCACTCAGAAGCTCCAATACTAAAAGCTCTCATACGAGATAATCTGGATAGAAGAATAATTGAACCGCCGAGTACTAGTAACTGGGCTCATCCGTAATTCTGGTTAAGAAGAAGTCTGCATATCAGACAAAAGTCGATCCAAACGACATACCCAGTTACGCAAATAGTACAGGTACGTGGTTGATCTGCGTAAATTAAACGCAATCACCACATATGAAATTTATCCTCTTCCAGACATTCAATACATTTTATCCACATTACATGACACAACATACTTCACAACACTCGACATATCAAACGCATTTCATTCCACTAGACATGACAAATCATTACAAGACAAAACTACATTCATCACACAATTCGGTACATACAAATTCCTTACTCTTAAGGATTAAAGAAGCTTCTTCCTGTTATCAAAGACAAATGGACAAACTGTTAACAGGATACACGGATGACCTATGCCATACGTTCATAGACAACATATTAATCTTTCACGGCAAAACATTTCATGAACACAACATCCACACAAAAAAATCTCACAAAATTACACAGGGCAATCTTTGTTTAGACCTAAATAAATGTACCTTCTTCAAAGAAGAATGCAAATATTTGGGCTATACATTGAGCAAAAAAGGCACTTCTCCAGATCATGACAAACTAAAAGCAGTAGAAAACTATCCGATTTCGAAAAAATTAAAAGAAGTTAGATAATTTTTAGGATTTGTAGGTTTCTACCGCAAATTGATATATAATTTTGCTGAAATAGCCAAGCCCTTAACGGATTTAACAAAGAAAAATATTAAGTTTGTATGGTCTCCCCAATGCCCATCGGCATTCCAAATTCTTAAACAAAAATTAATTTCTCCACCCATTCTGGCATACCCCAATTATCAATAGAATTTATTTTAACTACGCATGCGAGCAACGTCGGGATATCAGCAATTTTGAGTCAACTCATAAATGGTGAAGAGCGTCCCATAGCTTTCTCTTCAAGAGTTCTGTCGGATACTGAGTCGAAACTTTGCACCACAGAAAGAGAATTGTTTGTTATTCTCTTTGACTGCAAACAGTATCGACAAATAATTTATGGCTACAGATTTAAAATAATTACAGAACACTCAGCTCTACAGTAGCTCAAAAATTTAAAAGACCCTCATTCTAAGAGTTATATGGATGATCGCTCAAATTAAGCGAATACGATTTATACATTGAGCACAGATCAGGTAAAAATATCGCGCATGGTGATGCTTTAAGCCGTTATATAGGTTGATCAGTCAGTTGACGAATATTATCCAAGAATTGATTTACTTGAAATTGCTCAGCAACAAGCTGGCGATCCAGAATGTCAGCTATTAAAAAATTCAAACAATTACAAATTCAATGATCAAGGCCTCTTAATTCAGTCTCTTACAATTGCATTCTAGTACCGTCAGGGTTGCGTGATACTATTCTGCGCCTTTATCACGACAATCCGTTATCAGCGCATTATGGTAGGCAGAAAACGTATGAACGCATAAAAACACAATTCACTTGGCCAAACATCTCAAATGATGTTCAAAAATACGTTAAGATCTGCTATAACTGTGCCACAAGAAAAACAAAAGATGCCTATAAACCACCTTTAGGCACATTCGGTGAGCCCAAAAATGTCTGGCAAGCTATTTCCGTTGACGTAGTTGGATCACTGGATGCATCTGTGAACAGTGACACAGGTGAAGAATATAAATATATGCTAACGATAATTTGTCAATATTCTCGCTATTTGGAGATGTTTCCCATGACGAACCAAAAAGCAGAAACAATTGCAGAGATTATGGTTAATGATATATTTACCAGATACGGTACGCCTAAATATCTCCTTACAGATCTGGATAACAACTTCACATCAACAATTATACTCCAGATCTGTGAGCTATTAAAAATCAAAGCAGTATGCACAACCCCCTATCACCCTCCCTCGAATGGTCGTTTAGAACGTGTGCACAGGCACATCGCGAACAATTAATCCCACTATATGCAAACTGATAAAAATTGGCACAAATATCTACCATTAGTCAAAGCAGCTCACAATTCCACCTAATACATTTCCACAAATTACACTCCCCATGAAATTGTTTTTGGAACAAAATTTCAGTTTTCCTGGCTTCTGAATTATTAGGAGAAAAATTTACCAAATTTCATATTCACACCAAATGTCTTTACGACAATATACAACGAGTTAGGAAAGAGGTCAAAACAAATAATGAAAAAGCCAAATTAAAAAGAGAAAAATATTATAACAAAAATATTTCAAAAGAAAAACTAAGTGTAGGTGACCACGTTTATTTAAAATCATTTACATCCACGGGAAAATTCATGAAGAAATATCATGGCTCTTATCAAATCTATAAAGTACGATTTGGAGCTCGTATTTCCCAACCACACAGCTTCTATAACTCTCAATAACAATGAGAAAAAATTGGTACACCTCAGCAAGCTGAAAAAGGCCCACATTAGAGGCAAATAAAAATCGCACGCCATGAATCTACGGCCAAGAAAAAATAAAACAAATTTGGCACTTTCTCAAAAAAAAAAAATTTAATAAATTTCCTGGTGTTGGGAAGAGAGAATTTCACATTCTCATCTAGTCCAAGGAAAATGTTCAAAATTCAAATTCTAAATTCAAATTAAAACCAAGTTCAAACAGAAACTTATCTTCAGCGTGGTAGAATAATATAATTTTTATTTTTAATAAATACTAATCCAATAAATATTTATTGAATTTCAAAGATTTCAACAAATTAATTTTTATTCATAAATTTAAACATTTTTAATCATTTAATTTTCCTTACAGACAGCAACATTTAATAAAAGAATTTGTTAAATTTTAACAATCTATTTTTTAGATAATTGTACTAATTTTCTTTGCAAATCCTTCCTTTAATATTTAAGGTAAACAAGCAGTAAAAATTCTTTCGTGAATAGAACAGTTTATATATTTCTCTTTATTTCAAATGTTTCAGCAAAGGCGGTCAAATCACCATGCGCTTAAAAGTTATAAGAAATTTTAGGTCAAAGAAACAGAACAATGTAACTTTCAA
Source organism: Triatoma infestans (assembly GCA_011037195.1). Lineage (NCBI taxonomy): Eukaryota > Metazoa > Arthropoda > Insecta > Hemiptera > Reduviidae > Triatoma > Triatoma infestans. Next base: position 385,593 of record JAAEAF010000066.1, read on the forward strand.
TGTACAGAAGTTTTTCCCAGACACCAGAACAATCAACTTCAAGACAGCCTCAAGACAAAGAAATTAAGCTAACGACCCCACAGACAAGCCGAAATCTATTCAACCAATGGCCTTTCCAAGTGATTGTCTACATAGTACAAAGGAGGTCAAGTTTATAATAAATTTTCAAATTTATAAAAAGTTTTTTAGGTCAGAAACAATGTGGAAACCTTTCACTGTACTTTGCCAGATACCAGTGACAATGAAATAAACGTATACAGGTTTTCTCTACAAACAGGAGAGCCGAATTTTATTGAAATCTTTTCTATACCAGTAAAATCCCTTTAATATTTGATCCATAAAAATTAATTGCTTTATATGTCGGCATTTGAACTGATTGTCTACGTCCCTTATGTATTATTTATTGCCATGTATTGTGACAATCCTTTCAAATTATTTTATCCATGGTAAAAGTTATTAAATAATGATATATTCTCTTTCTCTCTCTAGCTTTAGAACTAACTATCAAACCATTTTATTCTTATAACTAAGTATAATTTTCTTTAATGAATATCTTCAAATATGTTTTAACAATGTACTCTTTTTCCTCACGACCTTTTAGCAACTTCAAAGCAACTACGAAAGGAATGTTAAACAATTAAAACAATACTACGAAATCTGCAGACATCGTTCCATATTTAAAGTATATATCTGCCCACATGAGCTCATTTCCGGAATATTGCGATCGCTTCCTTCCCACGAAATTGCGCAATCATTCCTTATTTCTTGCTTGCTTAGCTTTAGATTATAATCATAAGCAATAACTATAAAATCTATTATTAATAATAAATTAAAACAATGCAATATCAACGAAAATAAACAAAACAATGATATCATTATTATACAAATTTCAATCGACGAAAATAAAAATCACAAGCCTTGATAAAATTAAACATATTATATTATATATATGACCTAAAACTTCGACTATATTGAAAAACTATATTGAGAAATTAAAAACAGAACAAATAAAATCATTCCAAAAAAATTATGATAATTTCATAAAATTTAAAACTTATGTTAACAAACATTAAAACAAACTTCCTATAAGAAAGAAACAAATTGAATCATTGCACTTTGATTCAAAATAAGTAAATTTCATAATGAAACTTAAACTATAAACATTAAAACAAAATTCATATAAGAAGGAATTTAGACTTAAGTGAATTTCATTACTTCAGAAACACTGATAACATATAATGGACTTAAGTATAATCAGCAAATGGGAGAATAAAAACTGACACTTTTTATTAACTGCGATGAACGCATAATACATATTGACACTGGACCTACATAACATCGTCTTCGACTTCATAAAATGCGTCGACCAAATGGTACAATTTTTATATTTTTATCTTCAGAATCAATTTTTACATAAATTTTATTATTAACTTACTATCCATTCACAAATATCATTAATGTTTACATACATTTTATTATTAATTACTATTTAATATTTATCTACTATCCTTGACTTCTTTTCTTTACTTCTCTTCTTTGAATATTTTCATTTTTATTAACCTTATATTTTTTAACATTACCTTTTTAATCCTTATTTTCCAATATTTTATTAATTATACAAAATACACACACAAATTTCATTATTACTCCTAGAAGCGTATTGTGTATGCTTATATACACTATATAAACATTAATTATAATGTATTAATTTTTAAACTAGAATTGCAAGTTAATTTTAATCATTGATCATAATAATGTCAAATGAATATTGTATTTAGATTGTCCGTAATTTTTTCAAAAATTTGTCTTCCTTATCATTGTTAACTATCAAAACAACTATTAGCCTTATATGTAAATATAGCAATTAGAAATATTAAAAATAATAATAATATATTTGAACTTTAAATAATTAGAACGATCTTCTTATACATCATGGTAAAATAAAACGTCATATTTTAACCATATCTAAGTAATTAAAATAACTTAAACTGTAAATATTTTTTACTGAAGTATATTTTAATGATGCTAACGATTCAGACATAAAAGAAAACAATTTAATTTTATAAATTTTTAAATATTATTGTCAATATTGTTTTTTACAAACTGAAGACATTTTCATATCTGATTATTTTAATTTTAAATACTCGATTTAAGCTAAATATTTTTCATGATAATTGTATATTTTTGAATTACTGCCATGGACTACGAACTCATGAATTGATTCTCTCCCTCTCTCTCCTTCGTTTTTTATATATGACACAAGAAGACATCATATCGCTAGCTTGCAACATCACCAGCTAGCTCTCAACATCACCATCGCTGGCTTCACATCCTTAGCTAGCTCTCAACAAGTCCATCACTAGCTTTCTGCCACATAAGCTAGATTTCATCATCATAGCTAGTTTCAACAAATCCAGGCTAGCTACAACAAACACATAGCCAAACCAGATGAGCTACAAAGATACATCATTCAGCAGCACGCGCAAATTTTTCACACGTGAAAAATTTCTTCAGGAGAGGGGATAATGTAACGGCAAGAAAGAGAACACAAGCCCGATCGAGAGAAAACAGACTCTCTCTGGTACTCTCTGACTTAAGCAGGTTAGAGTGGGAGAACTTGTATATAAGCCACTGAGAATCTACAAAGGGATATATATCTATCTATCAGATTCAACTCATACACCGCATCGTATCATATGTCTACTCTCACCATTTATTCTATAAAATCATTACAAGTCCATTGCAGTTTGTGTAAACTTATAGCTATATTATTATAACAGTGTCTTCATATTCTCGTTTAATTAATCAAACCTAAATTCTCTCCTTATCAACTCCATTATAATGATGGTTCGGTAAGGAACGGACTGAGGTGGTGAACAGCTACAAATACTTGGGGGTAACCTTGACTTCGGGTTTATCATTTGAAAAACACTTTCAGGAAAAAGTTACAAGTGCTAAGTTTGCTCTGAACGCTTTTGAAAATTTCATATTAAATATGTTCCGTTTTCCTCTAAATTGCAACTTTTTAATGCTGTATCCAGATCAATTATATGTTATGGTGCACAAGTCTGGGAACCATGTACATACTAGTGGAATTACCTCTTAAGTATTTTATAAAAAGAGATTTATATTTGCCAGCTTATACTCCGGATTTCATTATCTATCTCGAGTCTGATATTGTTCTGACATGCCTATATACACGGAAACTTCATCTAAAGTATATTCATAGATGTATGTCTTTGCCATCACACAGTTATCCAAATTTATTTGTCAACGAGATGATAAAGAAAAAAATATTTTGGTTCACTGACTGGGAAAAATTATGTAATCCTTATGATGTGAGTTTGGATGGGTTAGTAAGTGGTATTGTGGGGATCTCGGAACTGTTAGAGAGAATAAGGAAACATTTTATTAATAAATACAAGTTGCCTGCTGACAATAGTCAACGTTGTATTGTATATAAACAGTTATCAACATATAACATAGTAATTAATAGTAATCTGTGATGCTAGGTCAATCAGCTGGATTATTAAAGTTCCGGGTGAGCTCCTACATTTAAAAACAAATACTCATTTAATATGCAGATAAAATTATGTTCCCTTTGTAACTTAAATGAAGAAGAGACAAGTGTTTTCATTTTGTAGTCAAATGCCCAATACTAAATGAGATCAGGATTAAATATATCAAAAAAAAAAGAGCTTTGTGCCAGTGAATTTATGAATTGTTTATGTGGAGAAAACTGCGCTGGCCGGGCTAATTATTGTAAATTTGTATGGCAGCACAGATACGAGTTAGTCCTAAGAATTCAACTATAACTAAGTCCAATTTTCTGTTTAAGATAAAAAAGTTGCTGTTTTTATTTATTTTTTGTACTTTATTTTGTTCTAATATTAAAACAGGTATTTTATATAAAGTTAACAACTCCTCTGACGGTCATTCGACCAAGAGTATGTAATATTCTGTATATATAGTCTGTCTGTAATATTTTCATTTTGCTATAATATTGTAATTTTTCAAGTAGATGAAAAAAAGACCCATTATTATTATTATTAATGATCGATAATGAGTTGTAATAGACACATCAATTTTTTTTAAAACATTTCTATTAAATAAAAATAAAACTATTATATTCCAGTATATAGATACTATCACCATTATTTCAATGGAAATATGAATTTGAAATACTCTTAATACAACCAGAAATTACATTTCCTTGATAAAAATTACCTAAAATTACAATAATTACAAAAATAAAGGGCTATTACCCACAAACTTGAATAATAATGTTTTATTCATGTGCTGTAGTAATTTTGGAATAAAAAACATAAAAAAAACTAACAATAAACTTTTATTGTTTAGTACATTGAAATGTATTAAATTTAAATTAATTCTATAGTGGAACCCAAATGAGTCACACTATTATAGTTTATATTTAGCATATGAAATCGAAACATGTTTGATTTAAAACATAGAGCTACTAGTGAAAAGCTGGCAAAATAGGTATATGTGGGAATCATGGCTAGTTAAAATAATTTAAAAAAAAGGGTGTGAGGAAAAACACGATTTTTGTGTTGTTCATCCGTGTGTTTGAGATGTGAGTATTTGTTTTGTGTGTGTACACTGATTAGTGAAAATCCAAGTTGAATTGTGTAGATAGCTTAGTGGTTTGAAATAAAGAAATTAGAAGTTGTAGCCCTGGAGTGGTTTTTATTGGTTAGCTAATTAGTTATATTGATTAGTATATAGTGCGTATAAAACCACTCGAACCACTCGAAATTTTTAATTTAAAAGAGTTCCTTGAATTGTAGAATTAATTGCACGCAAAGCAATTTAAAAAAAAAGGTAAAATAAAGAAAAAATATCCATTCTAATTGAACTTTTGCTTTTTAAAATGTTTTTCATTAATAAACTTGATTTTGTGAGTGTGTCATAACTATAAAACCAATTGAGTAAACAATATCTGCTTGGAATCTTGTCATTTAAAAACAAACTCTAATCCTCTTATTGCGATAAATAGACACTGAACTTTAGTCTCTTTTTGTTTTCCATGCAATGATATTGAACATTAAGACATTGAACATTAGTCTCTTTGTTTTCCATGCAAGATGCCGCGAGGTAAACTACTCACAGACGAAGAAAAAGGTAAAATTTTGGCTTTTGCCGAAGAAAAATTATGTCTTCGGGAAATCGCCAGGAGACTGCAAAGGTCCCATAATGTGGTGCGAAACTTTTTGGCAAACCAACAGAATTATGGAAAAAATAAAAAAGGTGGGCCTAAAAAAAAACTTTCACTTCGTTGTGAACGACGAATTATTAATTATTCAAGCAATTCAGTCAAAAGCATTAGCAAAATGATTTCTGACCTTAATCTGAACGTTTCGCGCTCTACCGTGTACCGTGTTCTTAAACGAAGTAAATTTATTAAATGTCAAAAAATGCGAAAAGCGCCAAAACTTCAACCTCGCCATATTGCAGCAAGATTGGAATTCGGGCGACACAACATTTCCACTGATTGGCATTCCGTGATTTTTTCAGATGAAAAAAAATTTAATTTAGATGGTCCAGATGGCAACAGGCATTATTGGAGAGATCTTAGAAAAAACCCTGTTAAATTTTCTAAGCGAAATTTTGGCGGAGGGAGTGTAATGGTGTGGGGAGCTTTTTGTTCAACGAAAATGCTAAAGTTAGCATTTCCCTCCACCAAAATGAACAGTGCAGAATACACCACTGTTCTTGAAAACCACTTGTTGCCTTTCCTTCACCAAAATAATCACGTGCAATGGACATTCCAGCAAGACAACGCTGCTATTCACACTAGCCGAGCAACCAAAACATGGCTCACATCTCATAACATCCCTCTCCTTCAATGGCCTGCTTGTTCTCCTGATCTTAATCCCATTGAAAATGTATGGGGTATCATTGTAAGAAAGGTTTACGCCGAAAACCACCAATACGGGAATGTGGAAGATTTAAAAAATGCCATAATCAAATCATGGAACGAAATATCCGACCAAGTCAGAAAAAATTTAATTTCAAGTATGGGAAGAAGGCTTTTCCAGGTTGCTGAGAAGAGGGGAGGAACCACTGACTATTAAAAATGTACAGATGTTACAACCAGTAGTTTTTTGATAATGAAATTTTTTATTTTTATTTTGGTTCTATAGTTATGGAACATGTGAATTTTTTATTTTTTTTACATTTTATTTAAAAAACAACTGTAAAAATAATAAACTGTAATATGTTAATGACACAATTACTTTTTCTTTTCAAATACCTGTTGAAACGTTCTGTGTACAGGTTGTAGGTACACTTTGGAAACTATAGAAAATTTTAAGCGAAAAATTGAAAAAAAAAAAAAATTGGTTTTATAGTTATGAAACGCCATTATATATAAACTGATGGCTGATGGTTTTTATATTCATACAATTGATTAAAATAAGTTGCCTCTCGCAATTTTTATAGCTTTTAATTTAAGACTAAACCAAATTTAAATTTCCAAAGGCAATTAGCAAAACAAAAAAACTCTGACTGGGCAAAACGATATATATATATAACATTATACTAATGGATCACCAAATTTAGGAAATTATATATCATATAGATAAATATAAATATATATGCATATATTCCTTTAAAAAAAAAATCTGAGCAAACACATACCTTGGTACAATGTCTTGTTGATTTTGTTTATTAATTACAGTGACCGAAGCAACAGATTGCTTCGTATTTATTTCTACAGTCATATTCCAATCTTCCCTAGATATCAACTCTGCACCCAGCACTTTTAAACCACTTTTTACTCTTGCCCTGAAGTAAAAATAAAAATGTTAAAATAAACAAAATTGCAAAACCCATTTACAGCAATAACTGAATTAATAATTCTGATTTCAGCATAGCTAACAATATTTTATCAAAGTCTGTTTGTCTAGATCGTATTCAGAACGGTTTCAAATGTTCTATTTCGTCACGAATGTCTTTGGTTGGTTGCAGTGTTTTTGCCGTTACTCTTTTACTGGCTGTTATTCGCGCTCTTTCCAATATCACGAAACACCAAAATAAAAACATATGTTGCGAAAATAATAATTTTTAATATTTTATTAAAGAAAAAAAAATATCCATATTGGAAGTTTTGGAAATTAAATTAAAAAAAGTAACCACATTTAGGATTTGACCATACGTCCTCAAATATACATAATTATCATGAAACCGGCTAGACATCATAAAAATTACCCAATTCTATTAAGCAACATAACATAATTAAACCTTAATTAAACATAAAACTGCTTTTCTTTTTACACTTTCTTTTGCTTTTTCAAAATCTTGAAATACATAAAAAGAAATGTATGAGACTGACTAATCTAATGTAAAGAATTGTGCTATTAACAATACAAATTTCAAAAAAAAAAAAAATTTCATTTAAGAAATTCATTTAATAAAAATTGAGGATTTTTTAAAAATATCTTTTCATTTGCATTGAGTTCTTTCAAACCGTACACTTATTTGATTCTCACATAAAAAGCCTTTTCATATTTTGGTTTTTGTTCTGACATTGGTATTCGATACTAAGTTTGAAGACCCCAATACAAAAACTTTGTGATCTTAAGAATAAAAGTCCTTAATTTAAATTCTAGTAAATAGTGAACTATTAATACTGAAAACTATTTATTAAATAAAAATGGTTATTCTTTTCGCAAATTGTATTCCAAACGAAGAAAATGTATTCGGCCATTAAACGAAGAAAATAAAAAAGAATACCAAGGTGAGATAGATGCTAACCAGGCTAATAAAATAGGCTAAAAAATAAAAGTTAAAAACAATTAGTCTTGATATTAAAATGATATTTGCTGAATTTAATTTTTGTAACAATATTTATTTTTAAAAAATTAAAAAAAAAAAATAAATAATAAGAGAAAAATCTTTACAAAAATCACAAAAAATACATTAATGCGTTGTAATTTACTTTTAGAATATAAAAAGGAAAGTTACTGGTCTGTAAGATGACAAAATCTGGCTAAGTAAAGCTTTTTTCTTTAAGTTATTTATAGAAGAAGCTAAATAGAACGACTATAGCCAGTGATCAGAGAGAAAATACTGAACTAACCAAAGCAGAATTTAATTAATGTTCTAATGATGTCACTTGGGCTAGACAGTCCTTCTGGTTAACTAAACTCTCTACCTTATCTCTGCGTACATTAAATTTTTATTTTTTTTCTTTCTCTTTACTACCTTGGTGGTTTTCTTTTATCTCAACATTCTGAGAGACTTTAATCTCATATCGATCGAGTTTATACTAAGTTTTAAAAACGTAAAAAAATGGTAATAACTCGCCTTAACATGAATCCGGTAACATGACTTGGTGGTTTAATTGTTACATAGGTTGGTATGTGTATTTTGCTTGTTGGATACAGTGGACGTTGTGGCATCAACATTGTTACATGATTATCTGTACTCAATGTATTGTAACCTTGGCTAGCTGGTACCAGTTGAACCGTTCCTGTATGCAAAACAACAATATTATTAAAAAAATAACCAAATAATTTAAATTGTAGAAATTAACAATATTATTTTAATTCTATTAGGATGAGTTAAAAAAATAAGACTATTTTTAAGAACGTTTTCTGACCTCTGGACGCCATGTTATTACTAAAAGTAACTTTTAATGCTCTTATATTATTTATTATTAATTTTAAGGCGCGTCAACATCTATGGTGATTGTCGTCCGGAGCCTTCTCCGTACATTGCCAACTTCCAGACAATGCTCTCTCGTTATTTACATCACTGTCACAATCACCGGACAATGAGTTGTAGCGGCTCCTAGGATGAAAAAAAATCTAAGAGTAGTAACTCCGCGTGGAAGTGTAGCTCGGTACCACTTAGCACTATCTCTTATCTTTATAGCGAACATGAACTGTTTTCTGCTCGCTCAATATAGTTTTAAGTCTTGGATTTTCAACTGGTACAAAATTTCAGTAATTTTAAGGCTTTTTTTAGAAACAAGAACTCTCAGCCATGGAAGATACCAACATATGTAAGGAAATGGGGGAAGAGTTCCTTCTTGGGATTCTTGTCAACGTTGGTTTCAAAAATTAAAGAAGAATGGGCACTTCGAAAGATTGAATCACTTTTTAAAAGACACCAATGGACATTGATAGAGACCTTCACTAGTTGATGAGAAAGATTTGTGTGCTACTAGAAACGGCCAATATCATCACAACTTGGACTGGCTTAGTCAGCAGTAAACTGAAATGACTGTAACCGGAAAATAAAAACGGTCCTTAAACAAGACCCTCACAAGTTGACATATAAGCCATCAAGTCCACTGAATAATGGTTTATTCAAATGTTTATTTTATGATGCGCAAATAAACAGGGTCTGGCTATAGTTGGACCAATCTAGTTGCAAATCATAGTCAAGTTGGAAAAAAGTAATGCTGTGTTTGTTTATGGAAGTACTTATCGATTATAAATTTGCTCCACTGATTCTAGGTTTCATTTTCTGATCAGCTGAGAAGTTTCCAGAGTTTGGTGGAGAAGAAGGTAAGTGAATATTCTTCTAGTAAAAACTCTATGCTCCCAAAACGATCAGGTTGGAAGCCAAAGTCCTTGAAGGAACATTCATTTACCAAGTCATTTACTCAGATCCATTGGCTCATTTTCTTGAAGAAAAGAATGCAACATTTTTATAGGTATTGTTAATAGTTTGGAAGGATTCGATAAGCCTACAAGTTCCATGAAGAACTTTGTTATTACGTACTCCTTTTAGAAGCAAAAACAAAAGAAACCATGGATGGATACCTTGGTTCATCCAAGTCCTTTCATATATTTCTGGAAATCCTTAATATTATAAGATAAAATATCCAAAACCATTTTGTATTTCGCTCAATTTTCTCAAGAAATTTATTGGAGTAAAATTGACAAGAACCCTTTTGTTCTAACTTAAGAAGCATTATTCTGGAGCGAATAAAGTTTGTAACCAAACTAATAATTGCAAATACAGTCCACTAATAGATCACAGCAAACGAAGTTCTAAAAAAATTATTAAAAGAAATCTAAAATAATCAAATATGATCTTTATTAACCAAATGTCTTAAATTAACAAACAAAAAACGACGTTTATTGTAATAATGTATATTATTAAAATATGTGTTGTAATAATGTTGGTATTGGACCAAATGTCTTAAATTAACAAACAAAAAAAGGACCTCTATTGTAATGATGTTGACTTATGTGTACTGAAGTGTCGGTGTAGAAAAAAAAAAATGAAACGGTATTTGTCATATGACAGTTACATACCTTTTTTTCACCCCTACCCTTCCATTCACCCTCAACGCAATGCTCATACCTTCTTATTATGAGAAAATTTCGTTCGGTTTTTAAGCTAAAAAAAACAACAAACCCTTCTTAACAAATAAGTGGCCACTCAAAAAGCGTATTCTATGTTAACAATTCTTGAAAGGTAAATATACAGGAAAAAGATTGGGATCCCAAAATCAAGAAGGACTTGCTGAGTTCTAAAGCCACAAACCGTATGGAATATGAATTATAGAATTATATATATGAAAACAGCCTCAACATGGAATAACCTGTATAAAATGATAAACTTTAGTTGAAGTATGAGTATTATTTGATTGATTGCGCTTTATAATGGAACCGGGATTTCTTCTATTCATAAATAAAATTAAGACTGTATTAAAGAGTTAATTCTTTTTAAATATTAATAAACGTGCATCATCTTTGTGGGGGAAAAAAGTAAAAAAATTACACTGCTAAAGGAAATTTATGAAACAACTGACGTGACGGAAGGCAACTGCGACGATAACATTATTTGAAAAATAATATATATATATATTAGGGCGCTAATTACCAAGAAATTGATGCGCAAAAAAAAAAAAGGCGCGACAAAATCTATGTCCATAGGCACTCAGATTATATATTGTATTCTATTTATTAGAATTACACATAATTAACATCGGACAGCGATTACAGTAGGTGTTCAGTGACGAAAACAGCCGACATTTAGAGAAGCACCTGATAAGTCAAAACCAACCGTTATCTAACAGGTGTATCATAAGAGTCATGCTTATCAGCCTTTGAGCAGTGAATGCAATCGTCTGTAAAGGTGAGGATGATGCGCTAAACCCAAGTAGCTGCACATATCAGCTACTACTACAGGTCTTGTATAGTAATTAGAGTAAATAATGGTAGTGTGTTGGGTAAATGTTATCAGTGCTGTTACAGAGTTGCAGCTTGGGTCCTGAAGTAGTGGACATAATGGTCAATTCCCCTCTATCCAACAAGCTAGAGAGTAGCAATTTAATATTAAGTACTTGGGCTGATTCCAAAATTAAAGCCCTAAGTCCAGATGGGTTGCAGTAACATTCCGAAGATCAGCCACACAAAAAACACTTTCTTTTGAGTAAGATATAAACGCTTGGAAGAATTTCTTGTAATCTTTAGGGATACCTATTAAATAAAAAAATATGTGAGGATAAACAATTGTAGATTAAACAAAATAATAATATTAATAAAAGCAAAACCAAAATTGGGTAAAGATTATTAATTGAAAACTTTAAATTTAATTAATAAAAACTTTCAATAAATTGAAACCTCAATGATTAATCAACAATTTTACCATTATAATAAGATGTTTATACGGCAATGGCCAGAGGAGTTTTAAAGAAAAAAGAATTCTTTGTTGCTCTACATTTCGGGTACCCATTGGTGCCCTTCTTCAGGAGCTCTGCAAAATTTATTGGAGAAAAGTTACATTATAGAACAAATTGTATCAGTAAAGAAAAAGTGCATAGTTTTATAACAAATAAAAGAAAAATTTAAATGAAAGAAATATTAACAGAACAGATTGAACATAAGATATTAAAAACAAGAAATTGTAACACACAAGTGACAGTTAATTAAATGTAATGATATTAACAATAAGAGAACATAAAATAAAATAAAAAATATAGATACTTTTAGGGTAGCAGAGAAGTGAACGTTGAAACGTTGAGATTGAAATGAAAAGTGAGTATTTTTGAAAAAATAAAAGAACTGTTAAAAGGTGGGAGGTTAAGAAACGATTTGATTGAAACAAAGTTTACAGTGAGGCGCGGTAATTTCAAATTTGGAAGAACAAATTCCTGGCGAGTGTCTTTGTTAGTAATGATTTCTTTGTTTTTTTTTTTAAAACTGATAAGAGTTCGGATAGAGGTGAATTTGTAAGGATTCGGATAGAAGCCGTTTAGAATGTTTGGGGTAAGTGGTTAAAATGGAAGAGGTATTAAAATCGATGGTATAATTAAAAGTTGGAACATGTCAAATTTTTTTTTGATAATGCCTAGAGTTCATGTTGTCTGAGTCTTTTCTGTATAATCTGTTTAGATTCATCTTGTGGCAAGCGTTGGAGTTGGGTGTAATACATTGAAGTTTGTATACTGTATGTCTTTTGTTAGGTTTTCAAACAATATAAACATCTTATTATAATTTTAAGGCCTGACGATTTGAAAACCAATTTTACCATTAAGGTTTTGATTTACCATTTTTACTCCTAATTTTGTTATTGTTTATTTTTTTTCTTATTTTCTTTCTAGTTTTTAGTAATACCTCTGAAGAAAACAATAAACTTGTACGAAAAGGAGGGTGCTATTTAAAAGGAAGTCTAACATTTAGCTGTTTAGAATTATTATCTATAATCTATTCGAGATGTCCTTTAAGAGAGTGATTTAAGTACAACGAAGAACATATGTTAAGTCTATGGCATTTTTGGCATTCAGTTTCATTTCCCATTTTATCTACAAAGCTGTATCATTTGCATAAATAAGAGTTATAAGCTGAGGGTGAATGGAAATTTCGACTAAGCAAATAAAACAGGAAAAGTCCACGACGAATACCAGACTGAGAAATCTAATAAATTTAAATTTGGTACCGAATTCTTTCATGTTTTTTTGATTTTTATTTTTAATTTACGCCAATTTTGAAGGCAACTTGTCATTTTATTTCTAGCAGCCCAATACATAGAAGAGCGCCGGTGAAAATTTTTGTCTCTTTCTTTTATCAGTGTATGACAGAAGTTCATGTCACCTTGCTAGCACATAGGACAGATGGAATCCTTGGTTCCTTCACCTATGCGATGAAGATGGGCCTGTAAATAATAATGGCCCGTGGTCAACAGGCGAATGCTACTTTACGCAACAGGACGGGTGCATGGGGCCATTTTTATCTTTAAAAGACTCCTACTAAGTTTGCTATTACTGAAGCGGGAGTGTTCTTCCATTGCCGGTTCGCTAAAGTGAGACCTAATAATGCGCCCATAATTTTCTATGAGAACTTACAGTTTAAGATTTAATAATATAGAAGTAATAGATACTGTATATGTTCTGGAAGAAAAAGATGGTATAAGTTTAAAAGACAAATGGGTGAAGGAAAACCGCTGATCTATCATTCATTAAGGAAAATCCCGCAAATAATGTGGCAATCATACAATCCCATTTAGTACTTGAAACTAGTTTTATAGTTTGCCTAATCTCTAAAAAGAACTGTGTTTTTGATGTAACGAAATGATATTTGAAGGAAATCAATTTTTTTTAAAAAGAATAGAAAAACATTTATAAATAGGCGGAGTTTGCATAATGAATGCAATCAATTATGCACTCTAACCATAGGTGGCAAAAATTTACTACGCTGTAAATAGGTCATCGTACGTTAAAAGCAAGTCCCGACAACTTGCGATTTGACCATTAAATTTCTACAGATAATATTAATTCTATTGAAATGCCTTCGCGAAAGAAAAAATTAACTGAGCTATATTTCTGAATTAAAAACCATGCAAAAAAATGTCGGATTATTTTTCTAATACTTCGGTAATGCTGGCTGCGTTTTTGGCTTTCTTTAACAAACTGTACTGTCGATATATAATAAAGATGGTCTGTCTACCTTTCAAGATATGACCATCAACTTTTAGATCATTCCAAAGAATAATTAACAAAAAATGGTGCAAAAAAACAAAATTACATACCAAGCGGTGTTAAACTTTGAATCATGACCTTGGGCGTGCACTGTGGTCCTCTGAGTGGTTCCACAACAGTATATGCCAATGTTACCAGCCTTGGTGGTGTCTTTGTTGGTTTCGTCCTTCTGGATGGCAGCTGTGGCCACCATGACCATGGTAAAACCAATTCAACCAAACACATACCTTCATGGCTATCCGGACTACATGCTCCAGATACTCTCGATTCACCCATTGTAGCGTGCACTACAGCGCATACACGTTGGGCACCTGGCTCAGCACCCGTATGCATTACTACACGTACCACTGGCCAATCACGCTCCACCTATCAAAATAAACCAGAAAACAGGCATTAATTTGTTTAATTTTAAATATTTTAGGATTTTTTTTGAAAACATTAAAGACACTGAATACGTAATTTAAAAAATAACAGTTTCTCTAATGGCTTTGCATTTTTCACATTTTAATTTTAAAAAGATTACGCACCAAGCACTTTTATGTCCTTATTCTCTTTGAAATATGGGTCTATTTTCTATCACTCAAACACATCTTTGGGCCATTAATTAACTATAATTTTGACACCAGAAGAATCGAGTGTGACAAAAACTCCTTATGCCCTATATCCACTTCTCTGCATCTGCTTAATATATTTTTTTTAAAGAAAGAAGTGGGGCATTGGGCGAATAGGTGAGCATCAGAATCGCTAGGTCAAAGCAATTCAATGGGCTAAATCTAATACATGAATTTTTCAGGTTATCTAGTATAAGTATGCCTGGCGTTGTCCTGTCAGTGAAGTGAATTTCCCCTATGAACAGAGAGTCAAAACTAAATGTATGCGCTCAAGCTTTGAGGAGTAGAGTTCGAAAAGTTATGGGCATCACTCAAAAAGAACCATGCCCTCGTTTGATCTAAGAAATTCATTTCGGATTTTTAATAAAACCTTTAAAAAACTCTCTACGGAATGCGATTGCACAAATCATACACAGATGTTTCTGGGTACCATCTAAGTTTCACGTTTGACGGTAGTGTGTAGAAGATCGGATACTTCTGTGTTGGCATATTACATAACGATATGTTATCCTTCCAATCAGCAAGATAACGCTAATTCGTTGGTTCCATATTTGGCCAGTCAGATGTTTGAGGAACAAGCACGCCCAAGCTTCCCTCCCCCAGCCACAGAGATCATACTCAAGAAGACATCCAGAGTTGACCAAGAATTCGGTCACCAATCACTAGCCGTCCACCTAACATCACAACAGCTTCCAACCAACGCACTTGTCTCTTTCTCTCCTTCTTATAGTAATTAAGTCTCTAGTTTCTAGTACCTAATTCTATCTCTTTTGACTAACAAAACTCCTACTTCATTTCCACCACAACTGATAGTCACGTGATTTTTCTATGAGAAAATTGCATTAGTCGGAGAAACACTCCTTTATATATATATATTAATTGGACGTAAAGCCCGCCAGAAGAAAATAGACATTACTTTACTTTTTACTTATGATTTTGTATATAAATAGCGAAAAATATGGTGGAAATAAAGCGACATTCTCTTATTACAATTATGATTGACGAATTTTATTCAGATTGAGAAATTTTTACGAAACATCTGGTTTATAAATAGATGTGTTGGGAAGCTATAAATTTATCTATAGGGCGAAAGAAATCGGTCGTTCCAATCTGTTGTGACCCTTTTACGATCACTTCTGGATCTCCGACGTATTCCTCAGTTTCCCTAAAAGGTAAGATTGCTCGATGAACAACAGAACGTGACAGATCTAAACGTTCTGCCACATATCGTACGCCATGTCCTTCCACCGCAAAAGCGACCGCTCTGGAGACATCCTCAAAAGAAATGACCATTTAAGTAATTTAATGATAAAATTAAAAATAATGTGAAATTAAAAAAAGTTATTATTTAAGTTGTCTGTCCCAGGCCAGAAAGCCACACTAAATTATTTCTACTGAATTCAATTTTTATTCTCAAGAAGGTTACGGAATTTTTATGGTTAAAGTATTGTAATTAACATTTATATTAGTTATAAACATAAATATACCAAAGATAGTACAAAGTATAGTTATTGTGTTTTTATATTGCAAAATATGTGTTCCACTTTTTTGGGGAGGGCTGAATTGTATTTAAGATATTTAGAAACATTTCGACATGTGATTAGGCCGTATAAATTTTACCAGTCATTAAATGGCCTATATTACCAGTCATTGAGACTGGCAATCCTGGTATAAGGTGTAATTTTGTAAAATGACAGGAAGAATTTATTTTGTTCAATGACAATTCAAATGATTGATTTATTTTCATATTCTGTAACTATTGTCATGATTAAGTATAGCCTCTAAATTCATTACAAATATATTTTATATTTTTAGTTCTTAATAATAAAAAACTTACAGTCTTGGTGACTAGATGAGCAGATAGATCTAGATGCCTGCCCCATGCTAGATCAGATGTATTTGAGCTTGGCTCTGCTACAAGAGATCTGGCCGGTACTGTTTGTTTGGTAGAAAATGGCCCATAAGAGGCTCTAACTGCTAGCGGCCTTGAAGTCTGGAATACGGCAAATCTTTCTGTAGTAAGTACAGCACCCGGAGGACCAGGTGGCGGTGGCTCTGGCGGTTGAGCCCGAGCTATCGATTGCTTCAAGAAGTAACCTCCCTCGGGGCTCTCCAGCACAACATCCACGCTGCATCCCACTCCCCATACTGCAAACACACAAACAAAAACATACTTATTAATGATCAATTAAAATGTATTAAAAATAAATGAAATAAATATAATCTTAGTTATATATTTGTGGGTTCTTAATGAAAAAAAAAGTACAAAAAATGAAATTAAGGAAACTCCAAGAAATAGAAGATGCTTGGGTAGTGGATGGTTTTGGGGATGATCAGAAAAGAAATACTTAAGTTGAGAAATATTTTAGACATACTGAACACACTGTTTATATTGTATTAAAGTACAAGCACCGTAAGACTTGACACTGTATAATTTAGAGTTAGAGTATAGTAGAATAGAGAGAGAACCTGACTGACAGAGAGCGATGTGATAATGTGGACGTTGAAGGTTGATGGTTGTTTGAATGAAGCTGCCCAGTCTAGGCACCTTTTTTAAGCGGTCGGCTGGACTAGTCTCTACTCTCTTTAACTTCTCCTTCCCATGCCCTGATATTAGACTCCCCTCTAATTCATTCTCATTAAAACGCCATTCGAATGATCATCAACACTCGACGCCCGTCGCTCTAGGTTGATGGTTGTTTGAATGAAGCTGCCCAGTCTAGGCACCCTTTTTAAGCGGTCGGCTGGACTAGTCTCTACTCTCTTTAACTTCTCCTTCCCATGCCCTGATATTAGACTGCCTCTCTAATTCATTCTCATTAAAACGCCATTCGAATGACCATCAACACTCGGCGACCGTCGCTCTACCAGTTAGTCTATCACCGTCTTCTCACGCTACCATATTCTCACTCTAAATTATACAGTATAAAGTCCTTGCAGTGTTAGATTTATATATTAAATATATATTTTCATTAAATATAAACAGTGTTCAGTATGTCTAAACAACTTTTCTCAACCTAAATTTGTCTATTATATCCAACCTACCCCATTACTACAGCAATGATGAAGTTTACTTTCTCTCATAGCCCGTAAGGGGTATGTGCTGCATGCAGTTCTTGGGGAGTAGCGACCCACCGGTTACCATAGCTCTACGGCTAATGTCCGGTAATGGGCAGTGTGGTCTGTAGCTGAGGAACACTTGCTCGGAGGCCGAAGTGCACCTGAGAATCTTCCGGAGACACAATAGATCTTTCAGGTAGTAATGCAATAATCCACTATAACAATCTACAAAAAAATCTACTTTCTTTTATTGCTTTAAGAAAGAAGGAGTATAGAATACGTAAATTTTTCATCCTTTTCAATATCCCTGAAAATAAGCTCAACGAGTTTCTTTAAACTTGCATGAGTATTAAAAAATATTGGTAAGAGTATTAAAAATATAAAGATCTTTATCTTTTATTATGGAACACTTTTTTCTGACAAAATTAAATTTATTGGGTTCAGGGGATGCTATTTCTTTACTTATAAGATCCCTCCCCTATCTTTACAAATAGAGAGTAAAATATGTAGTAAAAAAATCAAAGCTTGATAAAAACCAAAAACAAAACCTGGTATACAGGAACTGTCATTTTTACTGAATTATTCTTTCATTTAATCGCGATTTTCACGAGTACAGTCCAGCGAGTTTCTTAAAACTTTATAAGATATTGTAGGATAGACAGAGTTTTCTACTTTTAATTGGTTTCTCTCATAGCTTTTTATAAATAGAATATTTTTTTTATGACAGATTCTTTTTTGGTTGGAAGATGATCAGGTTTAATTTCTTTTTCAGTACAAGCATTTATGAATCTAAATCCTAGGCTAGCATTGTTTTTTTTTTCCTTTTGGCTGACAAAAAGGGCTAAAAAGCAATAGGAGATTGTTTTTATCAGCCATCAATAGTGCTGTACTACCTTTAATTAATAAAAACATAATCGCCCTTCACATAGTTTTAAGAACTAATAACAAAAGATAATGTATAAGGATTTAAAACTAACAAACTAATTCAAGATAGGAAAGTCCCCATTATCAAATAACCTGAAACTGCAAACTGCTAAAAATGGTTCACATTTTCATACCTTAGCCAGATGATTCTCAGATTTATAATGCTCAGGGTGTCTCAAAAATAAACTACCACTTTATGATAATTTTAACTGATAGATTGTGTAGTGGAAGAAAGAAATAAAAATAAATAAATAATAGTTTAGAATATTTTATAGTTTGAAAAAATCTAATTTTGTTAATATTTTAAAGATATCTTAGTGCAATGAAAAGATTCAGGTACTGTAATTTGGACTCATTGCTATTTGGGAAACAAAGGCACAAAAATCCGTTAAATTAATACAATGCGGGCCCAACTGTTTTGCGACTTGGCCAACTATTTTGTTACAGAGAGCATTCCTTCAGACAGTCTGCCTTCTGCTTTCAAACAACACAGTCTGCATTCTGCTTCCAAAGCCAGAACACTTGCTTCAGGAATCGCTCTCTCTCAAACTCGATGTCTGTGATAGAGATTTGCATTTATTCCAGATATACATCTGAATTATTAAGATATAGTTGTAAATATTGTAAACCATTTAAATTCACTTAAAGAATATATTTATTTCAAAAACAGTGGTACTCTCTTATTTATTACTAATATTTCTCTCTTAAACATATATACATACAAGCCCTTTTACTAAACCGCTCACACCACAACCAACTACTGCAATACAACAACACCAACAACATTTCAATTGGTACTTGAAATGAAAATTATTTAAAAAAAAAGAAGAAAATTAATCAATAGGAAAAAAGGCGCAGATTATTGGATAATGAATTAATTAAAACTTAGCATGTGTGCCACAGATTTTTTTAATTTAATAAAAAGTTGTAAGTTAAGGGACCTGGATTGCAATAAGCTTTATAAAAGCGGCAGAACAACTGCCAAACTTTAGTAGTAAAATAAAAAAAAAATTAAGAAAGTAATAATAAAGTAATCAAGATCTTAAGATGAAAGAAAATTCTCAGGGTATTGGTAAATGGGCTCCAGCAGACAAAAAAAAAAAAAAATAGATTAAGTAATTTCTAAAGAACAGGAAAGGAGAAGCAAGAAATGAATTAATGGTACGAAGGAAGCAGGAAAGAAAGTGAATAGAAAAAAGGAAATAGAAGGATATTCAGCAGATCCTCTTAAAGTATCCTGTAAAAAAGAGGAGAAGTAGCAATGAGACATAACGTTTAGTAGAGGGGAGATTTAGATGGGGAATACTAAAAGCCAAAGTGGAATGGGGATGCGAAAGTGGAAAGTATATCCAATATATCTTTTTCCATTTAGTAAAAGTGACAACTTCCAGAAAAATTCTTAGTAAATAGATGAAAACCAGTAAATCGATTAGCCTTTCCTAAAAGTTTTAAAAACTATGTCAACTGGGATGGAATATAAAGTCAATGTAAAAAGAAATTCTACAGAAGAACACGTAAAAATGGAATACGATTTGTTTGTTATCGAAATATACACAACTTAACATCAGACGACTGCATAATACTATGAAATGTAGTGTCATTAGAAATTATAATAATTAGAAATCAAACAATGAAACAAATACATAATATTTTTGTCCGTTCGAAAAGCATACTTCATTTTGTTCGTTCTGAACGTTTCGGATTAGAGTATTGTTCGCAACACTTTTTTGCTGGAATTGGAAAATAAAAATTTCCGGTCATCCGATTTACTTCAAATTCGGATTTTCCAAAACATATTTAATTCAAATTAATATTAATTATTTGGATGATAAAATTGTATAGTAAACTGAAATAGCATTTTAGTGGGTAACCTAACCCCTCACCCACAAAAGTATCCTTAAATGAATTTTTCCGGAGAAATGATTCAAATAAAAGTTGTAGCTCTTTGTATGTATCGTAGATATATAATATAAGGTTTAAAGGAAATTTTTTGGGGCCGTTTTTGAAGAAATCACATTCATTAATATGGTACTTCCGGTTGAACGATTTTTACGAAAAGTTTATTTTCAGATCTCCTGATAGCACTTTAACGAAATATTAAGTTTAAACATTCTACGATTTTGAGATATGCTTTTTCGCTTTTGAGATATGCTGTCCCACAAACAGAGTGGCAGACATACAGACACAAAGGATCAATTGCTAAAAACCACTTCTTTTTTACTTTCTCTTACTCCTAGTAAGAGATACCACTTTACTAGTTGGATTTTTTACTTTTTTGCGATTTTCTCAAAAATGGCTCCGACGATTTTCTTTAAACTTCAAACATCAACCACACATACAAAGAACTACAACTTTTATTTGAAATATTTCTCCAGGAAAATGCATTGAAGGGCACTTTTAGGGGAGGGGTGGGGTTAGGTTTCCATCTAAAGTGCTATTTCAGTTTATTAGTTTATTAGACATTCTGTCATCTAAATAATGTTAATTAGAATTAAATATGTTGTTGAAATTCCGAGTTTCAAAAAAAAAAATCGGATAACCGGAAGTGCGTTTACTTTACCACTTTACTAAATGATTTATTCACTTTTCGCAATTTTCTGAAAAATGGCTCCGACGATTTTTTTGAAACTTCGTATATAAACAACATGCAAAGATCTACAACTTTTATCTAAATCATTTCTCTGGGAAAGTTCTTTTAAGGACACTTTTAGGGGAGGAGTGGGGCTAGATTTTCATCAAAGTGCTATCCTAGATAATTATACAATTCTATCATCCAAACATAATTAGTTGGAAATAAATGGGTTGCCAAAATTCCGAAACAAATAGGAGGAACCAATCCAAAGCAGTGAGAAAACTTTGGAAAGAAGTCCGGCTACATCAAACTCTTAACAGAAGCAAAACTTTTTTTTCCTGATTAACAAGGGTCACAACAAGTAGGACAACGTAAGAAGAATTGGTTATCAGTATTGTTTCCCTTATGGCTAACAGAGATATGATTCTTTTTACTTTGTCTGTTTTTTTTTTGTAATCAATAGGTAAAGTGAAATGAACTCACGTCAATTTGCTTGAAGATTATGATCAATTTATCCGGTCATCGGTAATAGATGGATTGAGAATCCTGCATAATTTCATGGAGACCCCACTGTTCTTGGAAAAGATCCTACGATAAAAACATACAGCCTTAATATATTATATCACCCCAATGCGGCGTCACTGCTTAGCTCTCGTGTCATCTAAATCATGACATTAACACATACGTTGTACTGCCACAACTATTTCCACCAAATTCACAGGGCGCGTCACCTCTTTAACCAATAACCTCCGCCCAAATCTACAGGAGAAGGATGACTAGAATTTGTATAAAAAAAAGAAGACCACAGATCAGTAATTTTTTTTTTTTAGCACATCATAAATTTTGAAATCACTCAGATAGATTTAAGAACACAATTTAGGTAGTAGTTGTGGTGGTTGGTTCCGCAGGCTGGAAAGCATCAGAGACATTTTCCGAGGTAGCGTGCTTCATTTTGTGTTCATCGACTGGTTTCGGGCGTTCGCCCATCTTCAGGATGCTTGTGTCAGACAGTGTGATAACAGTTTATTTGTTTTGATTATTTTAATTTTTATCTTAATCACTTAATTTTGTTAATTTAAATCGTTATTTAATTTAATTTTAAATTTATTTTGATTAAATAATCCTCCAACAACAGAGTTTAAAAATTAGACCCCCACGTGTTGTTTGCTTTTTAAGAAAAATTTGCCCCTTTTGTAACACAACACGTGTTCCTTTTTCCACTCAGGTACCATCGCCATACCCCTCCTTAACCTAGTTTAAGAGTTTAGTTTTTAAATACAATTAAAAAGACCAGTCAGTGTGTAAACTGAATTTGCTCTGTGCAAGTCTGAGTTATAACACTGTCTGACAAACGCATCCTGAAGATGGGCGAACGCCCGAAACCGGTCGATGACCACAAAATGAGGCAGGCTACCACGGAAAATGTCTCTGATTCTTCATTGTTCCTTTAATGGATACGTACCTTTATATACAACTGTATCAACTGTATTTGCTCTGTGCAAGTCTATGTTATTACACTGTTTGATAAAAGCATCCTGATGATGGGCGAACGCCCGAAACCGGTCGATGACCACAAAATGAGGCAGGCTACCACGGAAAATGTCTCTGACATTTCAGGTACTTTATTATAGAAAACCTTCTCGGCACCCAGTTTATAAAAAACTACCAACAAATCCATCCACACTCTTATACTAAGAAATAATATTCCATTTTTACTGTCTCTTACTCTATTAAGGGCTCTGATATCGTGACAAATTTTTAATAACGAGTTTTCATCGGAAATATATATTCTGAGGGCATCGAAATAAACGTTCCTCTGAGGAAATTTATTTAAGGGTAGCTTTGGAGGAGAGATGCTTTCCTCTAAAGTGCTTTTCATTTTTTTTTTTTTACATAATTCTATCATATAAATAATATTAATTATAAAGTATAAATTCACCCATTCATGTAAATTGAATCATCTAGTAAGAATTATACGTTTGAAGGGAATCTAAATCAGATAATTATAACAGTGTAAATTGAAATAAGAGAAATTCACGTGGGTTTCATACCACACTTTTCGATTTAATCTTGAGTTCATTCAAAATGAGTGCAATGAAAAATCATTCGGTCCATTTTTTTTTCAAGCGTCACCAATATTATTGCAGCAGGTACCTGGGAAGTTATCACGAAGAGGAGGGGGAATGTAATATTAAACTGAGAGCAATAATTAAAAAATGGTCAATTAACATACATATTTTATTTAGGAAGCACATATACGTCAGGTTAATATATATCTCTGACTGCCCACTCTACATACTGTCTTATACGTTACACTGGCTCTAGCGGCCACTTTCTTAATTACTTTTATTACAGGGAACATACCAGTCTATGGCACCGAGAGGCATAACTCAATAGACCCGTAGGTCGTAGTACAATGGGCCCCTTCACCAAAAAAATATTGCAGACTTTTTATTCAATTCAAATTATAAATTTATTCCCCAAAAATGTAGATACTTTAGAATCAACAGAGCCAACACATTTTAACTATAAACATAATATATAATAAAAATAAAGTACATTAGAATTTAGATTCATCATATAAATTTCTTTTATAAGTTTTAAATTATATGAAGAAATGAGAATAAAGAATATATCTATAAAATTTGCAGGTCTTTCTCTCACTCTCTCTCTCTCTCTAAACAACAGTTCTTCAAAAGAAATACCATACACAAAGAAGAATATCTGACTTTTCTTGTTGAGATTATTGAATTAGGATGCTGGTGTAGGGACGCTCTGGAAAATCTTGTTAAAATAGAAAGAAGCTTCTCGGTTATATAAGAGAAATGACCAATATTATAGAATAATTTCATGGACAAGTTTTTTTTTAATTTCTTTCTGATTTAAGTATTTTTCTTTAAATTTCAATTAATTACCCATGTAAATATTTTTTATTTATAATTATTTATAAAATTAAAATCATTTTAAAAATTGACAAAAAGGAAAACTTCATCCAATGTTTAACTATTTTAGAGTCAAAAAAAATAACTCTGATTTGATTATACATTGAAACAATTAGATCACCATTAAAAGTAATTTATTAAAAGCTTAATAATAATAATAATTATTATTATTATTATTATTATTTTTTAATTTAAGGCGCTTCAACATCTGTGGTCATTGGCGCCCGAAGCCTTCTCAGTGGACTGCTGGCCTCCGTACAGTGTTCTCTCGTTATAGACAACACTGTCCATCACCGGACAGTGAGCTGTAGAAGCTCCTAGGAAGAAAAAATCTAAGAGTAGCACAGCTGGACTCGAACCCGGGTCCTCCGCGTGGTAGTCCAGTACGCTAACCACTTAGCTATTCCCTTCCCTATTTTTTTTTTATTAATATTGTAGTGGAATCAATTGTCGTGGTTCCTGAGGTATGAAGGTCTTGAAGAGGGATTTATTAGGCGGAAGTTAGTTTAGAGAGTTATTGCTTGAATTACTAGCACTGAATTTATAAAAATAGAATATATTTTAACAATAATTTGAATGAGCCTAATGGTAACTACATTTAATATGATTTAATAAAAGTAAATAAATAATTTTAAGAGTTAAATAACAAATAATTTAAAATGATTATAATAAATAAACTAATATGCACAACTATGAAAATAATTATAAGTAAAACCTTGTATAGGGGACGCGCTCGGACCTCAAGTATAACTGCTGCTGTAAAATGATACTGATATAATAACGTGGCTACTGGTATAATGACTGATGATATAATGATCCCCTCTTCCAGTGGGGGCGAAGTTTATATTAGTCTTACTCACACACTGTCAAGTGTGTAAGTAAGTTCTCACACTAAGACATCTCTAGTAGCGAGCGACCTTGTGCGACCTTGGTTAGGTCGGCGACCAGTGATTCAGGTCAGTGGCCAGATTTGGTCACCCATCGGCGACTTTCAAAGACCAGGTGGCTTCTGTTTAATAGACAGAGATTTATCGGTGCTTGTCTTTGATACCTTTGTATTGAAAAGGCAGCGGTCGGCTGTGGGGCTACTAGTTATAAATTATTCTTTCCTTTTGTTATATTTTGTGAAGGCTTTGACATTGCTATGTCATTACAATATTAAACACTAAAGGAGTTAAATAAATACTATCTTAATTTTTTTCACGAACGTTGGAAACAAAGACTATCACCTCGAAGCAGTGGAACATCGTTTTGTGGCGCCCACATTTGGTATCTGGATGGTACCTATGGATGAATTACCAACAAACAGAAAGTTAGTGAAGTGTATTTGATTTCTGAATTAAAGCTGTTTTAATGTTATTTTATAAAATTTGACATTACTTATTTTTGAATAAGCGCAAGCAAGATTCCCGCTAATTCCCATTTAATATTCGGGCGATGCTGTGAGGAATCCCAATGGATTAATCAATAATATGGCCTTCTTGTACAAGAGTTCCAAAGTTGAGTTTTTTACGAGGGCTGCTATTTATATTTCTGGCCTTGGTAACACTGATTGTTGCTAGGCACCAGCTGATGTTTCCAGTGCAACCTTCACATTATTAAACATAACCTCAACCAAAACATTTTGTCATTTCATTGTTGTTAGTGTTAGTGATAGCAGGTTGAAAAAGTGATCTTAGGAGAAAATGGAATTAACTCGTGAACATTTTCGTGCAATATTTTTCATAACTTTCGACGTGGCCTGACACGACAACAGTGCACAGATGAACTTAATTCCTTATATGGTAATGAAGCACCTTCTTACAGCACCATTAAAAACTGGTATAACGAATTCAATCGTGGCCGACGATCACTCCAGGACGAATCCCGTGATGGTCGTCCAACAACGGTTGTTGTGCCAGAAAACGTCGATGCCGTGCATGAGCTAATAAAACATGATCGTCATGTAACATATCGCGAGATTGAAGCATCTTTAGGCATTAGTATGACAAGCATCAATAAGATTTTGCATGAACATTTGCATGTGAAAAAAGTTTGTTCGCGTTGGATACCGCATAACCTGACAAACGCACAAAAGGATGCTCGTGTTGATTGGTGCAAGAAAATGTTGAAGAAATTCGCTCAAGGTGCATCAAAAGCAGTTTATAATATCTGCACAGGTGACGAATCATGGATATACTCATATGATCCTGAAACAAAACAGCAATCCACCGTATGGGTCTTTCAAGACGAGCCCAACCCAACCAAAGTTGTTCGTGGAAGAAGCACATCAAAGCAAATGGTTGCCTGTTTCTTCGGCATTACCGGTCATGTGGCGACTGTGCCATTAGAGGAACGTAAGACGGTCAATTCGGAATGGTACACCACTATTTGTTTGCCAGAAGTCTTTGAGAAACTTCGGGAAAAGTCAAAGAAAAGACGCATCATTCTGCATCACGACAATGCGAGCTGCCACCGATCGGCTGAAACAATGGAGTTTTTGACAGGGCAAAACATTGAATTGATGGGTCATCCACCGTACAGCCCTGATTTGGCACCTAATGATTTCTTTTTGTTCCCGAACATCAAGAAAAAACTACGTGGACAACGGTTTCCTACTCCTGAAGAAGCAGTTGCTGCATTCAAAACCCATGTTTTAGAAGTACCTAAATCGGAGTGGAAAAAGTACTTTGAAAATTGGTTCCAACGCATGCAAAAGTGTATTCATCTTCATGGGGAATATTTTGAAAAACAATAAAATCGATTTTGTCTTTAAATGCTTGTGTTTTCATCCTTAGGACACAAATATAAAGAGCAGCCCTCGTATGGCACAAGTTTAACATCTTGCTATGCCAAAAGTCCATAGATGAGTCAATGGAAAACTGCCATAGTGGTTTTTCTACTCCTCTGTTCTTTGAGAATGGTGGAGAAGAATCTAAATAAAGGGCAAACATTTATGTGGCCGCCACCTAGCTAAAATTGAAAAGTAATTTATATTTAATTGCTCTTAGTGAGAGATCCCTAATCTTTATTGGCAGCAGCAGCAGCAGCGATAAAGTATGTGCGAATTAGTATGACCAATGAAAGATGCAAAATTACGTCAGCATTTTTTAACAATCAGAAAAATAACAACAAAAGTTGCCGAACCGAAAAGAGCATCATGTACTTGATCTAGCGTCAACTATTAAAGCTAGGTCTCTCAGCTAAAAGAACATGCGGGATTTACAAGATTCTCGGGAGACAAGGCTGATTAAAAGCTATTAGCTTTTTAGTACATATTTAACTACACATATTTACCAGAATAATGCTGGCTGATTAGTTGGTTGGATTAGCAGATAATTTACTGTAATAAATACTTAACAAACTTTTCTTGATCTCTTAATTTTTCCGTTTTAATTAACCTAAAATTTACACATAAGATTGTGACACTGTTAAAGCTAAAATTATGAATATCAATCGATTATTTCTTTTTGTTCTTGTACAATAAAGTGTTTGTTTGTTTATTAGTGGCAAAAAATTATTTTTAAAAAAAAGATGATTGTATATAGTTTTCGACAAAGCACTGCTTGTTAATCTTGATATAACATTTCTTCACGGGTGGAGAGGGAAGGTAAGCTTGTTGAAGCAGTGGGGGGAGAATATTTGTTTAACAATTCCATATTTTTGTTAACATAATAAAATTAAAGCCACATAGTAAGTATGAAGTTGGATTCTTTTCACAATTTTGACATTTTTAATTTTATACTTTTTTGCCTTAGTATGAATAAATATTCTCATCTATGTTTAATATTTCTGGAATGGAGATAGAAAAAGAAGACAACATGTTTCAAGTTTATTTGTATAATAATAAAAATGCGAAGTATTTGACAAGAACTTAAGATAAGTAAGTACTTAGAATATTCTCTCCTTTCTCTTTCTGGTTAAACTAAAATAGAAATTCCTATTTAATATTAAAGTTTAATTTCAAGTGGAGACAGGGGGCACTATAATACATTCATTCGTTTTTTTATGACAAGAAAAATAGTTGAGAAAATGGAAATGTTTTCGATTAATTTAATATGTTCCCTCTTCAATTTTTCTTTAATTAAAAAGTTTAATTTATTTCTATTATTTTTTTTTATTTTCTCTTACTCCTAGTAAGAGGAAATATTGTAATCGTGACAAATTTTCGATATCGAGTTTTCACCGGAAATATCCGTTATATATATAAATAAAAATTCAGCATCCGTATGTTTGTGGCCGCAAAACTTGCTTGAAATTTTTACACAAAGTTGCATTTCTATATAAGAAGGTTTATATATATTTTTACTCCGAAATTCCCACGGAAACGGGAACTTCTCCGAGCGTTTCGCGAGGTTGCCAGAAATAGACAGACTCAGACGCGTTGGGATGGTGGCTCACTCACTGAACCTCTTTCTCAACTACTTATAAGTACCTCTATTCCGAAGTTCTTTCGGAAACGGGAAATTACGAGCTAAAATCCGTTCAAACGGCCATATTGCGTTAGACTTGTTTTTTCAGGTATTGCTGCTACGTT
Organism: Triatoma infestans; assembly: GCA_011037195.1. Lineage (NCBI taxonomy): Eukaryota > Metazoa > Arthropoda > Insecta > Hemiptera > Reduviidae > Triatoma > Triatoma infestans. The sequence goes on from JAAEAF010000066.1 coordinate 414,178, forward strand.
GATGGAAGGAGATAGGTAGAACAGCGGATTCAGCTCTTAAACTGTCATGACTTAAACATGCACTTCACAGAAAACCCAACATGTAACATTTCTAAAACATCAGGAATGGGGAAGGTTCTTTGGACGTGCAAAATCATTGTATGGGATGAGTGTACAATAGCTTATAAGAAGTAAATGGAAGCATTAGACCATAGATTGAAAGACTTGCGAAATAATCAGGTTCCATTTGGTGGAGCATTGGTGTTACTAGCCGATGACTTCAGGCAAACGCTTCCAGTGATACCAGCTGATGAATTGCATGTCTGCTTGAAATATTCAACTCTTTGGAGCACAGTAAAAAAAAATCATTTAACAACGAATATGAGAGTTCAACTTCAAAACGATCCAACAGCTAAATGGTTAAGCCTAAAAATCAGACTGAGCCACAGCGAAGCGTGGTCGGGTTAGCTAATATATATATATATATATGTGTGTGTGTGTGTGTGTGTGAACAGCAAAACTCAAAAACAAAAATCGTAGAAAGTTCAAACTTGATATTTCGATTAGTTATCACCATGGAAATGCAGAGTTACATGGGGAGTAGCGACCCCACGGGTTACCACAGCTCAGTACTCCATGCATTTCGTCAGAACAGAACACAATACACTTAAACTACGACACTCAACACTTATCACTCTACACTTACAGACAAAGAAAAACAGTACACAAACTATGGTCTCCGTCCCTAGTTAATTGGCCTAAGCCAAAAGAGAAGGAAGGGATTAGCTCAGTGGTAGCGCGTTGGACTAGCAACGCGGAGGTACCCAGCATGCTGCCATTAGATTTTCTCTTCCTAGGAGCCTCTACATCTCACTGTACGGAGATGAGCAATGTTGTCTGTAGCTAGAGAACACTGCTCGGCAGTGCACTGAGAAGGTTCCGGGGCACAATAGATCTTTCAAGTCGCAATGCGATAATCCCCTACAACAATCTACATCTATCACCATGGAATCCGACAGTGGATCATCTGTCAAAATTCCTCAACCGGAAGTACCACTTTACTTAATTTTTTTTCACTTTCTTGCGATTTTCTCAAAAATGTCTCCGACGATTTTCTTCAAACTTGACACATCAAATACACATACAAACATCTACAACTTTTATTTAAAAACATTTCTCTGGGAAAATTCATTTAAGGTTACTTTTGGGGGAGTGGTGGAGTTAGGTTTTCCTCTAAAGTGCTATTTCAGTTTACTATACACTTCTATCATCAAAATAATATTAATTAGAATTAAATGTGTCATTGAAATTCCAAGTTTGAAAAAAATCTATGACCGGAAGTGCGTTTTCACTTAAATGTATTTTTCAGTTTTCTGGTATTTTCTCTAAAACGGCTCCAAGGATTTTCTTTTAACTAGGAATGTGAACTACATATATAAAGAGCTATAACTTTTATTTGAAACATTTCTCCTGGTAAAATCATTTTAAGAGTGCTTTTAGGGGTGGGGTGGGGTTATGTTTTTCTCTGAAGTGCTATCATAATCGATTATACAATTCTACATAGAAACAAAATTAATTCGAAATAAATGTATTGCCAAAATTCCAAGTTTTAAGAAAATTAGTAAACCGGAAGTGTGCTTTTACTTGAACAGTTTTTTTCAGTTTTCGACGAACTCCAACGAATTTCATTAAATTTGTTGCACTAACTGTAAAATTTGTCAATTACAATTCAGAAAACTGGAGTAAGAGAAAGTTGTGTGAGTGTTTCACATCAGATTTTTTTTAAAAGTACTAAATGATTTTTATTAGATGTGGAGGGAGACTGGATTTTGAAACTCTCTCTAGTTTTACACTCTGTTAAATAGTACAGCAGATTACAAGTTGTAATAGGATCGAAGAGAGGGATCCATAGCATAGAGAGAGGATCCATAGCAGAGAGAGAGAGAGACTTAAAATTTGACAGGATCATTCTCTACCTTAGGCCAGAGTAGAGTGGGAGAAATGGTTTAAGTATAGCTACGGGAGAGTCTACCGACAGTCTTGCAGCAGAGTTCACACAGCAGTCACAGCGCGTCAACAACCTTTCTCTTTACCTCTCACTGTCATTTTATATATATTGGGTAAAGTCCAGGCAGAGTTTATTACTTATCTATTATACAGTGTTCAGCTTTACTTCTAGTTCATTTATCTATTTAACCCAATTTCTCTCCTCCTCTTTGGATTTGGTAAAAATCTTGATAGACTAGTTCACCGTATCTGCATATTTCTTTCTCTTCTTCAAAGACACTATATTCCATGAAGTCGCCAATAATCTGTGTCTTGTTTTGCAGATAACTAGTTCCCATTGTCCAAGATGTACGAGCATCGACATGTTCTTGTGAGGGATTGGGAGAAGGCGGAACTATTCCTCGAGGGCAAACCAACCAACTCCCGCCTATCTTAAAAGAAATGTTTGGAAAAATCTATATCTTCCCTGCTAACACGCGACCCCCACGAGTCCATGCCTCAGCACGTGAATGCAGAGCAAGCTCTGCCAGCCTGACTCACGTTCCCATGGTACCATTATGTCCCTGCTAGAGTCTCCTACTTAAAGGCCTAGAATGGTCACTGGCCTGACCTTGGACAGGCGGCTTTGTCCATAGGCTTATGGTTTTGCAACACCCTCCTGGCAAGGCCGGGACTTTGCCTTGTCATTCAGATGAAGCGGGTATTCCGTACCCAAGTACAAGCATCGACAGCCACACCATGCGCCTTGGCCCTGTCAGTCCGTCTTTTCTTATCTGCCAAACAGAAGGCGGATGAAGGCGGAAGAAAACATAATCTCTGAAAATCCCGCGTAGCGAAGTCAGTCTGCCTTTGTAATCCTTAGCAGTTTCACAATTCTATGAAGATCCAATTGGTAGTTTCCATAGATTTGTCTTAGTATTTGCAAACGGAGAAATTTTAGCGGCCAAATTATTATTATTATTATTATAGGCTGACAGTTATTATTAGCTTCACGACTTTTTCAGATTTAGGACAAATTTTCGGTGGAAACTCAATTTCTAAAACAAATATTCAAATTAAGCGATAGCAAATAAGTGAAAGTAAAAACAGACTTCCACAAGTGAAAACACATTTAATTTTGTTTAACTAGATATATATATATTTGTTTCTAACTGAAGTAAAGTTAACATTCTCCCTCTAATAGTAATGTCTAAAGTGAACATGAGAATATGACATTGACTAAAGCCAGAATAGTTACACTCTGTAAACACTAAAGATGTTGAACACTATTTACTGAAGATAAACAGAAGTGGCTGACTACGAAGTGGTCTTTAATATAGTTAAACATCGCTGTGTAGTATACTTGACACACAGAGTACTTCAGCGAAGTGTCCAGTTATTTCAATTCTGTATAATATAGTTTGTCATTTTGCCAGTTACCTTATTTATGATTTTAATTACTTCTCTTACAGAAATATTTATTTTAATTTTTTTTTTTTATATTTTAACAAAAGACGAATCAAATGATTCAATAAAAATAAAAAAAAATGGTATGAATCATTCATTCACACGACTTTCTCAAACTGCTGTGATAAGAAAACTGTAATTGGCTAATTTTTTCCAAACTTACGCATAATACGTTAAATGTTTATCTTCAGTTTTATATCAATCTGAACTTAATAAAACAATTCTTTTTTTTGTGAGTAAATCATAACCTCCTCCCTCCCACCACTTCAATACTTCTTTCATTAAATTTCCCGGTAAAAAAGTTTCAAATAAAAGTGATCTCTTATAATATTTCACAGTTACTGTACCTACCAAATTTAATGAAATTCGTCGATTTCTTTTATGGAGAAAATCGCAAAAAATGAAAAAAAAAACAAACTATTCATTAAAAATGCAACAACGGTTAAAATGAATTAAGAGTTTTTAAAGGAAAATATAACCCCAACCCTGCCCCAAAAGCACCCTCCTTAAATGACTTTACCCAGAGAAATGTTTCAACTAAAAGTTAAAAGTTGTAGCTCTTTATATGTTTAGTTCATATAGTTTATAAAATAAATCGTTTGGACCCATTTTAGAGAAAATAGCACATAAAAAAAAAAAAAAAAAAAATAGTAAAAACACACTTCCGGTCATTCGAATTCTTCAAATTTGGAATTTCGTAAAATAAAAAAAATATATCTAAATATATGTGTAATAATTGAGTCTCCTATGGACGATAAAATGATTTTAGCGAATCGTCTAAAAGTGTACAAAATATCCTCAAACCTATTAAATCGCAGGCATTTCAAGCTTAGTATTTCGTTTAGTTACTACTACCGTCGTATTGGACACGAAAGTTATGGATATAAAATCCATCAAGCGGAGTGTAATTTTACTCATCGTTTTTTCTTCCGTTTTTTTTTTTTTTTTTTTTTTTTTTTTTTTTTTTTTTTTTTGCAATTTCCTGGAAAATGGCTTACAATGATTTTCTTCTTGAAATACTTACTGCACAGATAAAAAAAAAAAAAATAAATCTGGTGTGAAACACACTCACACAACTTTCTCTTACTCCTGTTCTCAAAATTATAATTGACAAATGATATAGTTTGTATACCAAATATAACGAAATTCGTCGAAAACTAACAAAACTTGTCAGTAAATGCGCAGTTCCGGCTTACTAATTTTCTTAAAACTTGGAATTTTGGCCATCTATTAATTTCTAATTAATTTTCTTTGGATAATAGAATTATATAATCAACTATGATACCACTTTACAGGAAGCTGTAACCCCCCACCCCTCCCCTAAAAGTACCCTTAAATGAATTTTCCCAGAGAAATGTTTTTAATAAAAGTTGTAGATCTTTGCATGTTTAGTTTATATACGAAGTTTCAAGAAAATCGTTGGAGTGATTTTTGAGAAAATCGTGAAAAAGTTAAAAAATAATTTAGTAAAGTGTTGAAACAAACGCACTTCCGGTTATCCGATTTTTTTTCAAACTCGGAATTTCAACAACATATTTAATTTTAATTAATATTATTTAGATGACAGGATTGTCTAATAAAACTGAAATAGCAGTTAAGATGAAAACCTAACCCCACCCCTCCGCCAGAAGTGCCCTTAAATAATTTCCGGAGAAAATGTTCAAAAAAAAAATTGTAGCTCTTTTTATGTGGTAGTTGAAAGAAAATCGTCGGAGTCATTTTTGAGAAAATCGCAAAATCGTAAAAAAAAAAAAAAAAATACATGTAAAGTAGTACTTCCGGTTGAGGAATTTTGACAGATAACGCACCGTTAGATCCCATGTGATACCTAAACGTAATATCAAGTTTCAACTTTCTACGGTTTTTCGTTTTTGAGCTATGCTGTTCACATAGCTAAAAACCACTTTTTTAGACTCAGAGGACCTCAAAACGGATATTTCCGGTGAAAACTGATATCGAAAATTTGACAACGATTACAATACTTCCTCTTACTAGGAGTAAGAGAAAGTAAAAATGTATCAATTTTATTTGCAACATTACAAAAAAAAAAAAAATTAGAGTGGTTTTGGGGAGTGTCTCAGTTACGTTTAAATTGAAACTAATGATATATAGTCTTGAGCCAGAGGGCACCCACAATGTCTGTCTTCTGAGGTATACAAATATAACCTCCACCACCTTCAATTTTGATTTTTAAATATAATATAGTATTAATTGGTGGAGTAACAGAAGGTAGTGCGAGTGTTTCACATCAATTTTTTTTTTGAAAAGTTTGATGGAGAGAATTTATCCAAAAAATTTTGAATGTTTAAATCTGGATTTCAGTTTGATCTTAAGCTACTCAATACGTAGTTCTGAACACAACTCTTAGAGTAAGAATTTTGTTTTTATAAGGCTAGATCTACAGCAAGGAATAGTTCTGATAGTTCAGTTACATTCTTCACATGATCGGCACTAGCTTGGTACTTTTAATTAAATACTTCATCTATCGTTATTTATTACAGGTAATGGAATGTAACAAATAATTCCTAAACCATTAAAGAAAGTGTCTGTATGGAACAATAAGTTCAGAAACTGTAATATAAAAATCTGAAATGAAGAAACACGCTCACGTTTTTCTTTTACAGCAATTTACATAGTTATATAATTGACTAATTCCCCTTCAAACATTTGTAATTCTTATAGAAGTTTAGTTGTCTTCAATTTAACCTAGCATTGGTTGCACCCCATACTGTCATTCCCCAGTAGTAGCACATGAGCATTTCTCATACTCTAACGTTAGAACACGTCATAATCTGGAAAGCATGTCCAAGCGCTAAACACAGCAAGATGATTTATGCCTAAAATCTGTGAAACATAGAACCAAAGAGACCCTTTACTTAGGAAGGAACTACTAGATTAATCTGGTGACATAACTATTCTGTGTAAATTTAGTAAGGACGAGGAAGAGGAAACGGCCTCACACCTGCGGTTTGCATTGATTGCGCTGCAATCGCCAAATTGCGCTATGAGATCTTTGGCACTTTGAGACCGGTGGAGATGATAGCGCAAAAAGAACTGGTTTGGAAAGCCCTCCACCTCAGTTAGAGGGGAGGTTTCTCATACTAGAAGGGTAAGCACAGTAAGCTTCTACTGGCTAATATGCTTGGGATTATGACCCACCCGATTTCCAATCGAAATCTAATCTAATCTAATCTAATCAGCACCCTTGGTATAGCATAAATGAAATATCTAGTTTTTCGGACTAAGGGGAACTCAGGTGAAAACACGATATTGAAAAATTTGACACGATTATAAGACTTCATCTTAAACAGCAATAAGAAAAAGTAAAAATGAATGCATAATAAAAAATCTTTCATTGAAAAACACTTAAGACCGCGAGTTAAGACCGCGACAGTGGTTTTACTTAAAAACCAACGTTAAGCCCAAATTGCAATTAGCCACTTCGGAGTGTTACACTTTGAAAGCCAATAAAGGCACCTTATTGCTTTCAAGGTATAACGACCCTGAAAAAGCTCACTGGAACATGGGCGAGACGTCGGTTTTTAGAAAAACCACTGACGCTCAGCTTGGAAACTCAAATGTTTTTCAATGAAAATGGCAATGGAAACCATCGCAGTAAAAACTGTTGGTTTATTTAAAGAAAAAATATTGCGAAACAATGCACCAAAAACGCACAGAAAAATTCGCTAAAAATATTTTTCCAACTAGAAAATCCTTTTCCTTTCATGTAACGTTTCCTTATTTATTGAACCGTAAAATGTTAAAAAGATAAGGGGGAGGAAATAAAAAGATATAATGCTATTGTTCAACTAGAAATACATATATTATTTCCGTTTTAACTGTAATGCCGGCCAATTTGATTAATCAGATTACTTTTATTGATTTAAGGTTTAAATATGCAATTAAATTTAACATTTACTTATTTACTGGAGCGTAAAAAGTTAGGGAAAAAGTAAGGAGAAAGATCCAAATTAAATTAGTCAAGTGAAAGTAATTGAAGCGGTGCACACATGGGTAGATTATTAAATGACACCCGACCCCACCGCTGAACGACCTGTTATTGGACAAGTAAACATCCTACTTTATTTACCAATCCGCTTCTTTATTTTTTCTTTTCTTTACCTCATTTTCTTTAGCAGAGGCTGATATGAAAGGTTTTATGTTAGCAGCATGTGGTGCAACGGCCTCTGTTATTGTAGTTTTTATTAGCTACTTACTAAGCCAACCCAGCTTACATATAAGAACTTTTATATATCTCTTAACTACATCATAAAATTACAGATTTGCTTTTTTTTTTTTTTTTATATTATTTTTTATTAACAGATAAATATCAATAAGGTAATGAATAATAAATAATATTTTGCTTATCATTTCCTTTTGACACAATAACCGGAAATATTAAATTATTTTTTTGGGGGATTTTTGAACGGAACTTTTATTAATATACTCTCTTCAGAAATTGGTGCTCAGTTATATTAATATATTATACGCGATCCTGTCAAATTGTCAGGACTAAGGGGAACTCAGGTGTAAACATGATATTGAAAAATCTGACATGATTACATGATTTACAGGAAGTTTGAATTGTCAAACTTTTTTGTGTTTTCACCGGGAATGAGGCCCCCTGAGTAGGAATAAAATCTGATGTGAAACACTCACAAGACTTTCACATACTCCTGATTGGACTTTTGAAATTGAGCATCATTATTAAAAAAAAAAAATCTGGTGTGCAACACTCACACAACTTTCTCTTACTCCTGTTCTCAAAATTTTAATTGACAAATTTTACAGTTTGTATACAAATTTAACGAAATTCGTCGAAAATTGAAAAAAACTGTTCAGTAAAAGCGCACTTCTGGTTTACTAATTTTCTTAAAACTCGGAATTTTGGCCATTTATTTATTTCTAATTAATTTTGTTTCGATGGTAGAATTGTATAATCAACTACGATAGCAATTTAGAGGAAGTTGTAACCCCACCCCTCCCCTAAATGTGCCCTTACATGAATTTTCCTAGAGAAATGTTTTAAATAAAAGATGTAGATCTTTGCATGTTTAGTTTATATACGAAGTTTCAAAGCCATTTTTGAGAAATTCCCGAAAAAGTGAAGAAATCATTTAGTAAAGTGTTAAAATAAACGCACAGGCAGAATTGTCTAATAAACTGAAATAGCACTTTAGATGGAAGCCTAACCCCACCCTTCCCACGGAAGTGCCCTTAAATGAATTTTCCCGGAGAAATGTATTAAATAAAAGTTGTAACTCTTTGTATATATAGTTGAACATGAAGTTTAAAGAAAATCGTCGGAGCCATTTTTGAGAAAATTGCAAAAACGTAAAAAAACCAACTAGTAATGTGGTACTTCCGGTTGAGGAATTTTGACAGATAACGTATTGTCAGATCCCATGGTGATACCTAAACGGAATATCAAGTTTCAACTTTCTACAGTTTTTCATTTTTGAGCTATGCTGTTCACTACATACACACATACATACAACACACACACCCAGACCATTTGCTAAAACCACTTTTTTGGACTCAGAGACCTCAAAACGGATATTTCCGGTGAAAACTGGATATCGAAAATTTGACTCGATTACAATACTTCCTCTTACTTAAGAGAGCATAAAATGTTACGAATAAAAGTGATAGGTTTATATCTGTACAGTTAGTATACCAAGTTTAAAAGGAAATCATTATAAAAAATTTAAAAAAATCAATTAAGTACAATTGCATTTCCGGTTAACCGATTTTCTTCAAATTTGGATTTCTAACAGTACTTCTAATATAAATTAATATTATATAAGCGGTAGTACGATTGTATACACTGAAATGGTATTGTAGAGGAAAACATCTTAACGCCCCTACTCCCTCAATCCCGCCAAAATCAATTATTCCGGGAAAATATTTTAAATCAAACTGATACGATATTTACGTGTGTAGCCAGGTATAAGAAGATTAAAGAAAATTATTGGAGCTGTTTTGGGGAAATTCGCGAAAAGCCATTACAGTATAGAGCTTCTTCAGGGTCGTTATACCTTGAAAGCAATAAGGTGCCTTATTTATTGGTGGCTTTCAAGGTGTAACACGCGACCCCAACAGGCTAATTTCAACATGAGCGAAATGTCGGTTTTTTTAGCAAACCACAGACGCGGTCTCAACACGGAAACTCAAGTGTATTTTCAATGAAAGATTTAATTATGCATTTATTTTTACTTTTTCTTACCGGATGATGGATTTTGCCCGAAACTTTTGGGTACTAGTCAATCGCTGTTTCTAATATACATTGTTAACACTTTTAAGTAAAGCATGAATGTTTGAGTATAGAACGAGAACAACATTACAATCATGTCTTTTCTAAAATCAGCTTAATTTCAGAGTGAAAGCGGTAAGAAATGCACAAATATGGAATGCTTCAGTTATAGGACAGAAAACATTATTTATTTTCCATTTCTATTGGTTAAAATCTGACTTAGGACAATGGAAATAGATGTTTATGAAAAAATTCTGGGAATATTGCAGTCTTAAATACGTAGTCTAAACGATACACAAAAGTTCATTCGAAATTCCGTTCAATCTAAAACAACTAGGCCTTAAACAAATGTAATGACATGGCAGGGTCATAGCAATGTCAAACCTTCACAACACATAACAATGAAAGAATAATTTATAACTAGTGGCCTAGCCGGCTGCTGTCTTCAAGACAAGGCCGCGGCCAAACAAACAAAACCAAGGGTCGATGCTTTACATCAACCGCTAAGGCTGGCCACTGACCTAAATCGCTGGCCACCAAACTAACCAAGGTCGTACACTAGGAAAGATGTCTTGGTGTGAGTGTTGCTAACACTAATATATAAACTTCGCCCCATTGGACGAGGGGATGATTATATGATTATACTCATGATTATATGATTATACGTCTTCAAGATTATTATACGAGCAGCAGTTTCCGCGTCCCTATACAGTTTTTATTTATACTTATTTCCTTAGTTGTGCATCTTAGTTCATTTATTTTAATCATTCTAAATTATTAGTTATTTATCTCCTATTTATTTCTAAGTATTTCTTGTTAATAGTTACCATTACTCACGTTTAAATTATTGTACAAATACTGTCTATTTTTATAAATTCCGTGTTAATAATTCGAGCACTAACTTCCAAAAATCTCTAAACTAACTTCCGCCCTCTTCAAGACATCTACTACATACCTCAGGAATCACAATAAACGATTCCACTACATCTGGTGGTATCACGGTGGGATCAGAACATCCATTAAACGATTCCACTACATAAATCTAAGCGTTTGTTAAGTCAAAATTGACTATGGGACAAATGTTCGTATTTTCACTCGTTTTATTTAAGTATATTGCATTAAAAATGTCAAGAACAGCTATATGACAGAGCTATTGAGAACTATTTTCTCAAATAATGCTCAAATCAAGTTGTATCAAATAATCCTCCAACATTACTAAACTTAAAGAAGCAAATATTCGGCGCTCTGATGTCAGCTGAATCAACTATGACATACAAACAATATTATTATTTATGGATCAACTATGACATATTATTTAGGATTGACATTTGGCTTGTCAATGGGATCAAACTAGAATTCTGATGGACTGATTTCAAATGTAGTCACTTAAGTGATTTAGGATTGACATTTTAAATTGCACAATACAACGTATTAATTCAGGATGTAGCAAACAAATAATATGCAATAAATAGACATAAGAGTATTTATTAAATGCTCTTATGAAAACTCTTGAGACTTGATCAAGACCAAGCAAACCTTGTTTCAAATTGTTTCAAAAGTGAAGAGGAAATTATGTTGAAGTAGTAAATGGATGCTTAAGTTGTCCACACTACGACTCCGCACCAATGGTTGCTCGATATTCATAAAAACAGAATGCAATAATTTAAATATATGAGCCAAATCTCAGAAATAAGGAGTAAGTCAAAAGAGCACCAATCTGGAGAACCCTCCTACCAAGGGCTGAGGCAGGTTAAGACTTATTTGGGCTAACGATCGGAGAAGATCTGAAAGCATGCATCTCTGGCAGGGGAAGATGGTAAACCTCAGGAGGGACCAGAAAAAGCTAGCCTGGAGCCACGATAACACCTGGAGTAGATGATAGTTTTGTGGGGTGATAGAGGGAACTACAATAAACGAATCAGAGATATTTTCCGTGATAGCCTGCTTCTTTTCGTGGTCATCGACCGGTTTCGGGCGTACGCTCATCATCGGGATGTTTTTTGTCAAGCAGTGTAATAACATAGACTTGCACAGAGCAAATACAGTTTATACACTGTATCAACTCAGCGTGATCATAATCAGAGAGTATCATCTGTATTTGCTCTGTGCAAGTCTATGTTATTACACTGCTTGACAAAAAAAACATCCTGATGATGGGCGAACGCCCGAAACTGGTCGATGACCACAAAAAAAAAAAGGCTACCACGGAAAATATCTCTGATGCTTTCCAGCTCTGCGGAACTAATCACAACTACAATAAACGGACTGCGACGCTTTAGTTTGGAAGCCTGAGTCCGAACGGAAGAAGATACATCCTCCCTGGAACCTTCCCAGATCTCAGAGAGATTAGCTTGGAAGGGTTAACTTCCAAGGGTGAATAATCTATCCAGGCCCCATCATCGGGGGAAACAATAGATCTCTTTTAGTCGGAATGCACTGACTGCACTTCTTACAAAAATATTTCGAGATAGGCAGTGAACTGATAAAAGTAGAACTTTTCATTGGAAATGGACCTTTCGATATGCAAGGACTTTCTCTTGAAGGTTTTGCCCGCGCCCCTCAAAAAGAAACGCATTGCTATTGCTTCCAGAAAGTTGTTCCATAGCTTACAAAGATCCTCCATGACATATTTGGCCTGCACACCTAATAATCTAAATTTAGTCTTTGTAAAGCGGGAGCACGGACAAAGCTAGTGGTATATAATTTCCCTTTCTTATCTGGCTTGTACACCGGGCACTGATTGAGTTTTCTACCAAAAGAAATCAATAAGATCCATAGAAGACCATGCGTTTTATATGTTTCGGAACGCTACTCAGTTTTAACATTGGAATAAATGAACTACTTACAAATTGGGCATTCAATTAAGAGTCTTCAAATCGTACGCTCTTTTGCTGTTGTGAACAAAAAATTTGTTTTATTTTTTAGAATTTTTTTTTAGATTTGAACTTTATCATCAGTAATTTATTATCGCTGATATAATCATTAATTTAAGAATTGAATTAATTAAGAATTGTTTTTTTGTTTAAAATTTAATTAAATATATAGTAATGTATAGTTTATTAAGATTTTGCATTTAGATTGCAATATATATATTTATAGAAAACAGACATACAGTTTATTAAAGGAGGCCGAAATAGGCACACTTAGAACTAGTTAATTATTCAAAGAAGTGAAGTAGTAGATAATAAATAATAACATCGACATCCATTTTGTGTGCTTAATGGGCTTCATTGTTATATATACCTCTACTACACACTATTACATTTAAACTTCTAGTTCAACAATATTCATTGTTATAAAGTTTTTGCCCAATATAAATTGTTTAATAATATCCCTTATCTACTCACTCACACACCCTTCTTTTCCATTCATTTGGTTTTAAATATAGACTTTGTTAAAATCCATCCGACAGTTTTTTATTCTGATAAATTATGATTTTTTTTTTTATTTAGTTTTTATACAACGATAACAGAAAGTAATTTATAAAAGATCTTTCGTAGGAAACATTTATTTTTAATTCTCCGGAGACTGTAAAGATAGAAAGCGAATTTTGTATCTTCTTAAATAGACTAGTTAACTAAAAAAAATGACTTACTTCCCTCTGCAGTTCTAAAAAATTTGTTATTTAAGGTCTGGGAAGAAGAGATTTTTAGAAAGTACAAATCGATCAAGCAGAGGGATTATCAAATGTATTAACTTCTCAGTTCTTCGCCGTTTACAAAATGAACTATTTTCTTTAAATGAATTTGGTTTCAAAAGCAATAAATGATCTTGGCTTTTATTATTGCTTATTTTTTTTAACAAAATTGTGAAAATATACATTCTTTAATGAGATCTAAGAGTTTTGTGTCTTTTCCGAACACAGAATTAAATCTTTACGAGATCTAAGTTTTGTTTAAGTAATTCCGAACACTAGAATTAAGACCAATGGACCCAATGGATCATTGGGTACGGCAAAAGAATAGGTTTGCCAGGAATGTTTTCATTTTACATCCTCAAAGAGATAGATATTTCAACTATAGAGTAGCAGAATTCAATATACAGTTAGCTAAAGCCGGTTCATCCAAGGCAGTATTCTCAGACCTCTGCTCTTCACCTTGTATGTAGTAGATATTCCAAAATACCGCAATTTTATCCCCTCATTTTAAGTGCATCTTCACCAACTGCCAACCTGGATAATTAAGTGGCGAATTACAAAAACCAATGCAACCAAATCAGAATATATACGTTACGCAGGACTATATCTGGAGAGACGATTAACATCGAATAAGGCTACAAAGTCCTCGCAAGGTTACTTGACGGCCGTTCAAAACTGGACTTAAACAAAAAATACCCATATACTTGCTACTACTATGACCAATTCGATGTTGAAGTATGGGGATCGATGGAACGTTCCAACTCCCAACACACACAATCGATGCAGCAAAAATTCTTATGCACTCCGATGCACTCGGAAAATCATTAATGCTCCATAATGTCCCTAAATATCACTTTTATGATCTAGCAAAATCTCGTTTCCTTAAATTCCCTCTACAGCTCCCATTACAATCCCCTAAGAAGATAAAGGAATAAAGCTGATGAGTGCAGTGCGTGTCTTGCTTGCAGCAAAATTAGAAGGCACTGCCCTCAGCAACATCACTCAATATACCACATGAACCGTGATATATCTGCCTACCACAAGCGATTCAAATTCTAACCGTAGAAGAGATCGAGATCCGTCACTACCTAACACCCTAGGAAACAGGAAGGAGAAGTAAATAGAAATAAGGGAAGAAAAGAATCATATTATATAAACGCTAGGGACACTCAACCATCAAGAAGTCAGTGATTCAGTCTTGCCCACACAACGAACATAACTGACATATTCTTTTGTATAAAAGAATTGCATACGGAAATGACTAATATTGCATGTACTAGTGGAATAGTTTGCGAAGTAAGTTCTTCGCTTTCCATGCAGATGGAGCAGAGCTTTAATAGTTATAGTGAAGCTACATGCCAGAAAGAGACGATTTGTTCGGGGGAATACATGCGAGAAAGTATGCGGTATATGGCGTGTGTCAAGCTGACCAGAACATACGTATCGATAATATAGACATTGTAATTAAAACCGAAACGAAAAAATTACGATCTATTGGTGAATTAATCTCTAGATGGAAGATTGGAAAACCTATAGTCGACAGATTACCCGTTTACAGACTCCGAGATTACCTGTTTCTAGAAACAAAGAGATTAGTAATGATACTATGATAGTAATAAAGGATCAATAAACACACTGAATTACCGTCAGTAGGTATTAAAGGCTAGCAGTGTAACTGATGACCAATGCAGATTCTGATCAAAACAGATCGGAAGAGAATATAACACGGAACGTCAGGCTGCTAAGCCACAGACAAATCCATCAAAGGCCTAGGGCTGTGTGACAGACTCATCAGAGAAGCCAAATATAAACATCAGCGAATGGTAACAAATGAAAACTACAACCGTCAAAATTCAGAAATACGTTCCACCTTTTCTAATGAAATTAAGCAAATGTGGAAAGTGGAGATTTTAAGGATAGTTTCAATGGAAGATTCTTCTCGACCGTTGCTTGTATGAAGGAAAAGGATCGTGAGTTTCGGTCTTTTTTTGAAAAAAATAAAAAAACTTAAATTCTTGCCAACGTTTCGACAAATATATTGTCTTTTTCAAGGCATAAAAAATAAAAAAATAAAAACTATTAAATAATCTTTAAAACATATCAAACTTGAAAACTTATGTATAATTTTGTAAAAAAAAAAGTTGAGAACACCTCAACAACACAGAGAATAGTGAACGAGTTTCAATTAGCCTTAAATAGAGATAGTTGTGAGGAATGTTCAAAAGTATAGAGATAGTTTCAATTAGCCTTAAAATCTATTGGCGTAATTACTAATTCTCTGACGAGAAACATTCGGCCTCTTTCAATTGATTCTGCACAGATCAACAACTATACAGTTAAACTGAAGTTGTACGAATAAATTCCCAGGAACCTGCTGAGTGAATGTAAAATAATAATCATAATAACGAAATCTTCTAAAAAATATTTACTGATAATACTTATGCTAGATAAAAGAAAGCTATTTGAGATCTGTTATTAAGGGTGGGTATGATATAGAAATT